>CM067366.1:89813455-90160646 GCA_034401795.1 Chaetoderma sp. LZ-2023a | reverse complement strand
CATAACTCCATGTTTCACCATTTGTTCATGGATCAAATCTTAAGTTATGTCAATTTCAAACTGACAATATGAACATAACCTATATATCTCGTAGATATTTGTTTGGTGATTGTGCTTGAGGTTTTGTTTTTTTGTTATTTTTGACAATTTATTTTTAATGAAGATATAGTTGGATTTCAGCATCCAGGTGAACATTATGGTCATTAATCCACTTATTATTTATAGTATATGAACATTTTGGAATTAGGTTGACTGGCAGATATGCTCCCTAAAGACAAAATATTCGCTTGTTTAATATCCCTTGTTATCACTCATCCAATTCTACATTATTAAAAATGGCATAATAGCTGGTAAGAGTTGACATAATATGTATGCTATATACCATCATTTATAACTAGTATTTCGATTGGGTACAACGTTATTTTCACATTTATCTAAATGTATAATTGTTTTATAAGTTATGTAAGGTCTTGATTTAAACATTTAAGTTATCCTTTAACTGACCAATTGTTAATTTGTCTTTAGGAATCGTATAAAAGACACCATTGTATATATTTTGTAAATAAAGTTACTCTACATTGTTTCTCTCCAAGAAAACAGCTGTCTTCAATATTTTTTTCAAAATTCACTCCAATCCTGTACCAGGTATCATGGGGTAGTGAGTAAAATTCGCCCCTATCTCAGGGATTAGCCAGGTTCTAAATGTTAGTTGAGCGGCATTCGTTGAATCGATTGTCTGGATGGAGACGAGTAACACTCAGAATGTCTACTCGCTGTAATAATTCAGTTCTTGGAACTATAGTGAAGATGTAGGTATATCCAATATAAATCGATGTGATTTTTACCGATGGACACATACAAATATTTCGCAAATATATTCAAAACTGTGAGCCAAAAATATATTATCTGCCATGAAGAACCAGCCAATCAAATACTGGGTGACTGACCAAAATCGGTGGGCAACCAACACACCTTTGCTTGACAGCTTCTTCATGACAGGCAGTGGACTTCCCAGCTCACCATTTGAAATATCTTTTTCTAAATTTAGATATTTGTTTCCTGAAAATAAATATATATTAGATAATTTACTAACATCTGCGTTAGATTTAGTTGTGCTATACTGGGTTGGCTGATTTAAATCAACTTGATTTAAATCAGTGATTTAAACCACGATTTAAATTAAATTTATTATATCATTGATTTAATCAACTTTTTCAAATTAAGTTTGAATTAGTTTTTTTATCAGCTATTCCACATTTAATTTGATAAAACTATTTGTTATTATAAACAGTGCAGTTACCTCTAGTCTTATCAACAAAGTCATAACAGTACCACGATAATTTCTTTGAAAGATGATTGAGATAAATCTTTAAAAAAATAAAATGTATGTTATTTTATAATCGTGTTTTTAAAAATTTCAAGATGACAATAAATTCAAAACAATTAGTTACCAGACACATACATTCAGTTTCGCCACTGCCAACTATATGGTTCTAACTTCTATTATCAATAGCCTGATAATAATCATAATACACTCGTCATAATGATAATTTATGTATTTAAAATAAATCTTGTTTTGCCAAATTAAATTGTGTTCAAATTTTTAATATTTTTTTAACATCAAAACTATTTTAAATTGAACAACGCATTGCAAACAATACAAATCCCCTCGATTCCTGTTTTTGTTGAGATGAAATATAAGGAATCTGGGCAATTCACATGCCACCTCCATGTCAAGGTGTGAGTTTGATCACATCTTTAAGTGATAAGTATTGTAAGTAATGCATATTATATGGGAGGTAATTATGTTTTTTCTGCATCATTGTCTCCCTTTCATTGATATACGCGTATGTGGTATGACATCAAATATTTATAGTATACGTTTTTTATGTTATTAATGAGCGGGGACTGAAAAGATTCTTTTCATAATTTTTTAAGCAATTCATTTTCAAAGATATTGCTTATTGAATTTATTTTATTAGTAATTGGAAGTAATTCATACCATTTCGAGTTTAGGCATATACGGGTTAACTTTTCAGATCTTGATGCGCAATGCGCCATTGTAAAGCAGGTCTCGGCGTGCATGCATAAATTGTGCATGGATTGTTATGCAAATCATAGCTGGGAGCAGATCTAAGTAATTCGGTTTATTGCGGTTGGGATTAGTTTTGTCAATACTGTTATGCCGTAGGTTAATGCTGTCATTAGGTTTTGGCCAGACTTTTTGAGGAACTATTTTTCCTACGCATATGAAGTGATATAAGCGACATGAACACTATATGTGGGGGTCTTCATTTTTCGCGGTCATGGGCACATGACATGTTATATATGTTACATATGACAACCGCTATAGATTGATAACGATAGGATTCTATCCATATTGTTTTCAGGGCGTCAGTTCTGGGGAAGTTGATCCATTGTAGATCATTCGGGATTTATAATGTTGGGCTGAAGTCGTGGATCGAAATTCGGTATTGCTCATGAACATCTGAGATTTAAGAATCTGTCAAGATAACAATAAATGAATTGATTCGACGCTTAATGTGGCCCCTAGCTATTTCAATTGATGGACAGACGAATGACGTAAAAGAATGTAGTTATTATATATATTTTTGTATTGTATTGCGAGAAAAAACCACCAAATTAATTGGTTACATAAAGAAATGAAACTAATTTAAAAAGGATGTGTCTGTTCTTTATTCTGCCATTTTCCTGAATGTGGTGATTGTATTTACTTTAATATCATAATATCATAATATCATTTAATCGTCATAATCTTCAAAGAACCTCTTGTATTAGGAGAAACACATTTTGAAACTTCGCCCAAAAAAGTAGATTAAGGATTCATTTAAAATTGCCTTTAGAAGTCCCCGTCTTGAATTGACAATTTTCCCTCTGGTCTGGCATCCTTCCGGAAATTCAATATAAAAGATTTTGATAAAAAAAATCATGTTGCTCCCTTACATCCATATAACTGAATTTGTGTGCTTACATTACACTGTTAACTGTAAGGGAAGGATGGCAAATTAACGACGTTTGTATTGTCAATGGTGATAACTCTGGCAAATATTGATGGATATTGACGAAACGGGAACTTGACGTCTTACAACTATTCATCTAAATTCTGAATTTGGTTCAAATCCGTTTAGTCTACCATGAGCTATTCCCTGGAAACTGCCAAATTAACTAAGTCTGATTTGAATTGGTTTACTCTAACACAAGTTATTGTCGAGAAACTGTCAAATTAACTGTTATATTTTTCAAGGGGGATAACTCGGGCAAATATTGACAGAACCTAACCAATCACGAACTAGACCTCCGGCTCGGTAATATCATGCCATATTCCGAATTTGGTTCAAATCCATTTAGTCTATTACTTAGTTATTCTTCGGAATAAGTGGAATTCGTATATTTCAAGGCCAATCACTCTTACAAATATTGATGAAAACTAACAAAACACAAACCAGACTTCCAGGGTTATATTGTGAAGTTATATTCTGAATTTAGTTCAGATCTGTTTCATCTAATATAAGTAATTGCAGATCAAAGAAATTTTGTTTAAATTTCAAGGCACTAACTCTGACAAATACAAACAAAAAGTAACGGAACATGAACTTACATCCATCTTATGACAATTAAGTTCTACTTCGAGTTCACGTGAGATCTGTTTAGTTGAACATAATTTATTGCACAGAAACCAATTACTCACATACATACATACGGTCCATACAGAGACCGTAAAGAGGGGGTAGGGGGGGGGGTGGAGGTCATCCCCTGAAAAAATTTTGAAATCTAGATGCTCTCACGATGCATATCCTGCATATCTCAAGGTTAAAATACAAAAATTCTATCATTAGAAGGGCTAAAATATGCTCAGACCTCAAATAATGATTATTATTTTTTGGTGTGGTGGTGTACATCGGGTTGGGTGTGATAAAAATGCCAGTGTTATCTATCCAGGTATGCCTATTTTTGTGGGGGTCAGGGGTGGGTGGGGGTTCGTTCATACCAGATGACCCACCCCCTTCCCTGCCGATGCTTATGTACATACGTCGACGAACACGAACATCCCTATATCCCCTCTAAGTTCATTTTCGAGAGAATAATAAATTATTTACAACTTTTGTGAACAACCAGTCTGTTTCCTTCTTTTCAAAACTGCACAAGAAATAAGCCTATTTACCCTTTCATGGCGAAACTTATTTTTGTAAATTTAACACTGACATAACCGGCTTGATAACAGGGTAAGTTATTACAGTGGTAAATTAAAAAAATAGTGTTCTCTTGGCCCTCATATGGATATTCAATAAGAAACTAATTTAATTTTCTTGACCAAATTTATCCATTAAAGAGCCTAATAACGCCTTTAATCTCCAAACATGTCAAATGGACTTCGTTCTTCAGTAAACTATCTTTTCACGTATAACTTATTCAATGGATTAAGATTTGACCAAATTCGAAATGTAGATCAATTCTTACACTGTTTTTCTTTTAAATAGTCTGGCTGCTGGCAGCTTTATAATAGTACATATATGCGTTACAAATTGAAATTGTTCTCATACCTAAGTTTACAGGTAACTTTATTTTGTTCACACATGCTTAAGTCTTATTTTAAAATTGATGTAAGTCAGAATATTGAGAACATACTAGAAAGTGTTCCAAATTTATAGGAATCTCTATTTTCCATACCATTTTATAAATTATTTTTAAATGTATATATGCGTTATACATATTAGTGACATGTACCAGGTATGTAACATCCAACAAGTATCATGTTAATAATAACAGAGGTAGACCCTGGATAATTACCATAACAAATATTACAACGTGGAAATCACGAATTCACCAATGCAGCTAAACACTGTGTGCAGCTCTTTGCATGACTGCATCAGCTACTGACCAAGGCAGATTAGATCAATATAGATATTACATCAACAATTTGTTAATCTGGCAGATTACATCCCCAATTTGCTGTAACAATCTGCAAGTTCAACAAACAACATCTTCCACTTTGCTCATTTGTCTGTCTTAGTAACATTACAAGATTCTCTAACAATAAGATTTTAAGTTATTATTTAGATTATTTACACAATTTGATATACTACTGACGGCTATGAACAGTAATCAACTGATTTACAGTCAACTAAATACTCAAAGATCGATGCTGTGACATTTGATGGTCATTCAAAGATCTATTAAAACTAAAATGGCCCAGAATCTACCTCTCACATTTTAAAACTCTCTGGCTTCAATGAGCAATGATGGACACCGGGCCTGATAGGTGGTAAGCCAAAATAAGGTAAATCTAAAGCCCTGAATGTCATTGCAATGTAATCCAGTTACAACAAAATTGTACTGCAAAATATAAATAGGCCTACTGTGGATGGATATAAAATCCAAAATAGCCACATAGCCCACCTTGAGTATTGTTTTCAATATTATTTTATAGCACTACTTAGATCTGAATGAATTACTAAAAACCATGAAATTCTATGGGGACAGTCTCTCAACATTAACTTTGGTGTGAAATTCAATATGTGTACCAGACATTTTGTCCTGAAAATTGGTTTCTGTGGCTTTAATGGTTGATATAAATCCATTGGGGTTGGTGTGCTATCGGCCGTGGGGACATGGCAGGAGCTGGAATGCAAAATCCAATAAATAGAGCAACCAAGCAAATATTTTGAAAATCTGTTTCTATGAGAAAACTGCATGATTAGGCTTACTAACGCCATGTAGTGCAGGTCTTCAAGTGCTTCTCCAGGGGCACCAAGGCAGTGATTTACTAATGGATGTATGAATGCATGCGCTTTCTCAAGTGGATACGCACACATGAACAACGCACCTTTATAAACATCATAAATAGTAATTATAATCGATTTCATTGTGTTTATATGCCGCAATTACTCATCACAACACAAAGCGATACGATAAACAAGCTAACAATAGTGAGCTAACACCTTTGTCATTGAGAAAACCAGCTAGTTACTCCGTCGAATCGCCAAATAATTTTCTTTCTTTCACTGCAGACACGGAGTCTGTCGTGAAATACCAAGTATACTCTAGTTTCAGAGTTTTAGACAATAATCAGCGAACGTAATTCTTTTTAATCCTAGAGTTAGCAATTTCAGTTAATAACTAGGTCAGGCGGTGTAATAATTTTTCCTTTTTGATTCGGTTGTCATGTCTAATTAAAGAAAATAAAGTAACAGCATTACAGATTGTTGTATTTTGAATGCTGCATTCTGTTTATTTTCTTACATGTATATCTTACATTCTGAAAGCAACTATAAACTGTGCATGCTCATACAATAATTATTTACATACCTGCCAGCACAAGTTCGATCTGCTAAATATAGTGACCAATAGTCAAGTATTTGTCAGTCGAGCGCAACATTTTTGTATTAGGTAAATGTAGATGTGTTTGACCGGCAGAAAGCCATTAGTTAACTATAGTAAACTACCGTTCGTGTGTTGAACATCTCTGTATGGCATCAGCGCCATCTTTACCAGAGCTATCGTCAAATAAACTTTTAAATTACAGATCAAGTGTCATAACTTTAGCCACTCCAACAGCAACGCAGATATGAATGTGTATTTCCAATGGCATATGCCTTTATTTAATCAATATGGTACAGTACTCTGTTCAATAATCAAAATCGATTATTTATTACCATAATCGAACATCCCTAATAGTGCCTGTGTAGTTGAGTAACAAACCCGATCGACCGTGGCCATTTCATCATATTTGACACTTCATAGACCCAGTCTTCGTGGCTCCAGTTTATGCTTTTGAGAATTTGGACGTATTTTTAATCAAACCGTACGATGTCTTTTTCAAAATCGCTCGCGATGTTTCAAAGAAAAAAATCATGCATGCCTACTTTGGTGCAATTAGAAAATGCTTAAAATTGATGTTTTGATTGATTGATGCTTAAGATAATGCAATTATTGATCCCACCACTTCGTTAATTAAATTTAAGCAGAAGTTGGGACGCTTATTTAGTAAAGCAACCATTCAACACACAATTTCATAATGCCATGTGCACCCGCTTCAGAAATTCACTTTTCACAATTTGATAAAAATAAATAAGTAAAACAAATCTTGTTTAAATTAAATGAATTAGATTTAAATCAAATAAATCAGAGGTTTTTAAAATTAAAAAATCGCTAACCGTGGTGCTATAATTACTGCAATGCTCCTGGAACTGAATTATCACAAATAGCTATTCTAAATTTACAAATGTTACTAATTTCCATACAGACAATCAACTTGACAAACACGGCTTGCCTAAAACCATTGGTAGACAGTTTTTATTGTATACCAACCCAAACCAGCACACACTTTCGCAAATATACATAGAGAGTAGTATAGATATAGAATAGGTTTGTTATCCTCATTGACTAAATATAATATAACCAACCATGTTGACTAAATATAATATGCTACACGTGTGTTGATGTTTTATACATTTTGCTTCTGAACTTATAAATAAAGCTTGCATTGCATCAATATGTGTACTTGTCATATATGAGTTCAGTTTGGCCTTGAATTAGTCTAAGTTCTTGGCTTCCACGATGTGTGTTGGTAGGTGATTCCAGATTGGTGGGGTACGTTTTGCAGAGAAGTACTTTCTTAAGCTAGTGTTGCAGCTTTGAATTCGTAGTTTGGAGCTATGACCATGGGTGATGCTTGTGGAGGGTTCATTGGATGAACTAAATTGTCATGCTTCTTGGCCGGTGTTTGATTTCCAGAAATTAGTCAATCTGAGATGTGCTACATGTGAATATTGACACTGCATTTAACTTGGACAGTACTTTAAACGTAGACCTAGATAAAACAGTCGTTCATAGCAAACTAACTTACTTTCCTTGCTTACAATGTAAGATGTATAGTTTGGGGCCCTCATCAAATAACTCTTTAAAATGTGTAAAAACGCGCAGCTAGATTTACCAACTCAAACTATTGCTACGAACCAGGCAGTATTACAATTATAATGGAAACCCTAAAACTCTCACCATTGGCAGACAGAATGAAGCAAATCTGCCTTATTTTGTTCTACAAAGGTCTACAGCAACAAGCAAAAATATCATTAGATATTCTACAGACACCATCATCAGCATCATGATCATCATCATCATCATCATCATTTTACGAGGCATACGCCATTGTCTTGTTATTGCCTGGTTTAGTCTCCTCGAAACCATTAGATTTAAACCTTCGACCCGTACCACTCTGATGTCAATATTCTATCTTTTGCTGTGTCAATAACAAAGAAGCCAGTGTACATTTCCCAACAATTTAGTTGATGGTGTTGCTGTCTGCGACAGCAACGTACTTCACCAAATTTGCTGAAAAATGAAACCAGATCATCTTTTAATTTAATTTGAAAAGTTAAAACACTGACATCAGAGTGGAAAGAGTTTGCACCGATTTGTGGAAATGCTGTAGTGCAGATGGGTGTTCCCCGCATCAGCTGCGATGTGCTGCCTACACGCATGGCTCCACCCCTGTTGCACCTAGGGCTGTTCGATTATGGAAATAAATAATCGATTATGATGTCTGGAAAATAATCGATTTAATCGCATAGTCAATTATTTAATCATGGAACTTTGGAAGTAGCAACGGTGCAGTGGGGGAGTGTGTGTGTGTGCGTGCGTGCGTGCGTGCGTGCGTGCGTGCGTGCGTGCGTGCGTGCGTGCGTGCGTGCGTGCGTGCGTGCGTGCGTGCGTGAGAGAGAGAGAGAGAGAGAGAGAGAGCGCGAGCATATAGCCTTCTTAAAAATAATAATAAAATAAAATAAAATAAATAAATAAATAAATAAAAATGCTAGATTTTCTGCAGAATAACAGAATACGCAATTTCGTAAATTGGTTCCTAGTTAGGTTTAGATTACCTCAACTAAGGCCGTATTACCACTGGAAATCGTGAGTGACGCCATAACTCAGTAGGCCTATGAAAAGACTGCAAGATGCTCATTATGACAAGCTGTATCAAACAATCCTCTGATTGGCTGACCGCTACGAGCAACCCACCCAGCATAATGAAGTCAATTTGGAATCAGGATCATCTAAGCAGTTCAGAAAACTCTGAAAATCATACAAATAAATTTACATCAATCAATCAATCACATTCTATTTCTGCAAGTAGGCTACTAGCCTGCTATGACAGATTTTAAAAACAATTACATTTCCTTATATGTCAGCATGATAGTAATCAGTGTTTGTGTCTGCAGCATAATAGTCGTAATAAACTGGTTTGGTAGCCCACAGTTTATCAAGTCTCCCCTAAAATGATGCTATTGTTGGTACTCCTATTACATGGGATGGGAGGCTATTCCATGTGTTCACCACTCTATACTTAAAGGAGTATTTTAGAATGTTTAAGTCGGGCTGAGGTTTATACAATTTTAAACTATGCCCGCTTGTTATAGATTCTTGTCTTAGTTCAAAGAAATCACATACATCTGGGTCATACTTTTTTGTTATTATTTTATAAGCTTCTATAATGTCACCTCTTATTCTATGATATGCAAGTGTTGGTATGTTAAGTTTTCTAAGCCTTATTTCATAATTTAGGTGTGACAATCCTGAGACAGTTTTGGATGCTCTGCGCTGGACATTTTCTAACAAATCTATATGCTTTTTAAGATATGGGCTGGTTAGCGAATTCCAGATGTGGTCTTACCAGCAATGTGTAAAGAGTTTTGAATGTTTTTATGTCTAGAAATACGAATGTTCGTCTTAAAATCCCCATTATGGAATTTGCTTTATTAACATTATCTAATATGTGTTTCTCAAAAGACAGCTTACTATCAATAATAACACCAATGCCATTTTCAAACTAGGTATAGTTAATTGGAGACCCATTTTTAGTTATTGTATAACTGTAATTGGTAAGAGTGGTATTACCAATTCTCATATTTTTACACTTTTCATTATTAAAATGTAATAGCCATTTATTAGTCCAGTCATGTAGTGAATATATATCAGATTGCATCTCATTACATCTCTGACTTAATGCCATGAAAAAGCTTGGTATCACGGAAAGTTCTTCTCAATGGCAAATTTTCCAACGATGGCTCTGTTGCACAAGGAGCACCTCAATGGTCAGTCCTTGGTCCACTGCTTTTCTTACCCTTCATCAACGACCTGCCAGAAAGTGTCACAGCATCCACAACAAGACTCTGCAGATGACGGTTTTCTCCAAGAGGTTATTAAGGGAATAAGAGATAGCAGAGCACTACAAGTAGACCTAACCAGCTTGACGAAGTGGGAAGCTGATTGGCTGATGGAATTTCATCCTGGGAAATGCCAAATGGTACATATAACAAACAAGACGAAGCCATCTACATTTACTTACCCGACCCATGACCAGCCACTAGAGAGTACCGATAGTGCAAGATATCGTGGATTGTCCATCCACAAGAACCTCTCATGGAATGACCACAGTAATTTGACTGTGATGAAAGCTGATCGCACAAAGTCATTCCTCCAGTGTAATATCCGTTCCTGCGCAATGAAAGTCAAGACACAGTGTTGCACCACATTGGTGAGACCCATGCTCGAATATGCATCGATAATGTTGCCAGATTAACATTGACAAACTAGAAGCTATTCAGAGGAAATCAGCCCGCTTCATCAGGAATGACTACACCCGGTACAGCAGTGTCACTGCAATGCCCCATGAGCTAGAAATTGTAGTTCAGATCGACCGGGCGGGTACCGGCCGTACCAGCCAAGCTGAGAGAGATCGCATTGTAAAAACGACTAAGTTCATTAAAGTGCATAGTTCGCATGGGCATGCTTAGATACTATTTTTGATGGAGCACGTAGTTTACGACCAAGATGGAATGACGCATTTAGTGTACTGAGATGGTACCATGTAATCTTTCTTAATTACTTATTCCCGCCGAATCTGGCATTAATCAAGACCAGAATTCGACGGCCTTTTTAAATCTGTAAATCATTTCAAAATCGGTTAAGAAATGGCTGAGTTATCCACAGAAAACCCTTCTTGATTATCTTTAAAATATTGCTGTGACGTCATAACCACGTGGACGCAGAACTTCTAGAATGTTCTAGAACATTCGACTGCGCTATTATTAGCTACACGCTGATTGGCTGTTGCTCGGCTGATGATTGGTTGGAGCTTGCGCTAGGTTCTTCTAACTTTCGACCGCAGCAAGTAAACTTTGCCCGGTGAATCTTCAGAGCTGGCTGACGTACCCGGCACCGTTAAGTTTTATTTTGTATCTTCATCTGCATCTAACAACCCCCGCTTGTGATCATGTTGTTGTCAACTTCCATCCGTACCATCGGTGTATGGGAACTTTCTTCACAGCAGTAATGCTATTGTATCTCTTACTGACTTACTCATTAGACATTCTATATTGTGCTTACATTCCTGAGTTCGATCCGCTCCCGTCATGAGCAGCTTGCGGGAACCCTGTTTGCCGGAACCAACCTGCGGGAACTTTCCAGCTTCCTGAGAATGCATCAACTCACGTCAAACTAAGAAGGACGTATCAATTTCAGTAACATGATAGCCAAACTTAAGAATGGCTACCGAGTATTCATGTAACTATATTTAACATTTTAATTATTCCGTTAAATGTATTCTTCTAATTATATCGTATCCATATAAACGGTCCCGATGACTAAAAGGTACCGTAACGGTCTTAGGACCGCGAGTTATAATTTCTGTATATGTTTATAGTTATTCTCATTTTCTCTAAGGTGTTTTCATTAACCGCACCATAGTAGGTTCGTTAACCTGTACTAAAAACATATAATTCTGATCATTTTATACTGTATTGATTGTTCTGGTTAGTTTATATCTATATGGCCAGTGGCCATCAGTTCATATGTTTTGTTTATTTGTAGAAAATATATAGGACTGCAGTGCACGTGGGAAACACTATACAGCAATACCTATATATGCAGCACTTTCTCCCGCCACCAACAATTTTTCACTGAGGTCGCTGTCCATGCTATAACTCTGTTTAGCCCGGCATGCTACCGACTAAAACCTTTTCTATTCAGCTCGATAGGATAGGTTTAATATGACTAGAGACAATTTCTTTGTTAGGAAATTTATAGTATACTCCTCTCTTCTGGTAGTTGTGATAATTTAGCCCCACACTCCGGCAAGATTCATAACTCTAAGATTTTGTCTCTCTTCATGTTCCACTCAGCCTTGTGGCTTCTTAATTGTTTGGATGTCCCTATCCGCACCATGGGCTGATCCGACCCTGGGAAACTGTTGGGATTTCCGAGCGGTGATGGCCAGGGTGTGGTATTACATACATTCCCTCCGTATCTGCGGATACTTAGTAGTTAGCACTTCTGCCCTACATTGGCAGAAGTGCTAACTACTTTCCGCTGAGAGGTATAATAGCTTATATTAAGTTAAATAGTTAAGTCTCGTGTACGGGAGCCTCCCTTGCGGGGATACCTCTGCGGACCTACGAGTCTGTGTGGTACCTCCGGGAGCCCCATGTTTAAAAGTTCATCCGGCTGTCTCTATGTCTTGTATTTTCGTATGCTCATTAGTTTTATCTAGTATACTCGACAGTCTGTTTAAATCTTGTAAGTCCATAGATCACGAAACCGTTACCCTGAGACCGGATGCTAACCAGCATCATCATTCGTCATGCACTTGCGGTACGGCGAGTCAACATGATACACCGGAATGGCCCGACACTACCCAACGAGCTACAAAATCCCAACTCTTGAAGCATGCAGTGCTAAATCCGAGGCCACCATGATGTACAGGGTTGCCAATGACCTGATTGACATCACAAGCGATCAACTTCAATCAGTTAAATCAGCTACCGGGAAGTCTAAAATAACTACTTTTTAGTACCACACAGGAGACTGACTAGCTTCCAAAAATCATTCTGTCCAGATATAATCAGATAGTGAAATTCACTGCCTGCTGACGTCGTAGGGAGTCCAGACCTGGACACCTTCAAGCTGAAGGTCCAGTCCGTTATGCTATGCTATGTTATGTTAACAAATACGGCTGTTAAGGTTAATAGGCTGTTGGCCTGTCAGCCGCTCATTAATCTTTCAACACCTTCATTTTCCAGGAGGTGGGTCCGCAGCTGATCAAAAGAAACAAGTCCATTCCTAGCATTTAGGAAGAGAATATGGTAGTTGGAAGCCCTCTACAGGAATCAATCATCCGGGTAAGGACCTCCAGGAACAATAATCTCCTGCTCTCAAAATGGGCAGTGTCAGCCGGAGCACCACCCGAGCATATCCGGTGGTTAAATGATTAACCATTGACTGTATGTGGACCCCAGCACATATGCGTATTTACATGCATATCTACCATATAGGCTACTTGTACACGCACGCACGCGCACACACATATATACTGATCCCACAAACACCTGCGTCAACCTACCCTTACACACATGTAAATCGTATAGATACACTTAGACCCATCTACATAGATATACACCCATTCATATATACACACATATGCATACATACATACATACATAATACATATACACATACATACACATATTTCCATGTACAAAAGCTCTACACACACAATTTTACATATATACACACATATACTCATACATATATTTCCTAGCTTAGATTAACCCAGTACTCCACTTTTCATAGGATCTTGTCTATTAATACATCTCATACCCTTCGACACAATAATACAAATGATATATATACACACGCACGCACGCACGCACGCACGCACGCACGCACGCACGCACGCACGCACACACACACATTTATACATATACACACATACATACACATATACATACATATACACATACACACACATATACACACACATATACACATACTACATATATATACAAGATTTACTCTATAACCCTTCAGCCCTGAACTTGTATACAAAGAAAAAGGTTTGTAACAATGAATGGATGATGTGGTTGCACACCTATTCCAATAGTATACATTATTGACATAAGCACAATTCTTTTGGTTGTATTAAATGCACACTGATATAGATGGTGTGGTTACACACCTATCCC
This sequence comes from Chaetoderma sp. LZ-2023a, assembly GCA_034401795.1. NCBI lineage: Eukaryota > Metazoa > Mollusca > Caudofoveata > Chaetodermatida > Chaetodermatidae > Chaetoderma > Chaetoderma sp. LZ-2023a. The sequence continues at coordinate 90,146,610 of CM067366.1, read as the reverse complement.
TATAAACTGTGAAAAAGGTATGGATGGCGTGGTTCTACACCTATCCGTAGATCATATAAGAAAGACTATATACACGACTATAAGCTGGCAATTGTTATGGATGATGTAGTTCCACACATCTCCATAATGCAGTAAAAAAAGACTATGTACCTAACTCAGTGCTACCATAATTAATACTATTATTGCACTAGTATGGATGGTGTGATTCCACTCCTATCCATAAAGTTATGTTACACAACAGCACAAGACTTATGATACAGACTATTTTATTTATATTGCATTTACACACTCATAAACTGGGGTGACGTGGTTCCACACCAATCCCTGTATAGGAAAGTATGTGCTTGAAAAGCCAGGATGTGAGGCTACGCTAATACATAATTAGCAACATCATGTTTTTAATTGTAAATTAAAAAAATTCCCTCTGCTGCAACACATAGTACGACTATTCCCAAGCTATGACTGCTGTACTGTAATAGAAGAAGAAGAAGAAGAAGAAGAAGAAGAAGAAGCATATAAATATATTTCACTATAGTGAAATTGCTAATTACCACATCAGGAAGATCAATAATGTATAGGATGAACAGTACTGGTCCCAGAACTGACCCATGTGGGACTCAACTGGAAACCGACTTCCATTCTGATGGTTTCCCATTAACAATGACCCTCTGCCTGCGATCTGACAAAAAGCTTTCTATCCACTTAATAATTTTGGGATTGAGATTATATATGTTCAGTTTATGAGCAAGTCTCCGGTGGGGTACCTTATCGAATGCTTTTAGAAAATCGAAGAATTAATCAGAAGGAATAAACGTGTCTAAAGCAGCTACTTGACGAATGCGCGGCGAAAATAATGTCCTTTGGATGTGTCTCCATAACTAATCAAGATCAAGATCATGTTGCCAGCTACGGGTCTCCTACGGCACGAGGGATACACAGATTAAGAAGAGAAAAATAGTTTTCAATGTCGAAGTTTTTCCATAACTGGCGATATACTGCGCTACTTGGAATAGCTTGCGGTCTGACTTGTGGAACAGTGTCTTCACTATTAATTAATCATTATTTCACCCCTGAGAAATTACGTAAATATCTTTATTACTAAATATTACCAGTTTTCGTTTCATTAGCTCACCTGGTTAAGAATCAAGATTCATGATTGGTTTGATTTGATTTGATTTATTCTCTTGGTAAATATGGCAAATTACAAGTATGATAACAGGGAGTCCACTGGAGGCTGTGCCTATTAGCTTAGCGGTTGAAAGTTATCCCAGCTGTCCTGAAAGCAGGCATACTGACTCCAGTGTACAAAAAGAAGGGTGATCACAACTTGGCTACATCGTACAGGTACATAACCGTCACATCCTCAGTATGTAAGATGCTAGAGATGATCCTAAAGCTATGTATCCAGCAAACAATCCTTGATGCTCAACACCCACTTCAATATGGATTCACTTCTAAGATATCTCCAATGTATAGTAGTGCTCTGCTGCTCCAGGAGGTTTGTATTGAATCCAGATCCAAAACCTAGACTCGTATGTCGCACTCCTAGACGCCAAAACTGCATTTGACGTGGTCAATCATGCCAGCCTGGCGCGAAAGCTATATTTCGCAGCTTCAACCCTCTAAATGTGCTCTCCTGTCTGACTGTAAATCCCAGAAACCAGCAGTCTTACTGAACGGCAAAGAGTTGTCAACTCCAGGACAGGCTTCCCATGTAGGTATACAGCGAACAGATCGTCTATCGAGTGCCAAGGTATCAGTGGAGGAAAACATAAAAAAGGCCAGAAGAGCGGCATATTCACTGATGGGTGCTGGGTTGCATGGCATCAATGGGATAATGCCAACTGTCTGCATCTCCTCAAGATCTACGTACTCCCGATCCTCTTGCACGGCATGGACGTTCGACTTCCAAATAAAACAGAGCTGCAACTGATGGAGAAATATTTCCATAGAACGCTCATTCAGATCCTTGGGTTACCAGAAAGAGTAGCATATCCATCACCATATCTTCTCCTTGGCATACTGCCTATTGAAGGACGTATCGACTCACAGAAGCTTACTCTCTTCAGAAACATCATATCAGATCCAGCAAGCATACTCTTCCGTATCGCAGTCCGTCAAACTATCATGAAAGGATTCTTCCAAAACAGTTGGTTCGCTGAGATACGCAGCATTCTAGCTAAATACAATTTACCATCCATTCACGACCTTATTGAAAACCCACCTGACAAAGGACCCAGGAAGAGGATCGTAAAGACACGCATAAATGAGCTATGGTCCACCAAACTACATCAGCAATCACAGTTATATTCGACATTGCAGTATCTTCACGCATACCCAGCCAGCTGTATGACTCCACATCCATCTGTTGAATCACTAACTACATGTCCTCGCGATATCCGCACTCTCTGTACATTTGCGGCTCCTAATGGGCTGCTACATCCTGCAATCGAATAGAGCCAAGTTCAACAAGCACACAGTTAATCCTACCTGCCTCCTGTGTCATGATGGACCAGAAGACAGCACACATTTCCTGTCCACGTGCAGTGCCATGGAAGACGCTAGGCGAAAATACCTGCCTTTAATCCAGACGAACCTGTGTGATATGTGTACTCCGCTAACTCATCATGTTTGGACTCATAGCAAAACAATAACCTCGTTCCTTCTGGATCCATCCATCTACCTGACAAGTGTGAGGGAGTCCTGTCCCTGCCTTACCAGAATAGAAGCTCTGATTCGACAGTATCTATACACACTAAACCATATACGAACAGTTAAGACAAATGAGATTGACCTGAATCGTGTACGTGAGCCGGTGGTCTTTTATACTCCAATCGGAGGTGCTCCTGTACATGGGAGGGATCTACGTAAACTGAACTGAACTTTGGACCCCTAACATAGAATAACGTATACAAATTACACATTGACATACTCACATAGGTAGACATAAGGCATTATGACAATATATTATGCATAACTACAGACAAATAATATAAGATTTGACATAAAAAAGAAAAGAAAAAAGACAAGACATTTGACAAACATAGTTCACTTGTTTTTGATTGTTTTTCATAATGTGGGTAAACATATTTCACTCATTGGAATGGGTTAGGCCTTAGGGGATGAAGGGGGTGGGGTGGGGGTTGCGGCTAGAGTTCATCCTATTTCTATTATTGTTTTTATTATTATTATTCTTCTTATACCACGCCAAAAAATTTGGCGGGGTATTATGTAATGGCGCCGTCCAGGCGGCAGAGTGGTTTCCGGATGATAACGCTGTTACCATTTGTCGGATCACATTGAAACTTCATAGGGTGGTTGGACTAGGTCTTTGGAAGAAACCTATTGAAATCGACGATGATCCGAAATCCAAGATGGCCGCCAGCCACGGGTGGCCATCTTGAAAATTGGTTTCCGAATGATAACTCCGTTACCGTTTATCGGATCGCTTTGAAACTTCATGGAGTGGTTTAACTAGGACTGGAGAAGAAACCTATCGAAATTGACGATGATCCAGACGACCATCTTGAAAATTGGTTTCCGGATGATAACTCCGTTACCATTTATTGGATCACTTTGAAACTTTATAGAGTGCTTGGGCTAGGTCTGAGGAAGAAAGTTATGGAAATCGACAATGATCCGAAATCCAAAATGGCCACCAGCCACCGTTGGCCATCTTGAAAATTGGTTTTCAGACGCTAACTCTGTTACCGTTTATCGGATCACTTTGAAACCTCATAGAGTAGTTGGACTAGGTCAGAGGAAGAAACTTATCGAAATCAACACTGATCCGAAATCCAAGATGGCCACCAGCCAAAGGCTGCCATCTTGAAAGTTGGTTTCTGGATGATATCATTTATCAGATAACTTCCTATGGTCGTTGGAATATGTCTGGTGAAGAAACCTATCAAAATTTATGATAATCCAAAATCCAATATGGCCACCAGTTAGCGGCAGCCATCTTGAAAATCGGTTTCCGGATGATACCTCCTTGACCGTTTAGCGGATCGCTTTGACACTTCATAAGGATTACTGGTCTGATGGGTCTGAGGAAGATATTAATATTTTCTGATAGCTGTTATTCATTAGTTTGTCATCATGGTGGGGTATTATGCGCTGTTTGCGGAGCTCTTGTTATTATTGTTATTAGCTCACCTGGCCTGAAAGGCCAAGTGAGCTTATGTTGTGGCGGCCATCCATCGTGTGTCCATCGTCCATCCATCTGTCAACCTTTCCTTTAAAACAACTCAAGATTTCAATTATATTTGGCAGGAAGCATCCTTAGGGCATAGAGATTCCATTTTGTTCAAACAAAGCCGATCGGCCGATGGCCATCATGGATTTCGGCGGATTTTTAGAAATGTCTTTAAAAATCTTCTCCAAAACCGTTTGAGGGATCAATTCAGATCTCATGAAATATGATCTATGTTAAAAGCTGACTGAAGTTTGTTCAAGGGAACTTGATTGACTAAATGGTTCAGCGGCCATCTTGGATGACCTCATTTTCGCAAAAACAACTTCTCCAGAACTGCTCAGAAAGCGATCAGGCCGAAATTTGTGATATATGATTGAGACTAAGGGCCATTAAAGTTTGTTCAAGAGAAGTTGATCCATCAAAAAAACTGGCTGCTTTAAAATGTCTTTAAAAATCTTCTCCAAAACCGCTTGGGGGATCAATTCAAAGCGCATGAAATATCATCTAGGGCAAGAGCTGTACCAAGTTTGTTTCAAGGGAACTTGATTGGTCAAATGGTTTGGTGGCCATCTTGGATGACATCATTTTTGCCAAAATGACTCCAGAACCACTGAGTAGATTGGGCTGAAATTTGGGAGATATGATTAGGCACTGAGTGCCATTAAAGTTTTTTCAAGGGAAGGCGCTACGTCAGAAACATGGCTGCGGTGGACCAATCAAAATGTATCGTGTTTGGCAGCCATATTGGACTTGCACAAATGTCCACAGACTCATTTAGAAGACTATTCCTAAACCACCCACCAACAATTGTGACAAAAATGCATAATGCTCCAGATGAGCGACACAGGCCCCTTGGGCTTCTTGTTGTTATTATTATTATTATTATTATTATTATTATTATTATCACCTTCTTTCCATAGAGGAAAGAGAGTAATGTAAGTCTGTGTGCGATTCTATTTCTTAGTGTGTCTGTCATGTCTGGGTTTCTTAGAGCTCTATTGACCTGTAAGGATCAAGTGCAGTTGCATCCCAGACTCTGGTCGTGATCTAAATAGCAAGTGCCTGGATCCAGATAGGATCAAGTTCTGGATCTGTGTATATCTTGAGGAGTGCTGGTCCGATTTGACTCAGCTTTTAACACTGGGGTGGGTGTGGCGATAAACCAGGATTCCAGAAAAACACTGACAGTCCTTGCGGATTGTCCAACAATAGCTTGGTATTGGAACATTGTTGTTCCTTAACACGTAATGTGGAATGTTAGAAGTGTGTATGTGGAAGTTTTACAGCATCACTGGACCCAATGTGAGCATGAACAGGCTGTTGTTCTTGTTATTATTATTATTATATATAGACTCATTAGAACACACATTCATATTATGAGTGGGTAGAAATTTTCTTCCTTTTTTTGGTTATGAGATCAAAAAGTCAGACACTGTGGTAATTGGGGTCACTTAGTGCATACTGGGATACATCTTTTCATTGATAATGCTGCAATGCAGAAAAGTAGAATCACCAAATCTGTAACATACATCGATACTGTGGTTGTCTAAATAGTCGAAGTTTGTTTCAGTCAAAAATTCAATGTCGATGTCATCTATGGTAGGTTCATTTAACCATCTGGCAGCTGCAAGTCACCAGAGAACAATTTCAGTGAGTAAAAAGCTGCACGCTCGCTGAATATTCGGAAAAGCCACCCGACCGAGAGTTGTTGGTGGCTTAGCGACCCACAACCCCCGGTCAAATCCTCTTCAAAACATCCAGCAAGAGGAGCTATGACCCTTGGTTTATTTATTTCCTGCTTAATATAAAATATACTTCTATGAGAAGCTTGATTGCGCTTTATTTGTCCTGACGCGAACTTGTGTGCAAGTTGAGTCTGGATGCCAATTCACAGTTTGCGTCTTCCTTTTATACTTTCCAAATGCGGCTACACATTGAGGTGTGACCAGATTTTGGTTTTGTAGCCGGGATAGACATTTCGTAGCCGGATTATGGCTTTGTGTAGCCGGATTTTCAAGTTGTGTAGCTGGGATTGGTTTATCCCGTAGCTGGATTGGCTGGGTGTGTAGCCGGTAGAGGTAGCTACCGTAGCCGGATTGGTAAGAAACCTGAAAGATGTAGCCGGGATGGGGTTATCCCGTAGCCGGATTGGTTTGGTATGTAGCCGGTTAGGTAGATACCAATAGCCGAATTATTTAAAGATTTTGAAAGGTGTAGCTGGTTTACAGTGTGGTGTAGCTGGTAGCATCTTTCTGTATTGGTTGCAGCTAGAATCTTGTGATACTAAAGTTTTTAGTATGGTGGCTTGAGGGCCACTGGTAGGTGGCCGTTATGTCTATTAGGGCTGTCTTAATAAATTTAGTATAAATTTATTGAGTGTCCATGATCATTGTCTAATGGAGAAGTATAGTGGGAGTAAGATTGGCTAACGAATACTAGTAAATGTATTCTTTCGAGTGTGATCCTGACTCATAGCGTTTCGTACCAAGTTTGGTTATACTCATCAGAGGAGAAATGATATATAAGTGATACATCTTATCATCCACGTTTTTTTGGATGTTTTTTTAAAAATATTAGAACAAGCGGAAGCAGAGAATAATGATTACCTTACCTCTAGTCCAGTTGGTTCAGGATATGGAGCAGATTGTCTGCCGACAGTTCATCCTCTTCATGGCTCGCCTCTTCAGGGATGAGGAAATCAATATCTTCGTTGTTGAGTGAAAGAGGGAGGAAGGGGTCCTCGGGTGATAGGGTGTTTTGATCTTCTAGGTCTTCCTCGAATGTTGGTCCTGAGACCCCGCTGTCAGGGGTGTTGAAGCCTGGGTCGAACACCTCAGGTGGTGTGGCACCGCTGATTAGGTCGGAGTTTGGTGTTTCTCTGCAGCTTGAAAGGGGAGAGGAATAATGGTTTGGTGGATTCTCTAATTCCAAGATGTTAATCGGGAGAATAGCACCATTCAGGATATGGTCTGAAAATGATCGTGACCCGACAGGAGATGTTGGCGATGCTGGGGACCGGTGCGGGCTCTGTCTTAGAGCTACGTCTATTGATGCTTGATTAATGATCCTGTCTACGTTGTTGGATGTGATGATCAATTCTGCTGTTGTTGGGAAAATTTTGTGTATATCTCCAAGGTGTCTCCGGAAATCTTCTGTCCTGCTGTGGTAGTGATTGCAGATTTCACAGAACCAGAAGCCCTTTTTCTCATGTATGGTCCTGATATGACGTCGGCGAGAAGTTCTGTGGGCGAAGGAGGCCGTGCAGAGAGGGCAGACAAATCTGTCCATTGCTTGTTGAAGACTAAATGGAGTATGTGTGTGGGGACGTTGGTGTAGCGCAACGTTAGTACGTGCTTGTGACGTAATATCAGGTGTGACGTCATGGTTATGGCGTCATAAGCGTGACTAAGGGTAGGGAGTGTTGGTAACCAAATAATCAATAAAAGTTTTACTACCAGAGGTAGATGATGATTACCAATCTGTGTGATTGATACCTATTGGATCCATACAATGTAGTTGATGAATCCAGAATTTTTCGCGGTCCTTGCGGAAAGTGGTGGCTTCCATGCTATCAGGATCGTGACGTAATACTTCAATGATTCTGTGGTTGACATCTGTGGGTCCGTGGTTGGGAAGATTAAAATGTTGTGCTACAGGTGTGTCTTTTTTGTTTTTAATATCCCTGATATGTTCTTTGATGCGAACCTGGAATTCCCATTTAGTTTCACCTACATATTGTTTAAGGCATTTCTTGCACGTGAGTAAGTAAATGACATTCATGGTGTGGCAGAATGTTTTTGTTTTGATGTAATATTTTAGCCCAGTGTGTGAGCTATTGAAACAGTTTGTGCTGTTCATATTTTTACAAAATAGGCAGTTGTTTTTGGCGCATGGATGTATAGGGTTCGCTATGCTTTTCCCTTGTTGTCCAAATTTCCTTGGGTCTGTGAATTTAGCAGTGACCAGTGTGTCCTTAAAGGATGGATTGCATCTGTGGCCAAAGATAGGTGTCTCTGTAAATGTGGCCCGACATTTTGGGCTTGACTGTAGTTGTGGCCAGTGGCGTTGGATTATTTTTTTGGCTAGTTTGCTGTGTTGGTGGAAATCAGTGATACATGGTATCCGAGTGTTGATTTCCTTAGTTGGTTTAGGCAAGAGTAGGTCTTTACGGTTTTGTTGAATTGCTCTGTGTAGGCTGGTGACGAGGGTATCTGTTGGATATCCTCTTATTGTATAGTGGTGTACCATTTCATGAGCATTTTTGAGAAAATCTGTTTCTCTACTGCAGATTCTTCGTAATCTCAGAAATTGTCCGTATGGGCTCGCTTGTTTAGAAGATTTTGGATGGGCTGATGAGTAATGTAGATACCCGTGTGTATCTGTTGGTTTAGTGTAGAGGTCGAAGCCTAAGTGTCTATTTGGGAGAATAAACACTTTGGTGTCCAAAAAATTGATGGATTCTGTGGATTTTTCTGCTGTGAATTTGATTGTCGGGTGCGCATTATTCATATGTGTTATGAAATTTTCCAGTGAGTCGGATCTTTTGGTCCAGATTATGAAAATATCATCAATGTAGCGGTAATATATGGCTGGCTGTACTTCAGCTGTCCTGAGTAGTTTTATCTTCGAGTTGGGCCATGAAGATGATGGCGTAGCTCGGTGCTAGCTGTGCCGCCAATTTGGAGATAATGTTCATCATTAAACTCAAAGTTGTTGCAGGTGAGCACTATTTTAAGTAATGTGAGTAATCTCCGTGGTGTTAATGTACCGGGGCAGCCATGTACTCGTAGATGTTGGGAAACAGCTCTGAGTCCTTCAGTGTGAGGGATGTTGGTGTATAGCGATGTAACATCCATAGTAACTAGAATGGTGTGTGGTGGGATGGCGCCAAAAGTTTCTAGTTTGTTTATGAAATCAGTGGTGTCCTGAATATATGATTTAATTTTGTGAAGATGAATTTTGATGTGTTCATCAACAAAGCTACTGATGTGTTCAGTAGGACTTCCATTGCCACTGATGATGGGTCTACCAGGGGTGAGCAGGTCATTAAGTTTCTTGTGTATTTTGGGAAGTAAGTAGAACCTGGCCGTACGTGGGTGGTCTGTTCTGAGACCGTTAGCTGTGTCTCTCGTGATTTCACCACTGAGAATCATGTCCGTAATGGTGGTTTCTACTTTCTCTGCGTGGTACGTGGTGAGATCTACAGTTTGTTTAATGTAGTAGTGAGTGTCACTAAGTTGTCTGATTGCTTCCTGTTGGTATGACTCCGTATCTTGGATGACGGTGGCCTGACCTTTGTCAGCTTTTTTGATGGCGATGGTGTTGTCATTTTTTAGCTGAGTTATAATCTTTCTCTGTATGTTTGAAAGATTCCCATTATTGTACCTGCGGTGGGCTTTTTTGTTGATGTCATGTTTGACGGATCTGATAAAAGCATCTAAAGTGGCGTCGTTACCTGGGTTTGGTGTCCAGGTACTGGTTGGTTTGGATTTACGTGACAGTTTGTCCATAAAATTATCAGTTAGATTAGTATTTGATGTTGCGGCTATGTCCGGTGTGGATATGTTGTCGTTTTCCCAGTAGCTTGGTGGGAACTGGAAGTGTAGTTTTAACCTTAGTCTTCTAAAGAATCTGTTTAGATCTTTATGAAGTTGGCCCAGGTTGGGCTCAATCACATCGGGGCTGAAGCCCAGTCCTAGATCTAGGACTTTTTCCATCTCCTCTGAGATGGGTTTGGATGATAGATTGACAACAAAGGGTTTTTGTTGACTGGAAAATTTATTTTTATAGTTAAGAAAAATATTAAAATTACAGCAGTTGTAAGTAATAGTGTTTACATTTATCTGAGTCTTTTGAGCAATTGGAAGACTTGAGCCAGCGTATCTTCTCTGTAAGGACGCCTGTTCTGTTTGCCCTGTGTTTGTCTACCGGATGGTGGAAGTTTCTGGCATGGTTCGCGTATCTTGTTGCGAGTGCCTTGTCCTGATGGACCCTCTTTGGTGGACTGGTCGAACGTTCTCGTGTTTTCAGAACTGTGGCCCTGACTGCTTTCTGGCCTTCTAGAAACACTGCTTCATTTTCTGTGGCTGCCCTGAAACCTGCTTTGTGTCGTCTGACCATTTCTGATAGGCGGTCTGCTCTATTTCTGAGTAATACATAGAGATCTGACATCAGTTGGAGACTGTGTTTGGTCAAGATGTCTTGCCACTCTTTGACTAATTCTGTGTCATCAGACGGTGGAACATATCTGACCGATGCCGTGAGGTTTGCAGGCGGTTTGTTGATAGTAATACTTGCTTCCAATTTGTCTAATTGTAGAAGCATGCGTGCATGTTTGCATGCACTGTTGCACCACTGGCGGCAGGCCTGTACATGTTCTTCTGGGATACAAGGTTTTTCCCGTGGGTTCTCATCTGGTCGGCGTTGCGTGTCTTCGACTGGTTCAGTCTCCATTCTCGAGCGTTTGCGGCTTTGCAACGTCTTTCCCACATCGTCAATGACAGCGTTGTTCAGCAGATTCATCACGGTTTCTGTGGATCCGATTGAAGTAATGGAGGCGCTGCTTGTTGATTCAATAATAGAATTCTTGGTATCTATCACGCTAAACTTCTTTGGAATAAATATTCTTCTATGAGAAGCTTGATTGCGCTTTATTTGTCCTGACGCGAACTTGTGTGCAAGTTGAGTCTGGATGCCAATTCACAGTTTGCGTCTTCCTTTTATACTTTCCAAATGCGGCTACACATTGAGGTGTGACCGGATTTGGGTTTTGTAGCCGGGATAAACATTTCGTAGCCTGGTTTTGTACTCTGTCGAGGTTCTGTTGATGAGATTTAGCTGCTGTCATCCATGAGCTGGATCCATACTCAAGGACGCCCCTGAAGGCCCTATCAATTTTGCGTGTTATCACGATCTGTTTGCAATGATCAGGGGTTTCAAAATTCTTGATTTAGATGTGTGGTCTGCGGTTTTACCGTGTGCTACAGCAGTTTGTTTACATTTTGTTGTTTCTTCACATATCGTTTTGGCCTTCGTTAGGAGTATAATTTATATTGATTAGTAAATATACCCCGAATGCTATGCGATATGATTCCTGGTTCCGTTATACATCCTTGAGGATCAGTTTATGGGTGTATTATTGCTCGCTTCGTTCTTGTCATCATAATCAATGCAATCTTTGCTGTAACATTGCGGGGTGGGGTGCGGGATGGTTAACATTTAATTTATGATCAAATTATTTGAAAATTAATTGTCTGCCTTCCATTCCTGTTTCGTTCCGCTTGCTTATTGTAGGTTTGTGCTTATTTATAGGCCAAGCCAGCCCTGCCATCATGTGATGAGTGCCATAAATTTGTGAGGGTTCTATTCAAGGACCATGTCTGTTTCCGTTGTACCAAATGTAATCTTGAAAGTAGGTGTAATGTTTGTGCAGTGTGGTTGTCCGACATGATGGTCAAGTTCTTTGCCCAGAAGGACTTGACAGGGTCTGACGCGGGGTCAGGCGGTCCGAAAGCAAATTGTGGAGTGTCCGTTTATGCCCTTGGGGGCATTCCACGTCTGCAACCGGAGGTGGCGGAGATGGCACCGCCGGCGTGGTTTGGTCCTGCTATGCAAGGCTTCTTGCATAGCGTTCTGCCTACGCTGGTGTCGTCCCTGCGTCCAAAGGTTGTAGGGCAGTCTCTTCTCGTGCTTGGTTCGGACCCTGTCCTTGGACAGGGTTCTGGACTGGCCACCGAGGGAGCCATCTCAGATGGCTCCCTGGCAGTACTGTCGGGCTCCGGCCTGATGGGCTCTGTCTCTCTGTGGCCGCCTCCGGGTGGTCCAGTAGCGGTGGCCGGTCCGTCAGGCATGGGAGCCGTCCAGCAGGACGGCTCCACGGTTTCCTCATCTAGTGTTGACTCTTCGGGGTCTGAGGACGAGGAGGCCGAGGAGAGATTGCTGCGGCCTGAGATGCCGCAGGTGGAGAGCATGGAGGTCGATTCCATCCTAGACGGCATCGTCCTCCATCTGTCTGGCTTGGCGCAAGCCAGGGCAGCGGCTCTGCCCGTGGTTGAGGCCACTCCGGTACCGGGCACCGGGCCTATTCCATGGACTGGTGTTTTTCATGGGGTGCTGGTGGTACTGTACGGTACCGGAGTTCCTGGCATATCAACAATGGCTCCCAGCCGGGAGGCCGTTGCTGGTAGGGCCGTGAACACATCAACGGGTGACGTGTTCATGGGAGTGTCCTCCTCGGAGACAGACTGGTCAGAGGCTCTGGCTTGGCTAGCCATGGTAGACCCGTCTGTGGTTTCGACCACGGCCGAGGATGATGTACCCCGTCCATCGGTGGCATCGATTAGGACAGGGATCTTGCCCGCGGCCCGGATCCAGTGTATTGGACTGGGTCCAAGGTTTATGGAGTTATTGGATGCTATTTATAGCAAACAATGCCTGACCAAGGGCCAGCTTTTTGCGGCCTCCAGGGAGTTGCGGGCGAAGTGTCGTATCCCACAGGGGGAATATGACAGATATGGTGTTGTCCCAACGGTCACCGAGGATGACCGCTCGGTGCTGGGTGTCCAGGGTGCTGGAGCGGGTGGCCCCACCCCGGCACTGGTGGAGAAGTCTCGGGTACACCATGACCATGTCCTGTCCCTATGCGATGAGGGGTGAGGGCAGCAATGAGTGCTGTCAATCATTCTTATCGCCTTCTTCAGTCGGTGTGGGCTGAAGCGGGGGCAGGCCACCCTGTGCCACCTGTCGCGCTTTCATGTGTCAATGATGGCCTGGTGCTGTCTATGGACGCATTGGCAAGGGTGCAAGCGCGAGTGACGAAGTCTAGGAGGAGGATGATCCTTGACCATATGCGTCCAGCTACTGCCGTTAGGGAGCATTTTCTTGGGACGCCCCTTACTGGCCCTAGCATCTTTGGTGGCCAAGCGTGGGCCATCTTAGAAGACACTGCCAACATCACGCAGAATCAGTTGGCGGTTAATCTACAGCTGGAGCTAGTGCGTCAAGCGCGCGCACTAGGGGCTGTAGCCAAGCCGCTAACCGGGCAACCTTCTAAGAGGCAGAAGAAGCACAAAAGCAAGGCGAATGCTAAGCCTAGTGCTGCTTCTGCTTCTACTGGGTCTTCTCAGCCGCCTCCGGCGAAGAAGGCCAAGAAGGTTGTGGAGGCCTCTACCCTCCCCAATGTTGCTCCTGATCGCCCGAGACGTGGGAAGGGGAAGGGTAAGTCCTCTAACAGCGGAAAGAAGGGAGCGGATCGTACGAGGGCTCCCTTCGTATCTGGCTGGACCGCACCTGTGTGACAGGAACAGCGGTGTCAGTTAGACCGGCCAAGCCAAGACCAAAATGGTTCTCACTCTCTCTCGTCAAGAGAGGGGGGGGGGGAGTGGATCGCGAGCCAGACACCTGCATTAGGTGTCGAGGCATCTATAGTGGGTGGAAGGCTCATGTGTTTCATCGAGGCTTGTCGAGGTGTGACGTCAGACAGTCTGGTCCTGGGATGGTTATCCCAGGGGTACATGCCGGAGTGGTGGGATTTTCCACCACAGAATCTGTCTTTGGCACCTGTCTGGACACCCGTACCAAGGGAACCAGACAAGTTAGATGCCATTCAAAACGAAGTGTCAGGTTTGCTTCTGAAGGGAGTAATAAAACCAGCAAACCGGAACACTCCAGGCTTCTATTCAAGCATGTTCCTTGTCCCCAAGAGCACAGGGGGATGGAGACCTGTACTCAATCTCAGGCCATTAAATTGGTTTATCCATACGCCTCGGTTTCAGATGGAAACTCCGAGGTCGGTAATGGCAGGATTGAGGAAGGGAGTGTGTATCGATCGATCTGAAAGATACATATTTCCACATTCCAATGAACAGGAGTTGTCACAGGTTTCTGAGATTTGCGTTTCAAAATCAAGTGTGGGAGTTTGTAGTCCTCCCATTTGGCCTGTCGACAGCTCCACAGGTTTTCACCAGAGTGGTCCTTGCGGTGGAAGCGTTTCTCAGAAAAGAGAAAGTGGCGCTTCACACCTACATAGACGATTGGCTGATCAAAGCAGACACATCAGCCAGGTTAGAGGTGGATACTGCTCTGACTCTGAAGTTACTTTCAGATCTAGGCTGGATAGGAGAAATCCGAGTTGACACCCACTCAACAGTTCGTTTATTTAGGGATGCGATTCGATCTCGAGGAGGGCAGGGTTTATCCGTCAGAGCCCAGAGTGGTGTCTCTGCTAGGCATCCTCAAGAGTTTTCGATTGGGAAACCACATTCAGGCGAGGCAGTTTCTTCAGATGCCGGGAATGATGGTCTCCATGGAGCAGGTAATCCCGTACGCTGCTCTGATGCGAAGACCTATCCAGTTGTATCTGATGTCTCTGTGGAAACAGAGAACAGAACCCCTGTCAAAGCTGGTGCCAGTTTTGGAGCCAATAATGTCGCATCTTGTATGGTGGGAAAAGCGTCAGAATCTCCTAGTATGAGTTTTGCTGCACCTACCCCACCCCAGCTGTCCGTGTACACGGATGCATCCCTGGAGGGATGGGGGGCCTGCCTGGGAGAACACCAGGTCTCGGGCACATGGACTCTCCAAGAGAGCCAGCTGTATATCAATCTGTTGGAAATGATGGCAGTGGAACTGGCATTGGAAAAGTTTCTTCCAAAAATCAGGGGCAAGGCGATATTGATATGGTTGTACAACTCGACAGTAGTATCATACATAAATCGCCAAGGCGGGACCAAGTCACCCACACTATGTATGAAAGTGTGGCACTTGATTCAATGGTGCAGGAATTACTCGGTTGTTTTGAAAGCAGCTCACATTCCTGGGTGATTGAACACTCTGGCAGTTGCTTTGTCTCAGAGACAGATAATTCTGCCAACAGAATGGTCTCTCAACCCTCCAGTTCATCACAGGATTTTCGAGCATTGGGGCAAACCCAACGTGGACTTGTTCGCCACAAAGGAAAATGCTCAAATCATGACTTATGTCTCGCCAATTCCAGATCCAAATGCCATTGATACAGATGCTCTGGCGATAAGCTGGAGAGGGATGCGCGTACCCACCCACCATTCTTCTGCCGAAGATATTGGTGAAGAGCAGGGAGGAACCGTGCCTGGTCCTGCTAATAGCGCCACTTTGGCCCAGCAGTGGTTGGTTCACGAATCTTCTAAATCTGCTGGTGGACAATCCAGTGCAGTTACCAGAGATTCCGAACATAATCTCCCAGGCCAAGGGACGCTTCCTACACGAGCATCCCGAAATGTTCAAATTGACTGCGTGGATGTTATCAAACAGCGTTCCATGTCGGAAGGCTTCTCGACAGGCTGCGAATTTCATCGCAGTTGCGAGGAGGTCAACCTTCAAGTTATATAACAACAAGGTTAACAGATTTGCAGACTGGTGTGAAGAAAAGGGTATTGATACCTTTCAATCCACTATTCAGCAAATAGCAGACTTTGTCTGTGAGCTATTCTTTTCAGGACTAGCTCCTGTCACAATTGCTGGATACAAGTCAGCTTTGGTATCAGTTATCCCTTGTCTAGCCAACAGGGATAGTCCAGAGGTGGCCCAGTTGAATGTGATGGTGAAGGGAATGAGCAATCTCCGACCGAGACAACCGGTAGTCATTCCAGCCTGGAGTCTATCTTTAGTGCTTAATGTACTGGCCAAGCACCCTTTCAAACCGTTGCGTTTGGCTAGTCTAAAGCATTTGACTCTAAAGGTGGTTTTTCTATTGGCAGCTTCCTCAGCTAGAAGGCGCAGTGAGATACATGCACTTTCAGCAGAGAGGGACCGATTTATTGTCTCCGGAGAGGGTCTGCGTCTACTGCCAAGAGTAGAGTTTATGTCAAAGAATCAATCTTTGAGATATCCCGGCAAACCGATCATTATACCGAAACTAACTAGGTTTGATCGTGATGCCAGTGTCTGGTGCCCAGTCCGTGCTTTGACTAAGTACAAAAGATGGACAGACTCGTTACGGTCGAATGATAGACATCTGTGGATCTGCCATAAGAAGCCATATGGCGCCGCATCCATGGATTCGATCTCTCGGGTAGTCGAATGCATTCAGACTACCCATGAGATTGCGACTGGGCACCAGGTGCAATGCGCAAGGGCACACGATGTTAGAGGAATAGCCTCCTCGACCGCCCTTTGCAATGGTGTTCCGTTGGAGGACATCATGGCTGTTGCACAATGGCACTGTGAGTCCTCTTTCACGGATTACTATATGAGGGATGTGTCAGACTCCGCTAATCCACTCGCTTTAGCTGTTTTGAAACGATAGTTGTACGACCACACTGCTCTTCTCCCTTTTGCCATTTGTAAGAAAGAATTAAGAAGCAGACATGGTCGAGCGAGAGGATGTCAACCAGATTGTGTCACTGATGGCCGGACAAGTGAATGGTTGGAGGCTCGACGTCTGAAATCCAAATATCATGAGGTCATTCAAGATTGAGAGTTTTTTGTATTATGTCTATATATCATGTTCATTCATCTTATATATTCATGCTCATTCCCAGGCTAATATATGCAAAGAGCAGTTAACCCTCTTGGCATAATTGTGTTTCAGGCGAGATGCATGTTCGTGAGTTCTCTCCCTTCTCTTAGGAGAAAAAATGGGGGGGGGGGGGGCAGTAATGCGAATGTGATTCGGTTCCTTTAACTTGATGGTCCTTTTAGGTCTCCGTTAATCAAGTTTAAGTCTAGCTCTTTCTCCAATGGGCAAAAGTAGCAATTGATGGCTTGCCCCTTCCCACCAGGTTACTCTAAATCCGGTGTATGTCAGAAGTAATAGAATGGTGAGTATTGATCGAAGGAGAATGAAGGAAATTTCAATTTCCCTTTCTCCGAGATCTAACAATACTCACCATTCTATTACGGACCCAGCCTCCCAGCCCCACGGAGGCAAGCCATGGGTATCTCTTGTTTGGTGACTATGCAAACAATATGAGCTTCATGGCAAACGGGTACTTGGCAGTTGGGAGCCAAGTACCCGGTTCCAGGAGTCGGTAAAGCTTACTAAGTCTATAGTCCTAGTGCCAGCTATCCAGGATAGCTTGTATCAGAAGTAATCGAATGGTGAGTATTGTTGGATCTCGGAGAAAGGGAAGTTGAAATTTCTTTCACACTGCATTAGTCCACGTGGGTATTATGATGGACTCGCTATTCTCAGCTACTACGTTCCCCTCTGCTATATTGACGACAACGGTACAAAAAAATGGGCCGATAGCAAAAACTCTGTACTAATTGGTTGTTATTAACGCGAAAAGACCTGCCCGACGTCTAGCGATCATGATTTCATAACATTACCACATATAAACTCATATAAAGGCAGAGAATTAAAATCCTATCGTGTAGAATCTAGCTGTAAAAAATGGCGATTTGGCGGTTGGTGAAATTCCGGAATGACCCAGTATGAGGAAAATGTTTGCGTATTGACTCACAAGCTGACAGATGTGAGAAAATACGGGACATTGCTTGTGGGAATCTTTATGAGAGAAACAACAAAAACAAATCAAATGATCATTAGATATTATTAGATATTCACCAGAACGCAATTGTTACATAATTTCATCTGGTCAAATATAACAGTATAGTTGTAAATGTGAATACAGGCCGAGAAATAATAGCCTATCTATTATAAGTATACAATATGAGTAAGGTCGGAGATTGGCATTATTCAGAATGTAAAAAATGACTACTGAGACATGAAAGTCATTAAAAGCGATGTCACCACATGAACAGGGATGACACCTCACTACCAGGAATGACGCTCCTCAGCCCTCACTATTAGGGATGACATTCACTATCTGTGATGACACTCATCACTATCAGGGATGACACCTCAGTACCAGAGATCTCACAACCATGGGTGACACTCTTCAGTCCTCACAGGCAGGGATGTCGGTCACTATCAGCGATGACACCTTACTACCAGGAATGCTACTCATCAGTCCTCACTAGCAGGGATGACACCTCACTACCAGGAATGAAACTCATCAGTCCTCACTATCAGGGATGAGACCTCACTACCAGGGGTGACACTCCTCAGTCCTCACTAGCAGGGATGACATGCACTATCTGTGATGACACTCCTCACTAGCAGGGATGACACCCCGCTACCAGGAATGACAGTCATCAGTCCTCACTATCAGGGATGAAATTCGCTATCTGTGATGACACTCCTTACTATCAGGGTGACACCTCACTACCAGGAATGACACCCCTCACTAGCAGGGGTGACACTACTGACTATCAGCTCAGGGATGACACTCCTCACTATCAGGGATGACATTCACTATCAGGTATGACACTCCTCACTATCAGGGATGACAGTCACTATCAGGGAGGGATGATACTCACTATTAGGGATGACACATCCTCACTATCAGGGATGAGACTTCACAATCAGGAATGACACTCCTCACTATCAGTGATGACATTCCCTATCAGGTATGACACTCCTCACTATCAGGGGTGACACCCTTCACTATTAGGGATGACACCACTCGGTATCAGGGATGACACCAATCACTATCAGGGATGACATGCCTCACTATCAGGGATGACACTCCTCACTATCAGGGATGATATTCACTATCAGGCATGACACTTCTCTCTATCAGGGATGACACTCACTATCAGGGAGGAATGACACTCACAATCACAGATGACACTCCACTCCTCACTATCAGGGATGATGCCCTTCACTATTAGGGATGACCACATTCGCACTATCAGGGATGATGCCCTTCACTATTAGGGATGACCACATTCGGTATCAGGGATGACACCATTCACTATAAGGGATGACACTCCTGTCTATCAGGAATGACATTCACTATCAGGTATGACACGCCTCACTATCAGGGGTGACCCCCTTAGCTATTGGGATGACACCATTCAGTATCAGGGATGACACTCCTCTCTATCAGGGATGACATTCACTATCAGGTATGACACTCCTCACTATCAGGGATGACAGTCACTAGCAGGGAGGGATGACACTCACTATTAGGGATGACACATCCTCACTATCAGGGATGAGACTTCACAATCAGGGATGACACTCCTCACGATCAGGGATGACATTCACTATCAGGTATAACAATCCTGACTATCAGGGGTGACACCCTTCACTATTAGAGATGACACCCTTCAGTATCAGAGATGACACCATTCACTATCAGGAATGACACTCACTATCAAGGATGACACTCCTCACTATCACTCACTATCAGAGACAACACATTATCACTATCAGGGATGACACTTCAGTATCAGGGATAACACTCACTATGAGAGATGGCAGTTGCCAGCTATGCCACTTCCTTACTATTAGGTCTTACACTCACTACCAGGTATGACACTCCTCACTATCAGGGATGACAGTCATTATCAGGGAGGGATAACACTCGCTATCAGCTCAGGGATGATGCTCCTCACTATCAGCTCAGGGATGACACTCCTCACTGTCGGGGATGCCATTCACTATCAGGTATGATACTCCTCACTATCAGGCATGACACTCCTCACTATCAGAGTTGACACTCACTATCAGGGAGGGATGACACTCACTATCAGAGATAACATACCCTCACTATCAGGGATGACACCCTTCATTATCAGGGATGACACCCTTCACTATCAGGGATGCCACCATTCACTATGAGTGATGACACTCCTCACTGTCAGGCATAACATTCACTATCAGGTATGACACTCCACTATCAGGGGTGACACCCTTCACTATTAGGGATGACATGCCTCACTATCAGGGATGCCATCCACTATCAGGTGTGACACTCCTCACTATCAGGGATGACAGTCACTATCAGGGAGGTATGACAGTCACTATTAGGGATGATACATCCTCACTATCAGGGATGAGACTTCACTATCAGGGATGACACTCCTCACTATCAGGGATGACATTCACTATAAGGTATGACACTCCTCACTATCAGGGAGGGATGAAACTCACTATTAGGGATGACACATCCTCACTATTAGGGATAAGACTTCACTATCAGGGATGACACTCCTCACTATCAGCAATGACATTTACTATCGGGTATGACACGCCTCACTATCAGGGGTGACACCATTCACTATCAGGGATGACATGCCTCACTACCGGGTATGACAGTCACTATCACGCATGACACTCCTCACTATCAGGGATGACACTCACTATCAGGCGGTGGGGGTGGGTGGGGGTGTGTGTGACATTCACTATCAAGGATGACACTCCTTACTATCAGGGAGGGATGACACTCACTATCAGGGATAACGCATCCTCACTATCATGGATGACACTGTTCAATATCAGGGATGATACTCACTGTGAGGGATGGCAGTTGGCTGGTATGCCACTTCCTTACTATTAGGTATCACACTCACCATCAGGTATGACACTCCTCACTGTCAGGGATGACAATCATTATCAGGGAGGGATGACACTCACTATCAGCTCAGTGATGGCAGTCTTCACTATCAGGGATTCCATTCACTATCAGGTATGACATGCCTCACTATCAGGCATGACACTCCTCATTATCAGGGATGACACTCAGTATCAGAGACACCATATCCTCACTATCAGGGATGACACTCTTCAATCGCAGGGATGACACTATGCAGGCCTGGGGTCAGTTACATTTAAATGTAACTAGTTACAGTTACATTGGACTATGTCAGTTACAGTTACATTTATTGAGCAATGTAACTAGTTACATTTCAGTTACTTTGCATAATGTAACTAAAGTTACATTTTAGTTACATTAGTTACTTTGTCTGATAATTATTATGAAGAACTATACAAACATGAATGTCATCATCAGAAGTGTAATGTAGTCAACCACTTTGAGATATATAGTAGAAACAAAATACCACTATAACCACTGATATAATATACTGACAGAACTGAATTCAATCCAGATATAAAATATAAAACCTGAAAATTTTAAAATCAATTTGAATGAATTTTGTTGCTACCATGTGCATTAACAAATTTCATTCAACTTGTTTCCAAAATAATAAGATGCTTTCATTGTAAAAATGTGGATAGATTTGCATACACATATTTATTCACCTTTCAACCATGCAGGTCAGATAACAAACATTAATTTTATTGTAAGAAATAATTGGTTGAATATTTTGAAACTAATTTGACTGAAAATATTGCTGACATAGGTATCAACATTTTTCAGTGAAATTAGTTTCAAAATGTTCAACAGATTTCATTATAGCATTGACTTTCTGCGAGAAAGATAATCTGCCATCTACAATGGAACAATATAACAGTTTCCAGTGAAATTAGCTTTAAAATGTTCATCAGCTTTGATACGTGCATAATTTAAAATAGGAGTGTGAGAAACATATCAAGGAATCCAGTCTACACTTATTACGAACTCGTGCAACCACGCTTACTGACTGAGTCAAACGAGTGAAAGCAGGATTCAAAGCCTCTGGCGAAACTAGTGACGTAGTACTCGAAGCAGTTATCAAAAAAGTAAAACCTGATCTGAATAGACTAAAACACAGGCGAAATTTCAGATGCAACATCTCCCAAGCTTACAGAAAGCTAACACAAATGCTAGCAAATGACAAATCCATTGTGATTAAGAAAGCCGACAAAGGACAGGCCACAGTCATACTAAACTCATATGACTACAACGCTGAAGCCCTAAAACAACTCAAAGACACGTTACTATGAACTGGTGACAGAAAATCTGTCCACCAAACACGCTGAAAGGGTAGAAACAGCCATCACTGGGCTAGTTTTGAAAGGGGAGATAACTCATGACACCGCTAATGGCCTAAGAGTAGACAACCCACGCACAGCGCGATTCTACCGTTTACCAAAAATACACAAAAACACTACACCCACACTGGGTAGACCAATTATTAGCGGTAATGGCTGCCCTACTGAATATATCAGTAGCTTCATAGACGAACATCTCAACGTTCATCTCCAGAACATTCCATCATACATCAGGGATACAACTGACTAACTTTCATTAAGCTACCGCAACACGCTATTCTAATAACCATGGATGTTACATCACTATACACAAACATCCCATACAATGAGGGACTAAAAGCCGCCGCACAGCATATCAGAGAATTTGGTATGCCTGGCGACCTTACACCCAGGTCACTCCTGGAGCTATTATCTATTGTATTTAGATGTAATAATTTTGAATTTAATGACAAACAATACCTACAAACGGGAGGAAAAGCTATGCATGGGCACAAAAGTAGCACCAACTTATGCTATTATCTTCATGGCCCAACTGGAGAAAAAGCCTCTGCTTCATTCTTCCCATAGACCGGCCCTCTACCGCCGATACAGCGACAACATATTCATGATCTGGACATCTGGCCAACAAAAACTAGATGAACTCATCCACTATATGAACACGTCTCATCATTCCATCAAATTCACAGCAGAGCGATCTACAACTAAAGTCAGCTTTTTGGACACATATACATTGATACTGATCGCTCACTCTGCTTTGATTTATACTGTGAACCTATGGACACACACGGCTACCTACACTATCAATCAGCACACCCACAGTCCACCAAAAACTCCAGCCCGTATGGACAATTCCTTAGATTACGCAGAATCTGCAGCAAGGAACTGGATTTCCACAAACAAGCCCATGAACTCATTGGTTACTATCAAAGGAGAGACTACCCTCCCGATCTTCTTCTAAACAGTTATCAGAAAGCATGCGCACGTTCAAGAGTTGATCTACTAATACCCAAAGTTAAAAACACGGAGATAAACACACGTATCCCATGCATAATGGACTTTCACACTCAAAGCCATAAAGCAAGCAAAACCATCAAAAAGAACTGGGAACTGCTGGATAGTAATCCCAAATGTAGAAGCACATTCCCAAACCCTCCAATGTTTGGCTACAGAAAGAATCCAACTTTCAAAGACACACTTGTCACTGCCAACTTTGAGTTTCCCGCCAAATTAGACCTCCAACGAAAAACTTTCCAAAATCCAATCTATCCATGCACGAGAAAAAATTGTTTCTTCTGCAAGAATATGGACAGTAAACATGAATTTACTAGCACACACACGGGTCTAAAATACAGATGTACGGTCAAAACATACTGCGATACACGCAATGTTATGTACCTACTCACATGCACACAATGTCACAAACAGTGTGTAGGGGAGACAAAATGTGAGTTCCACATACGAGTGAAAGAACATCTAAGGGATATTAAAAAACACAAAGATACCCCTGTTGCAAAACATTTTAATTTACCCAATCGTACTGAACAAAATGTGTCCTACAAAATTATACAAGTTCTCCCTCACGACCCCGAGGACACTGATAAAACTCATATCAGGAAAGAACAGAAGTACTGGATACACCAACTGCACACATTGGACCCTATAGGGATTAATCGTGCAGATTGGTGATTCCAAAATCTGAGTTGTTCTTGAAACTAATTAGATTCACCAACCTCCATGCCATGGAAACCCTTCTATGACATCGTAATAGATGTCTATCTAAAACATCACACTGACCATTACGTTCGCTCCTTTCCACATTAAATACATAGAATCAGTTAGCCGACAGTCTCATACCCACCTGTATGGAAAATTTTAAATGCAACAGGTGCAATGCACAATTTGCACAGCGAACAGGGCTAAGGAGGCACATAAGAGTAATACACGAACAGAGTGGTTTCTGGAGTTGCAGCTACTGCAAAATAAGCTTTACCCGCCTGGAGGAAGCCAAAGACCACTGTGAGAAAATCCATCTACTCTCCAAAACTCAGATCAACGAGCTTGTCCGACAGGCAGGTAATACCAGAGTAATTAACATCAAAGATTACTCTACAGTAGCTTCAGGATACCTGTCCCCCCCACTGAGACCAACATTATCAACATCCAACACTACTACCACAGAAGCATTGTCTGCACTGAGACGGGTAACACCAGAAGACAACACACCAACACTTAACACCTCTATGAGGAACATACACCCAACCAAGCTACAACACCCACAGTATCAATCTCGGCTAAACACTTTGACAACCTCTGTGAGCCCTCATCACACACACAGACGGCGGACAGTGGACCACTTCCACAAATCACAGCGGAAGAGGCTGACAAAATCCACACCCAGTTCGTGATTCATATACCTGAGGGCAGCATACCATGCACCAGCAACACGACAGACGATGAACTCTATTCGTTCCTGTATGTGGAAACCGGCCTAACGGAAACCGTAACCTACCTCACACCAGGACTAGAACCACGTATAGTCACAGATCAAAAGCACTGACCCATAGAGAGGTAAGACAAAATGCACCCAACATTTACTCTTGACTCTTCACACAGGATAAACTAATCCGATTTGTATTTCTCTGATGAGTATAACTACACAATGTACGAAATGCCATAAATCTGAATCTTTCCACTTAAGGTTATCCAACAAAATGGAAACCTATGTCTACCAAATGCTAATTATACGCCTTAACTTCCCGCCACATAGGGATATTACAGCACCACTTAAATACCCAGCCAAAGAAACATTCTTGGATACTGGGTACAATGCATATATAAATTTTATTATTACGTTCTTTACGGTTACTTCCAACCTAGAAAACAAGAATTAAATTTTCCAGTTACACCACTAATGACTTGAACGGTTACACAATCCCAGAAGTCAACAAAATTCTGGTTACCAATGAACTGACAATTGGTAATTCCCGGTTACAAGATGTTAAATCTGGTTACAAAATCAACATTTCTGGTTACAAGCATGAATTTCCGGTTACACGTAACCAGATTTTTACTCGTCCCGGTTACACCAAGGAGAAACTGTAACCGGCTCGAAATTATAAAAGCAGGTGCAAAACACTGCACTGACATTCGGATTTCGATCCAACTGATCAAGCATAAGAAATTCTTAAGAAGCTTTCATGACCAGTCGAAACATAATTTAAAATAGGAATTTAAATATTTTGAAAATAATTTATTACTTTCATATGTTGCAATGACAAATTAATTCCAATCAGATAATCTGCTGAGTACTTTAGACTACTTTTACTTTCAAAATCTGTTGCTTGATATGGCAGCAACAGCCTTTTTTCAGGGCAGATTAGTTTCAAAATATTCCAACAGCTTTCCAGTACACTAGTTTCATTTCACAGCCTTTATAAATTTGTCCGCTATAACAACATAGTTGATGGCTTGACTTTTATCAATGGCATTGTTCTTTGATCTTTATCAGCACACTTATGTGAATCAACCTTAGCTTGAGTATAATTGCGGAGCAATGATGTCCTAAGCTGGGCTAATCAATAGCGTAACCGTTAATCCATACTGCGGCAGATTTTAACTTTCTTTACAATTCAACATTTGGTGTTTTTAATCCTGTTAACCCTAAAGTTGAACAAAACAGCTTTTGCAGTGCTGTTGAGAAATGTCCATTTCCAGACAAATATGACTATTTTTGAAAATTTACCACTGGAATGACTGGCTCAATAACCAATCCAGTCATTCCAGTGGTAGATTTTCTAAAATAATCTCATAGTCTACTAATGGACATTTACTATAGATGAGAAAACTAAAATTGTTTTTAACCCATTTGAGCTTTGAAAGATAACTTAATTCTCTAATAATTTTGTAAACAACATGTTTCTAAGGTAGCTCAATGTAAGAATTTGATTAAAGGTTGTTGCTGTCTGATGTAGCAATAAAATTCAGTCAGATTATCATTGCTAACAAGCATATCTTTAGAATAATAGCATGTAGTAAATAACACATATACAGATATAGAATGGGTTAACCCTTTAATGGTCAAGAAAATAAATATGACTAGCCCAATACTCAAGCCACTCATTTCAATGGTAAATTTCAAAAACAATATCATGGATGCTTGGAAATAAAGTTGCTGTCCATGGCATCGACATCTTCCAGTAAAATTAGCTTCAATATATTCAACAGTTTGCCTGAATGATTACATTGAAATTGGGATATTGGTGTGGTACATGCATAACAGCAGCTATGCTGCAAATTACGAATATCATAATAAATTTGTTATAAAAGTTTCAAATGTAACTGAAAAGTAACTGAAATTTCAGTTACTTTTGCAATGTAACTGGTTACTGTAACTGAAAAAATTATTCAGTTACAACTTACTTCAGTTACATGAAAAATGTAACTAAGTTACAGTCAGTTACAGTTACAAGTTAGTTACCCCAGCCCTGCATTCCGGATATGAATGCTATCCCTGATAGAGGGCGTATTATCCGTGATAGCGGGGATTGTTATCTCCGATAGTGAGTGTCATCACTGATAGGGAGGGGTGTCATCCCTGATAGTGAGGAGTGTCATATGTGATAGTGAAGGGTGTCACCCCTGATAGTGAGGAGTGCCATCCCTGATAGTGAGGAGTGTCATACGTGATAGTGAGGAGCGTCATCCCTGATAGTGAAGGGTGTCATCCCTGATATTGAATGGTGTCATCCATGATAGTGAGGAGTATCATCCCTAATAGTGAATGGTGTCACCCCTGATAGTGAGGAGTGGAGTGTCATCCCTGATAGTGTGTGTCATCCCTTGCTGATAGTGAGTGTCATATGGACCTGATAGTGAGCAGTGATGAGTGTCATTCCTGTTAATGAAGTGTCCTCCCTGCTAGTGAGGCCTGATGCGTGTCATTCCTGGTACTGAGCCTAGTGAGGAGTGTCACCCTGATAGTTAGGAGTATCATCCCTGGTAGTGAGGCGTGTCACCCTGATAGTGAGGAGTGTCATCCCTGGTAGTGTGGTTTGTCACTCTGGTAGTGAGGATTCATCCCTGATAGCGAGTGTCTTCGATGATAGTGTCACCCTGATAATGAAGAGTGTAATCTCTGGTAGCGATGAGTGTCACCTTGATAGTGAAGAGCGTCATCCCTGGTAATGAGGTGTCATCCCTGATTGAAGGAAATTTCAATTTCCCTTTCTCCGAGAGCTAACAATACTCACCATTCTATTACTCCTGATACAGCTAGCCCTGATAGCTGGGCCCTAGGACTATAGACTTAGTAAGCTTTACCGACTCCTGGAACCGGGTACTCGGCTCCCAACTGCCGAGTACCCGTTTGCCTTGAAGCTCATATTGTTTGCATAGCCACCAAACAAGAGATACCTATGGCTTGCCTCCGTGGGGCTGGGAGGCTGGGTCCATAATAGAATGGTGAGTATTGTTAGATCTCGGAGAAAGGGAAATAGAAATTTCCTTCATTCTCCTTCGATCAATACGCACCATTCTATTACTTCTGATATACACCAGATTTAGTCAGTAACCTGGTGGGAAGGGGCAAGCCATCACTTGCTACTTTTGCCCCTTGGAGAAAGAGCTAGACTTAAACTTGATTAATGGAGACCTAAAAGGACCATCAAGTTAACGGAACCGAATCACATTCACATCACTGCCCCCCCCCCTTTTCTCCTAAGAAAAGGGAGAGAACTCACGAACATGCATCTCGCCTGAAAACACAAATATGCCAAGAGGGTTAACTGCTCTTTGCATATATTAGCTTGGGAATGAGCATGAATATATAAGATGAATGATCATGATATATAGACATAATACAAAAAACTCAATCTTGAATTACCTCATGATATTTGGATTTCAGACGTGGAGCCTCCAACCATTCACTTGTCCGGCCATCAGTGACACAATCTGGTTGATATCCTCTCGCTCAACCATGAATGCTTCTTAATTCTTTCTTACAAATGCCAAAAAAGGAAGAAGAGCAGCGTGGTCATATAGCTATCGTCTCAAAACAGCTAAAGCGAGTGGATTGGCGAAGACTGACACATCCCTCATATAGTAATCCGTGAAAGAGGACTCACAGTGCCATTGTGCAACAGCCATGATGTCCTTTAACGGAACACCATTGAAAACGGCGGAAGAGTACTTTTTTGTACTTAGTCAAAGCACGGACTGGGCACCAGACACTGGCATTACGATCAAACCTACTTAGTTTCGGTATAATGATCGGTTTGTCGGGATATCTCAAAGATTGATTCTTTGACATAAACTCTGCTCTTGGCAGTAGACGCAGACCCTCTCTGGAGACGATAAATCGGTCCCTCTGCTGAAAGTGCATGGATCCCACTGCGCCTTCTAGCTGAGGAAGCTGCCATTAGAAAGACCGCCTTTAGAGTCAAATGCTTTAGACTAGCTGAACGCAACGGTTCGAAAGGGTGCTTGGCCAGTACATTAAGCACTAAAGATAGACTCCAGGCTGGAATGACTACCGGTTGTCTCGGTCGGAGATTGCTCATTCCCTTCACCATCACACTCAACTGGGCCACCTCTGGACTATCCCTGTTGGCTAGACAAGGCATAACTGATGCCAAAGCTGACTTGTACCCAGCAATTGTGACAGGAGCTAGTCCTGAAAAGAACAGCTCACAGAGAAAGTCTGCTATTTGCTGAATAGTGGAATGAAAGGTATCAATACCCTTTTCTTCACACCAGTCTGCAAATCTGTTAACCTTGTTGTTATATGACTTGAAGGTTGACCTCCTTCTCGCAGCTGCGATGAAATCTGCAGCTTGTCGAGAAAAGCCCTCCGACGTGGAACGTTGTTTGATAACAGCCACGCAGTCAATTTGAACATTTCGGGACGCTCGTGTAGGAAGCGTCCCTTGGCCTGGGAGATTATGTTTGGAATCTCGGGTAACTGCACAGGATTTTCCACCAGCAGATCTAGAAGATCCGTGAACCACGCCCTGCTAGGCCAAAATGGCGCTATTAGCAGGACCAGGCACGGTTCCTCCCTGATCTTCACCAATATCTTTGGTAGAAGAATGGTGGGTGGGTACGCGTAAGCGTGCATCCCTCTCCAGCTTAACACCAGAGCATCTGTATCGACGGCATTAGGATCTGGAATCGGCGAGACATAAGTCATGACTTGAGCATTTTCCCGTGTGGCGAACAAGTCCACGTTGGGTTTGCCCCAATGCTCGAAGATCCTGTGAAGAACTGGAGGGTTGAGAGACCATTCTGTTGGCAGAATTCTCTGTCTGCGAGACAAAGCATCCGCCAGAATGTTCAATCGCCCAGGAATATGAGCTGCTTTCAAAACAACCGAGTAGTTCCTGCACCATTGAATCAAGTGCCACACTTTGATACATAGTGTGGGTGACTTTGTCCTGCCTTGGCGATTTATGTATGATACTACTGTCGAGTTGTCCGACCGTATCAATATCACCCAGCCCCTGACTTTTGGAAGAAACTTTTCCAATGCCAGTTCCACTGCCATCATTTCCAACAGAGCAGCGTACAGGATTGCCTGCTCCATGGAGACCATCATGCCCAGTATCTGAAGAAACCTCCTCGCCTGAATGTGGTTTGCCAATCGAAAACTCTCGAGGATGGCTAACAGAGACACCACTCTGGGCTCTGACGGGTAAACCCTGCCCTCCTCGAGATCGAATCGCATCCTTAAATATACGAAATGTTGAGTGGTTGTCAACTCGGATTTCTCCTTGTTGACTATCCAGCCTAGATCTGAAAGCAACTTCAGAGTCGGAGCAGTATCCACCTCTAACCTGGCTGATGAGTCTGCTTTGATCAGCCAATCGTCTATGTAGGTGTGAAGCGCCACGTTCTCTTTTCTGAGAAATGCTGTCACCACAAGGACCACACTGGTGAAAACCCTTGGAGCTGTCGACAGGCCGAATGGGAGAATATAAACTCCCATACTTGATTCTGAAAACGCAAATCTCAGAAACCTGTGACAACTCCTGTTCATTGGAATGTGGAAACATGCATCTCTCAGAACGATCGATACACACCACATTCCCTTCCTCAATCCTGCCACTACCAACCTCGGAGTTTCCATCTGAAACCGAGGCGTATGGATAAACCAATTCTATGGCCTGAGATTGAGTACGGGTCTCCATCCCCCTGTGCTCTTGGGGACAAGGAACATGTTTGAATAGAAGCCTGGAGTGTTCCGGTTTGCTGGTTTTATTGCTCCCTTCAGAAGCAAACCTGACACTTCGTTTTGAATGGCTTCTAACTTGTCTGGTTCCCTTGCCAAAGCCAGATTCTGTGGTATATACCCCTGGGATAACCATCCCAGGACCAGACTGTCTGGTGTCACACCTCGCCAAGCCTCGACAAACTGCATGAGCCTTCCACCCACTATAGACGCCTCGACGCCTAATGGGGGTGTCTGGCTTGCGATCCGCTCCCCCCTCTCTTGACGAGAGAGAGAGAGAGAAAGAGAGAACCATTTTGGTCTTGGCTTGGCCGGTCTAATTGTCACCGCTGTTCCTGTCGCACAGGTGCAGTCCAGGCAGATGCGAAGGGAGCCCTCGTACCCTCGGGTACGATCTGCTCCCGTCTGTCCACCCTTTGAGGACTTACCCTTCCCCTTCCCACCTCTCGGGCGATCAGGAGCAACATTGGGGAGCGTAGGGGCCCCCACAACCTTCTTGGCTTTCTTCGCCGTTGGCGGCTGAGAAAACCCAGCAGAAAACAGAAGCAGCACTAGGCTTAGCTTTCACCTTGCTTTTGTGCTTTTTCTGCTTTTTAGAAGGTTGCCCGGTCAGCGGCTTGACTACAGCCCCTAGTGTGTGCGCTTGACGCACTAGCTCTAGATGCAGATTAACCGCCAACAGATTCTGCGCAATGCTGGCCGTGTTCTCTAAGATGGCCCGCGCCTGGCCACCAAAGATGCTAGGGCCTGTCAGGGGCATCCTTGAGTATGGATCCAGCTCATGGATGACAGCACCTAAGTCTCATCAACAGAACCTCGACAGAGTACAAAACCAGGCACTGCGCATCATCACTGGTGGAATGAGATCAACACCAATAGAAAAAATGGAGCAGACAGCAGGCATCCCCCCACTTATCAAAGGAAGGGAATGCAAAGCACTGATCCAAGCTGCAAAGTTCAAATCATTCAACAACCACCCGATGAAGATCAGGCAAGTACAGCTGTCATCAGGAAGACTTAAAAGATCAAGTTTTGTGAAAGAGACAAAAGCACTTCAAAGGAAACACCAAGAAATGTTGCCAGCACAAATAGAAGACCCAAACCACACCCTTGATCCTCCACCATGGGAAAACAAACTAGAGAGCATAGCTATTCGCACCACAGTACCTCATCTCACAACCAAAGATGAACACAGTGATGTGAGCAAGAAGGCCCTGACCCTAGCCATGCTGGAAGAAATGTACCCTCAGGAGACATGGATAAGGATCTACACAGATGGATCAGCCAAATATGCAATTAGGAGCGGAGGTGCCGGACTGCACATACAGTATCCAAACGGACAACATGAGTCAGCTGCAATACCGACAGGCAAACTCTGCACAAACTACAGAGCTGAAGTCGAAGCACTGTTCCATGCAGCTAATACCATCAGCAGAACAGCAGACCCTATTGCACAGATTGTCTTTTTATCTGATGCCCGCTCCGTCCTTGAGGCTATCACCAAAGGTAAGCTGCCACAACTTGAAGAAGCACTACAAACCATCAAATGCTTTCGGATAGCTGGCAAAGGTGGGTGCAGAAGAGAATCGGACAGAAAACATGGTTACCCATACAGAGATGAAGACTATCATCAAGTCACTCTATAGAACACCTCAATCAGAAGATGCCTACCATCATCTCTCGAGGCCAGAGCAAGTGACCATTTTTCGTCTCAGAACTGGACACAACAGACTAAACCATCACATGTACAGGCGGTTCCACCTTACGACATCGCCCGCTTGTCCTTGTGGAGAAGCAGAACAGACCACAGAGCACATACTTCAATGTTGCAGTACGTATCGGCTGCTGAGAGAAGAGATCTGGCGTTTGTCTACCTCTTTTCTTGAAAAGCTGTATGCGCCTGTGGAAGAACTGCAGAAAACCACAGATTTCACCTTGAGAACGGCTCTCCAAGTGTGATACCAGCGATCGAAAAGAAGGAGAAGTCAGGGGCGTCCCAAGAAGACGCTCCCTGATGGCAGTAGCTGGACGCATGTGGTCAAGGACCATCTGCCTCCTGGACTTAGTCACATGCGCCTGCACCCTTGCCAATGCGTCCATAGACAGTACCAGGCCATCATTAACGCACGAAAGCGCCACAGGTGGCACAGGGTGGCCTTCCCCAGCTTCAGCCCACACTGACTGAAGAAGACGATAAGAGTGGTTGACAGCACTCATTGCTTTCCTCACACCCCCATCACATAGGGACAGGACTTCATTATGGTGTACCTGAGCTTTGTCCACCAGTGCCGGGGCGGGGCCACCCGCTCCAGCACTCTGGACACCCAGTACCCAGCGGTCATCCTGGGTGACCGACGGGACAACACCATACCTGTTGTATTCCCCCCACCTCCCTGGAGGCCGCAAGAAGCTGGCCCTTGGTCATGCGTTGTTTGCTATAAATAGCATCAAGTAACTCCATAAACCTTGGATCCAGTCCAACAGACTGGATCCAGGCTGCGGACAAGATCCCCGTCCTAATCGATGCAACCGATGGACGGGGTGCATCCTCGTTGGCCGTGGTCGAAACCACAGACGGGTATACCCTGGCTAGCCAAGCCAGAGCCTCTGACCAATCTGTCTCCGAGGAGGACACTCCCGTGAACACGTCACCCGTTGACATGTTCACGGCCTTACCAGCAACGGCCTCCCGGCTAGGAGCCATTGCTGATATGCCAGGAACTCCGGTACCGTACGGTTCCGCCGCCACCCCACGAAAAACACTAGTCCATGGAGTAGGCCCGCACGGAAAACCGTGCGGACCCGTAACGGTTGAAGAACCGTGGCCAAACACGGGCACCAACAGCACCCCATGTCTGACCGCCGGACCAGGCGAGATAGGTGAGTACCTCGCCTGGCCAGCACACCGGTTGCAGACGTGGAACTGCCCCACGGGCCGAAACGGATGCTCCACGATTTACTTTTGGACCGCCTGACCCCGCGTCAGACCCTGCCAAGTCCTTCTGGCAAGGAACTTAAGCATCATATCGACCGACCACACAGCGCAAACGTTACACCTACTGTCAAGATTACACTTAGTACAGCGGAAACAGACATGGTCCTTGAATAGAACCCGTACAAATCTGTGGCACTCGTCACATGATGGCGGGGCTGGCTTGGCCTATAAAAAGCCAAACCTACAATAAGCAAGCGGAACGAAACAGAAATGGAAGGCAGACAATTAATTTTCAAATATTTTGACCATAAATAAACTGTAAACCCTCCCGCACCCCACCCCGCAACGTTACAGCAAAGATCGCATTGATTATGACGACAAGAACGAAGCGGGCAATAATACACCCATACACTGATTCTCAAGGATGTATAACGGAACCAGGAATCATATCGCATAGCATTCGGGGTATATTTACTAATAAATAAAAATTATACTCCTAACGAAGGCCAAAACGATATGTGAAGAAACAACAAAATGTAAACAAACTGCTGTAGCACACGGTAAAACCGCAGACCACACATCTAAATCAAGAATTTTGAAACCACTGATCATTGCAAACAGATCGTGATAACACGCAAAACTTGTTTTCTGGTACCAACTTTAAAGTATGCAGCACCTAGAATCAGATGCGCGAATTAATGAAACATTTTCTTCACATAAACATCCGAGTAACACGGGTATGACGTCACCCGCTCGGATCTTACGGAGAACGACATCAGCCGATTTTCGTGTTAAAAACACCGTCAAGCCAACACCTAATTTCATATCTGCCGATCCCCTGTTGGGGTTTAAAGGAAGGCGATCATCTGGCATATTTCGTTGTTAACACACGTCCCAGATTCTTTGGGGTTTAGAAATTGGAACATGCGACACAGACAAAATTTTGAAGACCTAAGTCTTTTAGCTATGGAATAACATGGAAATATACAACCTGGTTATCATCGGTAGCATCTATGGTAATCCAGTATATCCTTAGAGAGCGCACAAAGCTATCACAAATACACAGAAAAAAGACTTAATATAAACTCAAGACTTCCAACTGCAAAAAACCATGTGTCTCTTGTTACTATGCAAACAAGAATGAGCTTCATGGCAAACGGGTACTCGGCAGTTGGGAGCCGAGTACCCAGGAGTCGGTAAAGCTTACTAAGTCTATAGTCCTAGGGCCTAGCTATCAGGGCTAGCTGTATCAGAAGTAATAGAATGGTGAGTATTGATCGAAGGAGAAAGCGAGTTTCATCGATGGTAGCGAGGCGTGTCACCCTGATAGTGAACCGTGTCATCCAGTGTAGTGAGGTGTCATCCCTGATAGTGAGTTTCATCCATGGTAGTGAGGCATGTGATGCTGATAATGAGGAGTGTCATCCCTTGTAGTGAAGAGTTCCATCCCTGGTAGCGAGGTGTGTCAACATGAAAGTGATGTGTGTCACCCTGATAGTGAGGAGTATCATCGCTGGTAGCGAGGCGTGTCACCCTGATAGTGCCGAGCGTCATCCCTCGTAGTAAGGTGTCATCCCTGTTAGCGAGTTTCATTGATGGTAGTGAGGCGTGTCTACCATGATAGTGACTCATGTCGCCATGATAGTGAGTGTTGCCTGATAGTGAGTGTCATCCCTGAAAGTGAGTGTCATCTCAGATAGTGAATGTCATCCCTGGTAGCGAGATCGAGCGTCATTGCTGTTAGTGAGTCCTGTCACCATGATAGTAGGGATGTATCATCCCTGATAGTGAGTAGTGTCAATGAGAGGACTAGTAGTGAGGACTGATGAGTGTCATTCCTGCTAGTGAGGACTGATGAACGTTATTCCTGCTAGTGAGGACCGATGAGTGTCTTCTGGTAGTAAGGTGTCACCCCTGATAATAAGGATCGAGTGTCATCAGAGATGGTGAATGTCATCCCTGCTAGTGAGGACTGATGAGTGTCATTCCTGGTAGTGAGGTGTCATCCCTGATAGTGAGGATTGATGAGTGTCATTCCTGGTAGTGAAGTGTCATACCTGATAGTGATGAGTGTCATTCCTGGTAGCGTGGTGTCATCCCTACTGGTGAGGACTGATGAGTGTCATTCCTCATAGTAAGGTGTCACCCCTGATAGTGAGGAGTGTCATCACAGATAGTGAATGTCATCCCTGCTAGTGAGGACTGATGAGTGTCATTCCTGGTAGTAAGGTGTCACCCCTGATAGTGATGAGTGTCATCACAGATAGTGAATGTCATCCCTAATAGTGAATAATGCCAATCTCTGGCCGTACTCATATTGTATACTTATAATAGATAGGCTATTATTTCTAGGCCTGTATTCGCATGTACAACTATGCTATTATATTTGACCAGATGAATTTATGTAACAAATGCGTTCTGGTGAATATCTGATAATATCTAATGATCATTTGATTTGTTTTTGTTGTTTCTGTCGTAAAGATCCCCACAGGCAATGTCCCGTATCTTCTCACATCTGTCAGCTTGTGAGTCAGTACGCAAAGATTTTCCTCGTACTGGATCGGTCGTTCCGGAATTTCACCACCCACCAAATTGCCGGTTTTGACAGCTAGATTTTACACTGATAGGATTTTAATTCTCGGCCCATATACGAGTTTATACAGTGTGCCATAATGTTATGAAGTTATGATCGCTAGACGTCGGGCAGGTCTTTTCGGGTTAATAACAACCAGTTTTCGAGCCAGACATGTACCGAGTCGTTCGCTATTTTTTTGCACTGTTGTTGTCAATATAGCGGGGGGGGGGGACGTAGTGGCTGGGCATAATGAGTCCATCGTAGTCCCCGTGTGGACTAACACTGCATATACAAGGTTGATGCCGAGAGCCCTCTGTCAGCTGACAAATGCGACCGAACCCATGGCAATAGCTTCAAACTACACAAGCAGTGATTCAACACTGATACCAGAAAACGGTTGTTCAGCATCCGGGTAAGGCCGTGAAAACTGCGTCCGACCTGCCATCCTTCAAACTGGGACTGCAGGCACACCGTGCTCGCCCATAAGATCGTGTGTCTGTCGTCCATCCGTCGTCCATCATCCGTCAATTTTTCCTTTAAACAACTCAAGAACCACTGGGCCGATTTCAATTATATTAGGCAGGAAGCATCCTTAGGACATAGGGATCCAAGTTTGTTCAAATAAAGCTGATCGGCCAATTTGGCCGGTGGCCATCTTGGATTTCGGATGATTTTAGGAAAAGACTTTAAAAATCTTCTCCGAAACTGCTTGAGGAATCGATTCAAAGCTCATGAAACATCATCTAGGTAAAGAGGTAAGCCAAGTTTGTTGAAGAAAACTTGATTGACCAAATGGTTCGGCTGCCATCTTGGATGGCCTAGTTTTCCCGAAACCAACTTCTCCAGAACCGCTGAAGGGATCAGGCTGAAATTTCGGAGATATGATTAGGGACCAAGGGCCATTAAAGTTTGTTCAAGGGAAGTAAAAAAACATGGCCGCCGTGGGCCATTCAAAATGTAGCATGTTTGGAGGCCATATTGAATTTTTTTATTTGATGGATTTTGAGGCCAAAATTGGTTCTATATATATTTTGGGGTATTCTGAGGTCAAATTTGCCATTTTTGAAACTGTTGGATAAACGGAGTGGTGACCATCTTGGATTATTTTCCTGCCAAAGGCACCCATACTAAAGCATTCAATTTCAATTATATTTGGCAGGTAACAAATGCTTAGAGTGTCGCGCATGTTTTGATATTTCCAACGAAGCTGCCATGTATGTTGGCATGTATGGCATGTCACACTTGATTTATAATGGGGTTGACACGAAGTAATCTAGCCTGACAATAATATGTTTTGTTTATTCTTTAGTTGCTATGGAGGCAGTGGATAAAGAAAAATGTGAACTTAGAGCAAGTGAAGAAGTCAAACAGAAGACAATATATTCTGGACAGGCATTAGGTAAAATTGTTGGATTATACAGACTACAGGTTTTGTCTCAGCTGATGTGTCAGTCAACTGAGCTATAGCGATGATGCTGTGTCCCTCTGCCTGCTCTCAACACTTCATGGTGTAACATTTTATTGTTTTTGGATGTATTGACACCAAACAGTTAGTTTCCACATACTACGGTAATTCACCTTTCCAGAGTATGCAGATGTTATTTGTCCGGAAAATATTTTTCCTAAAATTGGAAAAATATGTGTATATATTGAACCATACTATATATATATATATATATATATATATATATATATATATATATATATATATATTTTGTGTGCGTGCGTGCGCGTGCATGATCGCATGCGCAATATTGCATCATCCATGATTCCATGCAGCTGAAGTTGAACCCAGAAATAAGATAACAGTACACAGCAGTGTAGTATCACTTCGGTTAATGTTTTTTATTGGCCTTAGTATTCTACAATGTTTCTTCAGATTTCAATTTTTCAAAGAAATATAACAGACCTGCTTTATGCAATGCGGAGATGCAATATACATGTACTTACTTCAAGCTCAAAATACCCCCATGAGAATGTTATAATTATATTAAAGTATGGCCATATTGATGAGACATACCAGGTATTAGTATTTTGTTTCTACTAACATTCTACTTTATTTCTTAGAATCACAGGAGGTTAAGAAAAAATATTCTAAAACATTATTTTCATACTGTATTCCACCTATAAGTTTTTGCTCATACCTGAAGTTTGAGTTGGATTCTAAAATTTTGGAATTTCTAACCAATTATCTATTTTATAGATATTTGGTTAAAAATTCCGATATTTTTAAGGCAATTCAAACTTAGGAATTAAATGTTTACAGACAAAAGCAACTAATAACCAATATTGATCAGTCCTAAATTTCTGTATTAAAAATAGGATGTAGTAACAATACATTGAGACCATTACATTACCAAAATAGAATTGAATTTTCCAAAATTTATTTAGATATAGTGTTACAGCTAATGCTGCTTTAACTCTAATAGTCAAGCCAGCTATAACCGGCCAATCTGCAGTGGTCATGAGAAATGACCACTTGGTGGCCAAGAAAAGACAATTTTTGACGCGTTACCACTGGAATGACCGGTCAGCCATTCCAGTGGTAAATTAAAAAAAATTGTGTGCTCTTGGTCTACCAAAGGACATTTTACATTTTCTTTTAGAAAATTTAAATTTTCTTCCAGAGAAGAAAAATTTAGGTGTAACCCTCCTTTGACATTCGTATCAGCCAAAAACTGCATCTGCAGTGGTCTTGAGAAATGTTGATTTGCACACCAAGAGAGGACTATTTTTTAAAATTTGCCACTGGAATGATAACCGAGCCAGTCATTCCAGTGGTAAATTTTCAAAAACAGTCCTCTCGTTCTGCAATTGAACATTTTTAATGAGAAAATTACATTTCTGTCACTCAAGCAACTGACCTCAATCAAATACATCACATGTTAGCTGATGTCACAAAAAAATGACGTAGCTCTGTCACGAAAATTGAAACATCAATCACGAAATTGTATAATATGTGTCTTTGGTGAATTTACAATTTAATAAACATTCTGTTGAATATTTTAAAACAAATTTGGCATATTCAACAGCCTTGAAATTGTCATTCTGGGTCTGCATGGTTCAATGTAAGAATCGATTCCGACAACAACATGCGTACAAAAGCGGGCAGATTTTGACTAGAAATGGGCGGGGCATAGCTAGAAATGCATCGCTATATTGCTAATTAATGAACAACCGTCTTTCTGCCCTCATGTTCCAAAACAACATTAATCCTTCATCCCTTATCACTCAAACCAGCCAAAAATAGCATCTGCAATGGTCTTGAGAAATGTCTATTTGCAGGTTAAGAGAGGACTATTTTTGAAAATTGTTCACTGGAATGACTGGACAGTCTGCAAATGGACATTTCTTTGACAAAGAACAAATTTGAGGATTAAATAATTAATGGTCAAGAGTCTCAAGACAAGCAAATTTCTGCTTAGAGAATACTCATTGGCAGTCCATGGGAAGAGTATTTTTGAAAATATAGCAATTGAATGACTGGCTCTGTTATCGCGCAGAAACAGTCCTATGGTAAATTCTTAAAGAATAGTCTTCTCTTTGCCTGCAAATGGACATTTCTCATGACCACTGTTGCAATAATATTTTGACTGGCAAAACAAGTTAAAGGATTAGGTCATGTGTTGTGGGCATGTGTATGTAGAAAACGTTGAATAGAACAGCTCTATGTAATGGTAGGATTGCTGCTTGCCTCAGGCAATGGATTAGAAATACTAATGATGCATAAATTTGTTGTGCGTGCTTTATGAGTGATAAAGGGTTAAGTTCTATTGTCTGCCTGTCTGTCTGTCTGTCTGTCTGTCTGTCTGTCTGTCTGTTTGTCTGCCTGTCTGGGGATGATTCACAAAACTACTTATTGGATGTGACTCCAACATGATCAGGTTTTCCATGCAAACTCAGATTCCCAATCTCTTAAACCACCCCCCCCCTCCCCCCCCCCCCCCCACACACACACACACACTCTCTAAAGACATTAACACTTTGACACTCACTGACCAGAAACAACAAATTATTTATTAATGTAGGGAAGTATAAAATATTTTGAAGTTGCACGTAATTGGCATAAATATTTTCCAGTCTAATTAGTTTCAATTTGTCAAAATATTCGGTTTCCCTGTATACATGTAGCTCTGTTAACCCTTTAACATTCATATCAGCAAAAAAAACCCGACTTCTGCAGTGGTCTTGAGAAATGTCCATTTACAGACCAAGAGAGTATTATTTTTGAAAATTTACGACCGGAAAGACTGGCTCGGTAATTGAGCCAGTCATTCCAGTGGTAAATTTTCAAAAATAATACTTTCTTGATCTGCAAATGGACATTTTGTATGAGAAAAGTGAAAAATTTTAAAACAAATTTAAGGGGTAAAGGGTTAAAGCTGAGAGACTGGCATGCCAAAGGTTAAATGGTTACCATATATAACTTTGATTATGGTTTCTTATCTTTTCAGGGACGCTTGTATTGACCGATCCTTTTGCCAAGACAAAGGATGTGTA
This sequence comes from Chaetoderma sp. LZ-2023a, assembly GCA_034401795.1. Lineage (NCBI taxonomy): Eukaryota > Metazoa > Mollusca > Caudofoveata > Chaetodermatida > Chaetodermatidae > Chaetoderma > Chaetoderma sp. LZ-2023a. The sequence goes on along the minus strand of CM067366.1, from coordinate 90,106,420 downwards.
ACAAATACTCGATGTATTTGAACGGTGTTGGGAATACAATGTATATGCCTCTGACACATGACAGTCTTCTGGTTCAGATAGACAGAGTCAATTTTAAGACAAATTGGTCAGGTCAGCCATGGCAACAGCTCCGTAATGTTTTGTCGTGTATTTCTTTCGGTGGAAAAATTTGAAGATTGCAGTACCTCATCATCAGATTGCCATCCTTCCAAAGCTAATGATTGGAGGTCAAGTTTGTGCTACGGGCATTCTACATAAATTGTGATAATGGGTTCTGTAAATAAACTTGTTATATACAGTCCAGCTCAGAAATAACTTTAAATGTTTCCAAAATAAAATAACACACTGTTGAATATTTAGAATTTAATTTGGTTGGAAACCCTTTCTGCCAAATGCATCAATGGCTTCCATTCAAATTGAGTCCAGAATATTCAATCAAATATTTCTTACAATGTGCTAAAAATTGTACTAATTAACATTTTCTTTTGTTTTGGTAACATGTTGACTTATTTATGAGCAGTACTCTATTTTGCTATTCAAAGGTGGATTAAATTATTAGTTTAAGTTGCTAACTCATGGAAGAATATCTATAGAAGGCTTAGTGAAACCACATTTTTGATCGTTGACCATTGGGTTTATCATCAATTCAAGTCAAGGACACAAAACAATTTTCTGAATTTATTTATTTAATTATTTTTTATTCTGCTTGGATCTCAACATGTTCAGGCATCCCTCCATCATTCTATTTACATGTAAAAGAGCAATCGAATCTGTCGGTCAAATAAATGATGTCATGATGACGTACCTCACATGTAGGTTGACCTCACAATCAAGTACGTCATCCCGTCTTAAATGCTTAACCCTTTCACAGACAACTCCCTGAAAAAGCAAATTCTTTACGATATAAAACTTATTCTGTTGAATATTTTGAAATTAATTTTACTGGAAGCCATGGCAGCAACAGCTTCCAGTCAAATTAATTTCAAAATATTCAACAGTTTTCCTGCATGGCACCATTGAAAATGAGATATGGGGAATTCATCGGTGTTAATAGTCTGTTGTTGTTGTTCGAATTGTATATCTTAACTATTTAGTAAACATTCTATTGAATATATTGAAACTAATTTGACTGGGTGCTGTTGCTGCCATAGGCAACAACAGCACCCAGTCAAATTAGCTTCAAAATATTCAACATGTTTACTGTATATTTACCATGAAATTGTGATTCTGGGAATTCAGGCTTCAGAGTATATAACTCAATCACAACACATGCAAATCATGGGAGGAGCTTAGTTTGAGATGGGTGGGGCATGGCTAGAAATGGATTCATCCATTATATTGCGCTCCATTATAAATATAATGAGGAATACAGAATCTTAGATTTTGTAAATTCTTACAAAAAGAGATAGGATAGTTGTGTAGCCGAGATAAAAGTAACTTAAATATTCTTTTAATGTCAACAGTATTTGTGAGAAAGTCAGAAATCTGTAAGATTTGCAAATTAGGCTTGTGTACCATGTGTCAGTTTTGCCCCATATGTCAGTTTTGCCACATATATGGAATTGATCTGCAGGGGTTAGATTTGTTAAGTGTATTTGTATGGCATTTATGGGTAAACACATTTTCAATATTTTTATAATCGTGTTTGGATTGAAAATCCCTATTATTTTCCACTACCAAGATTTAGAAAAATAGGAAAATCGTTGAACAATTTATGCCAATATGTTGAATATTTAAAAAATACGTTGCTCGGAAGCTGTTGTTGTTTAATTATCAGCAATAGCTTGCAGTTAAATTAATTGAAAGCATTTAACTGTTTGATGCACTCTTTTTGTGACATTACTTTTACTATCCTACTACCAATGTGTGTACGTATCTTGATCCATGCCACGTCAATACTTTCCAATATGGAGACATACAATAACTGATATGATGCAATTTTTATCTACTACATGAATGTATCACACAGGGTTGAGGTGTATAGTTTTATGGCCGAAATCGCATCTGTCGGAGGAACCACATGCCTTTTCGCATCCGACGAAGGTTTACAGGATCCATCAGAGTATATTTCAGCATCCACAGGCGATTTACAGCATCTGCCTTGGAAATTTTGGCGATACAACGTAAATTTAATGACAGAAACTGCATTTCTATGGATATTATTTTAATCATGGCATCTTTGATTGACATAGGTTCATTGGGTGTGTGTGGGGGAGGTGGGGGTTGACGGTAGTGGGAAAATGCTGGATATTTAGTATTTTATTACTTACCCATTACTATAGATCTCCTGTGGATGCTGTAATACTCCGTCTGATGGTGTAGACCTCTGTCGGATGGGAAAGAGCCTGTAGTGCTACGTCGGATGCGATTTCGCCAATAAAACTACACACGCACGCACGCACACGCACGCACACACACACACCCACACACATGTATTTCAGGATTTGAAATTAAGTGTGACGAGTGACCAGGCAGCAGCCGGCCGCTATATTCTGCCCTACTGATTACTTAATAGCACTTGGTGGATATGGTGATTACTTTTAGCTCTGTTTTTTAATGAAAACTGGTGTAAGTAAACCCTTTCTTTAATGGTCAGATTTGGTCAAGAAAATTTCAGTTTTTTCACAAAATGCCCATTTACAGACAAAGAGAAGACAAGTCTTGAAAATTTACCATTGGAATGGCAGGCTCGATTAAAACTGGCTCACATTCCAGTAGTAAATCTTCAAAAATAGGCTTCTCTTGGCCTGGAAACGGACATTTCTCAAGATCACTGCGGAGACAGTTTTGTTTGGCTTGACCGGTAATGGTTTGAGGTATCAAATTGTTACTAGTCCACTGGGCTGGTCAGTCACAAATTGTACTTGCCCTGGTCAATTTCCACTAGTCTTTGGTTAGGTGGATAAATTGTTAATTTCACCTTTTGTATATATATACATGTATCACAGTATTGTCTTGAGCAAGCTTCTATGTGGGTGTGTTGAATTAACTCTCTTTATTCTAACTCTCAAGCCCTGAACTCTTAGACCACATTGTAGTTTTTCTTCATATTACAAATATAGTTGTTTATAGAAAACGTGATAATATATAGTAGGTGACTATGCATGGTAATCTGATTGTTAACTGATGTGCATTTTGCTTTAAAATGCCATTGGCGCTCTTATACCTACAAAGTCAATAGTAAAATTTTAAAATATTTCCAAGGTACATCTATTCCGTTAATTATTTTGCACCTAACTTGCTAGGCATCTTAATTCCATAATCCTTAGCCATTTTCCTGTATCAATGGTTGCTTTCAGAAATATCCCTTGAAGCCCATAAAATAAAAGGAAAGATGTTGAATATTTTGAAACTACTTATCAGCAACATTTGGCAGTTAACAGTTCCCAGTCAAATTATCTTCAAAATATTTTATCTCAAATATTCTTTACAACAAAAAGAATTTGTAATTTCTTGTCAAATCAACTCCAACTCAGCTGTGGCAGAACACACAGAATCCACTGGCCATGTCATCCCCGCCAGCACGAAAGCTACACTCAAACAATTTCTACATCCCGGAGAGGTAACTAATATTTCTTTATTATAGTTTCAATATATTCAACAGCTTGCCTGTATAATTACCTTGAAAATGGGATTTTGAGAATTCAGCGTTCAAAGTATATCAATTTATTCCAGCACATACGAAGCGTGGGCGATATTACAAAGCGATATTACAAATTGTGATACATAAATGGGAATGTGACAGTATATGAATGATACTGAATCTATAAACCGTAATCTATCGGTGCAGTATAACATTTGAGATGAAATTAGCATCCCTTTAACATATAAATGGGATTACTCATCTAGGTGAAAGCCTCACTCTGTAGCAAATATATGTATATGTACCCAGTAAGTTTACCACACTATGCCTGTGTTATATGTAACAATGCACAAAGATAGCAGTCATCCACATAACTATATCAGGGATGAGGTCACTGAGGTGATCCTTTCGCAACAGTTTTTCAACCATGTGGTATGTTTGCTTTATGGGATGATCTGTTTGCTTACTGTTCATGGTCATTTTATGTTGATGCCACCAGCCTTGAGACACTTTGATTATCATTTTAAGCTTACTTAAAGCATACCAAAGTTTTATGTACCCGATTCCTATGTTCGGAACTATGTTTGTCTTCCACAAATATTTGATTGTTTGTGAATTATGGCTGCGATCCTGACATTCATTTGATTTAATAAATATTACATCATAAGGGTCTTTATTAGCTCACCTGGCCTGAAAGGCCAAGTGAGCTTATGCATTGGCGACCATCCGGCGTCCGTCAACTTTCCAAAAATCAGATGTGGGCAACATTGGCTACAATACAATGAAGAATCAGCTTTGAAAGTAGGACTAATAGCAAGCGCAAAGACCAACATTTTATCATACAATCATACACCACATGGTGTGAGAATCAACATCATTGATGGAAACTCGCTAGATGTTGTTATAGACTCCCAAGTACCTAGGGTCATGTGTAAACAGTGTTGAGAAAGATCTTAAGATCAGGAAAGCACTCTCCTGGAATGCTTGCAATGGAATGGTTAAGGATCTGGATGTCACCGCTCCATGCCAAATTGAAGATTCGATTCTTTCAAGCAACTGGTGAATCAGTACTCCTTTATGGATCGGAGGCATGGACAATAACAACCAACTCCAGAAAGTACTTGGCAGATGTTACACAAGGCTTTTTCCGAAAAACATTAAGCATATATAGGCAGAAGGACAAAAAATAATTATATTAGGACTTAACTAACCCCACTCCTCAAATATCTGACAATGAAGGTTAAAACTAGCATGGTACTGTCAATGCCATACCGAAGAGGCAGCCTAAAAACTTGTGCTTTGGATAACATTCATGGAAAGCGGAAGGGGTGCAGACCATTAACATACATTGATGTGTTGATGCGGGATACCAGCCTTATCAGTTCTGACAAACTAAAGGGATGCATGTTGGACTGTGAACAAATGCGATGCACGATCTCTCATCACTGTTCGAGACAAGCTCCAGATTTAAGCAAGCATAATGCTCACATCTAACAAAAACTCATTGCTCTTAAAAAGGCTCCCTACGAAAAGTGTGACAATAAGGCAAAATTCTTCGACATGAATGCTGAAGAGAAACAGGTGAATGTTTGCCCATTGTTAACATTAAACCAGGCAGAAGTACCACCATACCATGTACATCTAGCTCAAGGGAATGTTAGTGACTAGTTCATGTGCTCATATATTGTAGGATATGACTTACTAACAAAGCAACATTCTATCCACACCAACGAAGACATTTCAGAGTACTCTGTGTTAGAATCCATGCAGTGAAGCAATCGACTAGAATAGTGAGCTGGAAGGGAAGAACACAGAGCAGACATGGACATTTATCAAGACGAAAATCCTCGACTCGGTAAAAACATGCATACCATGCAAAAGCACAGAACACCACAGAGCAAACCATAAATAGTCTCGTGGATGAAAGCCAGCATTAGATAAAAACTACGAATAAAACAAGAAGCCTATCAGCAGTTCAGAGAAAGCCGAGATGAGACACCACATGAAACATATGCCAAACATCGAAACCAAGTGAAGTGGTAAGTCAGGATAGCTAAGGGAGAACATAAACGCGAAGTTGCACAGAAAGCCAAGACCAATCCCAAAGCCTTCTATGGTTATGTCAGATCCAAACTTAAAAAACAGTAACTGGTATTGCAGATTTGAAACGAGCTGATAGATCAGCAACAACAAACAACAAATAAAACTGAAGAGCGCAACGAGTATTTTGTTAGTGGCTGCGAAGGAAGATATTAGTATAAATATACCTGAATTAACCGCCATTAAATCTAGTGAATCATTAGACAATCTGACAATTACTGAAGCTAATGTACTTAAAAGATTAGAAAACCTCAAATCATCGAAATCTCAAAAGCCAAGACGAGCTTCACACTCGTGTGAATGTTGATCATGAGGCTCCTGACCACTTAGTTTAACAGATTCCTCCAGGAACGGTACATCTCACAAGACTGGAAGAATGGAAGGTTACGATAATCTTTAAGAGGGGCAGCAATGCATCAACAGGCAACGACGGGCCGGTGAGCTTGACAGTCGTGTTCAAGATCATTAAGTGGTTTGTCATGGAGGAGTTAGTCACGCATATGTCCAGTTTCATATCAAGTTCCCAATACGGATTCCTGAGCATGTGATGCATCACTTAACTCCTTGACATGTTAGATTACTGTACCAGTGTTGTTGATATCGGAGCATCAGCACATGTCATATACTTCGATTTTATGAAAGCATTCAACCCGGTCACACATCAAATGCTGATCAAGAAACTAAAGACATATGGGATCAAATGGGATATCTTAGGATTGATAGAAGGCAATGGATAATTCAGGTTGCTGTCAATGGATAATTCTCAAACTGGATATCTTAGGATTGATAGAAGGATTCCTTGTCAATGGATAATTCAGGTTGCTGTCAATGGATAATTCTCAAATTGGATCGATGACACCAAATTGTTGACTCAGATTGATTCCAGTGCTGAACATGAACAACTCCAGAGAGAGCTAAAAAGACTGGGAAGACCTATTGCAGATGAGATTCAATGCGAGCAGGTGTAACGTAATGCCAAGTTCAGTCAGCATGCTGAGATAGCGGCTAATAAGGCTAAAAGAATCATTGGCATGATCAGGTCATTCAACTTTATTGACCTGGGAACTGTTAAATAAGAAAGATGTACGACTCCTTGAAAATGTTCAGCGCTGTGCAAATAAGATGGCACCCGGACTCAAGGGGATGTCATACCAAGTAGATTGCAGTCTGAAGTCTAGTGTACAGACGTCTGCGGGGTGAGTTAATTCAGACCTAAATGTATACACAGGGATTATATAGTGTGGACTAAGATCAGCTGCTCTCAATAGACAAATGTGACAGAACCTGAGGCAATTCATTTTAAACCACGAAATCAGCATTTCAACACAGATACAAGGAAAATGGTTCTTCAGCAACAGAGTGATCAGTCATTGGAACAGCTTGCCAGATTCTGCAGCATGGAATGCACTCCAGAGAAGACTGGAAAAAGACCAAGGAAGTCGTGTACACAACAGAATTCCTGATTTCACACATAAACAATTTGACAAAGTTGCTGCTGCCTTAGACAGCAACGACTGGCAATCAAATTGCTCAAAATATATGCAATAAGTTATATTACATTGCTGCCTCTTTTGAGAACAATTTGATTGAAAGTTGTTGCCACAATGATTTACTTTCAAATCATTATCAAAACATTAGCTGTTGAAAACTGTATTATCAGCTAGATTATTTTGAGAACAATTTGACCGAATATTATTGCTGCTATAGGCAGCAATAATTGACAACCAACTTGTTCTAAAGATAATTATTCTAGCACACTGTAAACTATCGACTCGACGGGCACCACTTGACTACAATTCTATTACCTGACTAGTCCAGTATATAATAAAATAATTGACAACAAAAGTGTCCTAAAGATAATTATCCTAGCATGCTGTAAACTATCGACTCAACGAGCAGCACTTGACTAAAATTCTATTTCCTGACTAGTCCGGTATATAAAGGGAATTTTGATGTCACAACTTGATAAAGATTGCAGAGCGGCTCTTAGCAGCAGGACTCTGCACATTTTTATTTGCTTAATCGGGTAGTTTTATCGACATATGATAGCCTTAACCAGCAGTAAACTAGCAAAATACATGAAAAAGATTTAAGTCAAAAACCGTGAAAAAATATTAAAATTTCCCCAAAATGAATTCGTTTGTTATGCAGATCGCATCCCTGTATAGCATAGATCAATTCTGTAAAGTTACATTGAGATCAGATGAACCATTGTTGAGAAATAAGTAGATTTTAAAACCTTAATGAAACGTACACGATGAAAAAATGTCCAAGTCCAAAACCGTGAAAAAAGGTTAAATGGACAAAATGAAATCTATTGTTATGCAGATCATATCCCTGTATAATAGAGATCATCTCTATAAAGTGTCATTGAGATCGGATGAACCATTTTTGAAAAATAAGTTGATTTAAAAACCGTAACCAAAAGTGCTTAAATGACGGCAGACACCGCTGACGGAATTAGTGATACCTATGTCTCGCATTCTGCTTCACAGGCGAGATTAAAATATACCAATAAGAGTGAGATATATCAGCCATTAACATTCTTATGTCAGTCCAGTATCGGTGTGCATCACAACTGGTGATTTGGTTGAATTGTGTGCTGGCCTTAAACTATTCTCTTAAACCTTGTGATAACCATCCATTGCGAATGGTCTGGCATTACCATAATCCATAAAATACACCTTATTGAATGTTTGCATGGGTGTAATTATTCGTGTGCATCTATTACACACCATCTAGCAGCCCTAATACTATTGCTAGTAAGTCTTATGTGAAATACACCTTGGACTAAAAAAATGTTCTTGAGATCCGTACTTAATTATACCTTGAGAGTACCGTTTAAGATATCTATATACCTCCCACCACAATGACACTGACGCAAAAAGACCTAGAAAGCAGAGCTCAGAGACGTGGCACATTTGGGCTAGGCATGCCTTGGTTCAGATGAGACTGTTGTCCCATCTCCTTCCTGGATTTAGACAAAAAGCGAGAGCCCTGAGAGATCCGAGGTACCATACCAGCCAGAGACCTTATCAGAAGCACTGACACGCTAGGACAATCGGCTATCAACAAGGCCAAGACTGTACAAGGGCATGCAAGGCCAAGACTGTACAAGGGCATGGACATCAAGGACAGGGCAGTGATGGCATGCTCGGAGTTAACGAGGCTGGTGTCATAAAGGTGATGGCTGAGTCCTATGCACACGACCTTGTTAATGACCTGCTCAAACTGCGGAGCTCATTCCAATAGGATGGAGAGAATCTCAAGGTAGGCACCATCGGCCTGAGCCATATCACTGTTGACAGCGCAGCAGGTGCAAATGCCAGCCTCCAACTTCCTGAAGTAAAGACGTCAGCGGTCTTCAACCTGCCATATAAGACCTCATAATAGACATGGCTACCCGTGTTTGCATCATGGATACTCGATGATCTGGACACTGTGGTTCCTGCTACTGACACAGGCCCTCTGCGTTGCCTTCTCATTTGTTGCTGGGATTTCATGATCGACACCTCCCTCACATCATTTGTCTCAGCCAGTGGTACAACGCTGCCAGCCCTGCAGGCAATAAAGCTCATACAGGATGTGCTTCCATTTAAACTCCCATATATAGACTAGGCTTCAGCCAAACAGGTGCTGGCCATCTTCTAGGAACATGTCCATACCATACAGCAGTAGACCGGCCAATGCTGGGCATGTGGTACTGATCATCGCCTCTTCGGGACACCGTAAAATATTTTACAGTGTGCCTTGCTGGCAGAATATCTGCGTGAACACTACATTCTCCTGGTGTTGGACTCTGCCACTGAGGCTATCGGCAACAATGACCAGTGGTATAGGGGCCCAATAACCAAGATACAGAACATACAGGCACTAATGGAGAAGCTGCTAGCAGCTCGGTTGACTGACCCACTTGTCCTAGTTATCGATGACCTGGCAATAGACCAGAGGACAGTCATCTACCTCAGCAAGATCACACCAAGATCACGGTCTTCATCCTCTTTCAGAAGCATACCTGTGAGATCTCATCAGACATCTGCCACAATGGGATGCTTCTATATTTCAGCTCCAAGTGGGGGCATGCTCTCATTGAGACAATATATGATAGCCTGACCCTCAAGGAGACCAAACAGGACTTTTTGCGGGTGTACAGAGGGTAGTTTGTAGAGTTTGCGAAGTCTGTAGAGTTTGAGACATCAATCGACTCCCACCAATCGACTTCACCTGTTACCTTGCTGCCGCATTAAAATCTGTGTGGGAAAGTTCCACAAGACCAAACGCCCCAGTGTCAATACTGGGTATGCCGCTAGAGATGGAATAAGCCGAGGACGTGGACTTAATAGACGAGGAAAATAAACCCCTTGACAAACTTCTCCAAATAGCTGCAAGCAAACTAAAAATTGAGAATCTGTTTATGAACGAATCCAAAACAGAGTTCACCCACAGATACCTATCTACAAAGCATGAATATAAAGACAATGACGACCCACTTCGTGGCGGCAGACCATGAAGGAAAAGCAAAATCCTGGGCTCACTGCTTTGTAGTATTGCTGACATTGCTGCATCATGGGGAACATAGCTTTCCAATCCTAGAAGCTATGGATTCGTAGATCAAAGATGCCCTTGATAAAAGGGCTACGTTTATACAATGCAACCTGTGTATCCTTGGTGCTGTATAACTGTAGCACCTGGGCAGCTCTAGACAAACTTGATGCCTGCCACCGCAAACACCTATGCACCATCACTGGACACCCGATGGCCAGACAGCATAATTTCCTACGATGCACTATACAAGATGTGTAATACGTCACCGCTGTCTCTAAAAGTAGCCCAGCAGAGATGGTCCATGTTTGGCCTTGGAATTCGGCCTACTCTGAGCCAGCAAATACAAAGCCAGGAGAGGACGTCATTACATAAATCTGCTAAGCATGCTACGAGATGACCTCAAGAAAGCAGGACTCTGTACACTCAAGTCAAGAATGGACCTGAGGAAGGTAAGGATTTCGGCTGAGGACAAGACACAGTGGGCAAAAGCGAGAGAAGGACTGATTGCAGCTGTAGGATGTTTCTACTACTACAGCCGCAGAATACAGTATCAAACATACATACATACATACGAATCGTCAGTGTGTCAGTATATCAGACATGTGAAAACTGGTCGGCCAATCCTTGACTTTTAGTCTTGGTGCGGTGGTCCAGTGGAAAGATGCCTGCTTGCTGATGCTATGCGGAGTTGCAGAATGGCGGTTCGATCCCCCGACCGGGAGATGGTGATCAACAAATTAAACTAATGGGTGCATCACTGTCGGCTAAGTTAGCACATGGAAATTGAAGCCGCACGTTGCCAGTGCGTCAATAAAATAAAAATACATATACTGCCAGAGCCGTGCTGGAGTCAGAGTACAATAGGCGTATAAGCCTAGAATTGAATTGTGGCGGGTGCATCCACAGATAGTCCCATATGAATCGTCAGTGTGTCAGTATATCAGACATGTGAAAACTGGTCGGCCAATCCGTGACTTTTAGTCTTGGTGCGGTGGTTCAGTGGAAAGATGCCTGCTTGCTGATGCTATGCGGAGTTGCAGAATGGCGGTTCGATCCCCCGACCGGGAGATGGTGATCAACAAATTAAACTAATGGGTGCATCACTGTCGGCTAAGTTAGCACATGGAAATTGAAGTCGCACGTTGCCAGTGCGTCAATAAAATAAAAATACATATACTGCCAGAGCCGTGCTGGAGTCAGAGTACAATAGGCGTAAAAGCCTAGGATTGAATTGTGGCGGGTGCATCCACGGATAGTCCCATATGAATCGTCAGTGTGTCAGTATATCAGACATGTGAAAACTGGTCGGCCAATCCTTGACTTTTAGTCTTGGTGCGGTGGTCCAGTGGAAAGATGCCTGCTTGCTGATGCTATGCGGAGTTGCAGAATGGCGGTTCGATCCCCCGACCGGGAGATGGTGATCAACAAATTAAACTAATGGGTGCATCACTGTCGGCTAAGCTAGCACATGGAAATTGAAGCAGCACGTTGCCAGTGCGTCAATAAAATAAAAATACATATACTGCCAGAGCCGTGCTGGAGTCAGAGTACAATAGGCGTAAAAGCCTAGGATTGAATTGTGACGGGTGCATCCACAGATAGTCCCATATGAATCGTCAGTGTGTCAGTATATCAGACATGTGAAAACTGGTCGGCCAATCCTTGACTTATAGTCTTGGTGCGGTGGTCCAGTGGAAAGATGTCTGCTTGCTGATGCTATGCGGAGTTGCAGAATGGCGGTTCGATCCCCCGACCGGGAGATGGTGATCAACAAATTAAACTAATGGGTGCATCACTGTCGGCTAAGTTAGCACATGGAAATTGAAGCCGCACGTTGCCAGTGCGTCAATAAAATAAAAATACATATACTGCCAGAGCCGTGCTGGAGTCAGAGTACAATAGGCGTAAAAGCCTAGGATTGAATTGTGGCGGGTGCATCCACAGATAGTCCCATATGAATCGTCAGTGTGTCAGTATATCAGACATGTGAAAGCTGGTCGGCCAAACCTTGACTTTGTAGTCTTGGCGCGATGGTCCAGTGGAAAGATGCCTGGTTGCTGATGCTATGCGGAGTTGCAGAATGGCGGTTCGATCCCCCGACCGGGAGATGGTGATCAACAAATTAAACTAATGGGTGCATGACTGTCGGCTAAGTTAGCACATGGAAATTGAAGCCGCACGTTGTCAGTGCGTCAATAAAATAAAAATACATACATAAAGAGGGTAGCGGAACTGTACCAATGCATATTCAGCAACCAGGAGACGGGGGAGCTCTCACACTTCAAGCCCTCGCTGGATAAGGTGCAAGGCTTCATCTACAAGCCGAATCCAACCCTCCATGGAGTTGAGATCTCTGAGTTTATTCCAGCCATTGCCTCAGGAGTAGGTGCATTCTTTGAAGTCAGCGGCCCATGGCTGCCATTTGTTGTTATAGTACCTGCAGTCATCTGGGCCATCGAACATATAAGACATGCTATATAACATGGCGTTGCTCTACGAGCTAGTCAAGACCCTTAATTTGCGAGGCTTATTCGATAAGCTGCCCTTCTCTGGTATTCCAGGTATTCGAAGAGGTGTTCGGCGATGGTTGTATGAATGATGGCCATCTGTTTGTCTGTCTAGCGTTCACCCAAGCAGTGCGAGACAGAACAGGAGTCGATGTGAGTGATGAGATCTGAGAGTTCATCAGCGGTTTCCATTGCCTGAATTACGGGGATCTATTACAGGCCCAGTGGCTATAACCATGTGCCTCACCATCTACTCGAAGCTGCATGCCGCAAGAGTCACAACTTCACACTGGAGTGTCAGCCAGTGGGTCTCAAGACAGGCGATGTGGCAGATATACAGGCTTCGCTTCCGCCCCCCCCACCCCTGCCATATCAGGTGTGCACACATCGATGAGCCTGTCCCTAACAGGGTACACCAGGCAGAGGTGCTGTTTCTCCCGCATGACTGCTGTGTGGGCCGCAAGACCTACAAGTATGCCCTCCTGATCGTCGATGTAGCCAGCATGTATGAAGTGGCAGTGTTGCTTACGGATAAGTCCACGGGCCAGGTGGCGTCTGGGTTCCAACATGTCTATGACAATCCTGAAAAGTCCCTCCAGTGGCAGGAATTAATGAGGGTAAAGAGTTCAGAGCTGAGACTGCAGCTGTCATGAGGAGACAGTGTGGCGATTAGGAGAGGAGATGTAGGGCATCACCATGCTCAGGCTATTGTTGAGCGGTGGAATCAGACTCTGGCTGGGAGGCTGTTCTCACACCAATACGCTCGGAGAATGGCTTAACCATTGTAGTTAAGAGATCCAACACAAAGGCCACTCGGATGATATGACAGAGCCTGTCTGAGGCTGTGCAGCACTCAGCTGTCAGTCAGCCTACAGACAATGTCAAGGAGCACAGACTTTCATCCGATGCCTTGGTTCACAATTTATATGAGCCTGGTGAGCTAGAAGTTGGGCGACGATGTGCAACCGATCGTAACTGGTTGATAGGGGTGCACAGACTCGACAGGTATGTGGAGTCATTGGGATAGCCTTACTGGATTACCTGGCTTGCTCAGGGAGCAGCCCAGGCAACGCTTTGTACGGGAGGAGCTTCAGTTGGTCCCTACGGATACTCAGCTACTGCCACCTGGAGTAGCAGCTCAGCAATGGGGCATGACAGCATTCCTAAGGTGTTAATACTATCTGGGGCAATCCACTGCTTGGTGTCCTGGGGGCTGAGAGAGGTTTTGTTCTGGCGGACCCTGTAGATGTGGTGGCCCTCACTACGCAGCATTGCATACCATGATGAAATGTTTTTCTGTCACAGAGGGACTCCTTGTACTGCTCATGCCAGAGCTGCTTGACCACAGTGCAGTGCACGCCCTTGGCCTTCTTGATCTCATGTTCATCTGAGCACTTGATGGAATACATCTTTGGGTGCAGGCCGACAAACTCTTCTATGGGCACCCCAGCACATTCATCCTTCATCTTGCCCAGGGCCTTCTTGTTGGCAGTGCTATAAAGGTGTGCTACTGGATAGTCGTTTGTATCATAGAGGTCACTCCTCGCAGCTATATCAGCATAGATGTCCTCAGTCTGGACCGCCAGCTAGAGGCTGTCTGTGTCTGTATAGAGGAGCTCACAGTGGGCACCAAGCTTCGACTTCAGCTCGTTGTAGTAGAAGTCGAACATTAGGTGCTTCGAGAGGTCCAGAATGAACATTCCCACATACACCGGCCGGTTCAACACCAGACTAGTCGTGTGCATGTGGATAGTGGCGAGGTCATCATCGAACACCTTCGCTTGGGCATAGTTGGGTTTGTCTATTAGGTGGCGCAGCCTATCTTCCTGGAATGACCGCACCTGCTTCACATCGACCCAGTTGCGCAGGTTTTCCATTGTCTTGCCAAAGACAGCATTGTTCATCAGCTTGTAGAGGTCCTTCTCGAAGTCAATGGTGGCCTTCTTATGAAGCTCTGTGTTGAGTTTAATGTGGGGCTCCATCTATGGTGACTGATTTGAAGCATAGAACCCTGTGCACCTTTGTCAGCCTCATACCCAGGCTGAGGTCAAGCCTCACGTTGCAGTAGTGAAGAACATAGAATTCTTTGTCTCTCAGATTAGGTAGCAGTTTCTCCACTGCTTGCAGCAATGTGGTTTGTAGGAACCACGTATTGGTCAGATACTCCTTCGTCACCTTCATCCATTCAGCTGCCAGCAGTTAAGCATTGTGCATGTCATTCAGCTCTTGTGGGCACTCATGGTCTACCTCCACGGTCTACCTCCACATCATTGACATGTTGTGTAATCACCTCGACTGCACTCTCAGCCTCATCTACTTGATCCCTCCGTTTGGTAGGTATTAGCTCATTGACCAGCCATTCAGATTGTTAGCATCCAGATACATGATGTGGCTTGTTGGTTGTTCTGAGTTGTAACCTGGGATGTGTGGGTTGTTTGCCTTGGCATAGCACTTTCTGACCATCGATGCACAACCCCGAATCCTTTTTCCATGAGGAGATACATATCATAGTCTCTTAGTAGCTCCAATTCTACACCCATCTTCCCGAGCAGCTCATCCCATGACAGGCCAGGGCTGGTGTAGTAGTGGGCTGGATCCATATGGTACTGATGAATGCATGTGGTCCAAATGTTCTGAAGGAGTAGAGTGTCAAACCGCAGGTAAAGATCAGGGTAGTCACACATGGTCCGACAGCCGAAGCAGACCCAGACTGGGTCGTTGTAGTCATTGTTGAAAACCACCTTACTGGTCAGTTTGCTGTAGAAGGCCTCCTGCAGGGGAAGAGCTGTCTCATCGAACCGACCCACCAATCCATATAATCATAGGTATAACACCCTTGCTGAGCAGATGCTCATGCATGGCGTTTTGTGAGTGGGAACATTGTGGAACTATCTACCCGCTTGTCAAGTGATGCTGTGTGGAACAGAGCTGAGTCGATGAACCATAGGCGGCGGAGGCTGAAGGAGATGTACTTCTCCATGTTGTTGAGAATGCAGTTTATTGGGCCCTCAGTCCCAGATATGGCCTGCATGATGAGGTGAGAATCATACACACGCAGGTTGTGGAACACGACCAGGGGTGGTGGCGGTTTTGGCACTGAGGTGCAGCTTGAGATTATAAACATTGCATGCTGCTCCCCAGTATCGGCCAGTGATGTGAGTGATCTCTGATGCTGTCTATGACTCCGTGGTTTGGAGAGCCAGTTAAGGATTTGTCACACACATGGCAGTTGACCGTGGCTTGGTGAACTTGCCAGTCTTCCCTAGTCATTTCATCAGCCTACGGCAGTTGAGCACAGCCTTTATCTTCTGTTCCTCCTCTGCCAACTGATCCAGAAACTGCTTAGCCGAATCTGCTCCTCGATACAGCACTTGTGGCTCGCTGACGCCATCACAATCAACCATGATATAGGGGAAGCCACAGATCTCATGGTGTTGCGTTTTCAAGGTGCTGATCTGAGCCGGATTCAACTCTGGCCCCTCGGTCTTAGTTGTTAGGGCTTCAAAGTCGGCATAGATGATGAAAGGCACCTTGTGCTGCTTATGGTGGTTGGTGAACTGTAGCATCTTTCTGTCCTCTGTAGGCATATTTTTATGCATTGGCCTGTCACTGATACTGCAGAACTCCGGTTTGTGCTTGACGAGAAGGTCTTCTCAAGAATAACAGTGGAGACGCAGAAGTGCTTCCTCCCTTTATACTAGCTCTGATCATAGAGCAGACGATTCAGGTACTTGATCCATGTGTAGTGCTGCTTGCCACTCTTCTCGATAAGAAGCAGATTTGTCCTTGGTGTGTCTGGATCAGCATTGCTTAGCTGTAGTGGGTAGATTCCCTTATCATATCCAAAGGCATTAATGGTGAGACAATTCTGCCATTCAACATGCTCCAGCTG
Organism: Chaetoderma sp. LZ-2023a; assembly: GCA_034401795.1. Taxonomy (NCBI): domain Eukaryota; kingdom Metazoa; phylum Mollusca; class Caudofoveata; order Chaetodermatida; family Chaetodermatidae; genus Chaetoderma; species Chaetoderma sp. LZ-2023a. Next base: position 90,089,793 of record CM067366.1, on the reverse strand, counting down.
AGTAAGGCGTGTAGGAGAATCCACTCCATGGAAGTCAAGGAAGTCTCAGTGCCCTAAATACTTTGATGCTCAAAAGTACCAGGCAAGAGAGATCAGCGAATGCAGTGGCCATCCTTGCTCTGGACATTGATCACAGCATTTTATCGCTTAATTGAAATGGGGAGATCGGTGTAGGACCCACCACGTAGTGGTTGATATCTGGCGATGTTGAGGTGCAGTGCATCAACCTGGTCGACTGTCCAGCCAGACACCCCACGAGTGTAGTTCTCAAGGCCTTGCAGCACCTTGGCTTTGATCTCCACAGCCATGCCAATATCACTTGCTTTCGGGATGGCATGCTGCTTGGACCAGAATAGGGGATCTGTAGTAACCTCTTCCCCATCATTCATCTCCTTATGAAGTCACTCCGAGGATGAGAACTTCACCCCATTCAGTGCGAGGACCTCTTCCACCAACTTCTTCACCATCTTATCCTGGTTCTTATCTAGGAAAGCTGCTGGATCTCTTTCCCCATGACTGGGAAGTGCCCATCCCCGCAGATAGTTCTGGATGGCATAAGGAGTTGCTACAAACCCTAGGAGTATTTCTGCCTGGAAGATCTCCTGGTAAATTTCTTCAAGAAAATTGGCAAGCTCCTCATTTGTGCATGGGAGCCGGCTTAATTTTAGTTGTGAGTCGAAAGTATTATAAGCCTGCCTGCCTGCCTGCCTGCTTGCCTGTCTGTCTGCCATGCTGTCTGTGTTCATCTATCTGTCCATCCATCCACCCACCCGTCCATCCGCTCTTACGAGAGTACACTTACGAGAGTTGCGCATTTCTCTATCTATGACTTTCGGAGCTTCGTGAAGTTTCACGTTGTTGCGCTTACATGAGGTAAGTTTTAAAGATGCCTCCTTTTGTTCGTATCCATTTTTAGAATTATTTTCATGTTAAAGTTCGCTTTATGGAATTGTGCCATATTTTTAGCCATCGTAGTGGCTCCTTTGTTCTTTGATTGGGAATATCATTGAATGACATACTTTAGCTTCATAAATCATGCGAGGTCGGCGGCAGTCTCCTCAACGCAAAACATATACAGTACCGGGTTTAGCACTGACGGACAGGCAAGTTTTTATTTTATGCCTGAGAATTGGAGATATTTATCTCAAGCTGTTTGAGAAACAAAAAATAGCTAATCTATTAATTTTTTAGATTTTTCTCCATACATGTCTGGTTTGGTATGGCCATCAACCCGTTATTTATCCCAATAACGGGACATGACGTAGAATGACAGATGAATTAATTTTCACAATATTTCCCATAAATGCCTGGCTTGATTTGGCCATCAACTCTGGGGTTGTTTATCCAAATTACGGGATGTGACTTAGAATGGCAGATGTATTAACTTTCAAAATTTTCCCCACATATGTCTGGCTTTATATGGCCATCAACTCTGGGGTTATTTCTCCACATAACAGGGTGTGACTTAGAATGGCAGATGTTGAAATTGATTTTCAGAATTTGACCATAAATGTCTGGCTTGCTATGGCCATCAACTCTGGGGTTATTTATCCAAATAACGGGGTGTGACATAGAATGGCAGATGTATTAACTTTCAAATTTTCCCCACATACGTCTGACTTTATATGGCCATCAACTCTTGGGCTATTTATCCAATTAACGGGTTGTAACTTAGAATGACACATCTATTAATATCCCCAACATCTGCCATAAATGTTTGTCTTTATATTGCCATCAACTCTGGAGTTATTTATCCAAATAATGGGTTGTAACTTAGATTAGCAGAATTATTAATCTTCCCAATTTTGCCCATAAATGTCTGGCTTGATATGGTCATCAATTCTGAGGTTATTTATCCAAATAACGAGGTGTGACTTAGAATGGCAGATGTAGAAATTGATTTTCAGAATTTGACCATAAATGTCTGGCTTGATATGGCCATCAACTCTTGGGTTATTTATCCAAGTAACGGGTATGACATACAATGGCAGAAGTTGAAATTGAGTTTCAGAATTTGACCATACGTGTCTGGCTTGACATGGCCATCAACTCTGGCGTTATTTCTCCACATAACAGGGTGTGACTTAGAATGGCAGATGTTGAAATTGATTTTCAGAATTTGATCATAAATGTCTGGCTTGATATGGCCATCAACTCTGGGGTTAACGTGCCCAGTTGTCGGGTTGTGCCATTCACTTAGATGGCAATTGTTGAAATTATTAAGTATTATAATATTGTCTGTAATGTATGGCTTTATCTTTATACTTATGCCATTGAATCTTGCGTTATGACCTATGAACCCAACTTTTACCAATACGCTTATTTATGAAGCTGCTGGTGAAACTCACTGTTATCAGCTCGAAGCCCACTGTTATGAACACTATTACCATAAATTCCATCCACGTCTGGTCGGTCACACAGTGAAACTCTAACCACATTACTCGTGAACCCATCTACATACCTAAGGAAGCAGCCTTGCCTCTGAATGGCCAGATTAGAAGACCTGAAAAGACAATACTACTATGTCCTGAACCACACAAGAATAGATAAACTTAATGAGATTGACCTGATTCGTGTACGTGCTTGCTCCTATATTACTCCTGAAGGAGGTGCTCCTATACAATCAATCAATCATATTCCATTTCTGTGAGAAGGCTAAAAGCCTGTAATGACAGATTCCTAATTTACTTTTTCAATTCGGTAATAAAACATGGGATTTATATTGCCAGCTAGACAGTTATAGTATAGAGGTTGGTTATCCCATAGTTTATCTAATCTTGTTTCAAATGATATCATGGTTGTTGCTTCTATAACATGGTTCGTAAGGCTGTTCCATAAGTCCACGATTCTATGTTTAAATTTGCTTATATATGTATGTATTTTTATTTTATTGACGCACTGGCAACGTGCGGCTTCAATTTCCATGTGCTAACTTAGCCGACAGTGCTGCACCCGTTAGTTTAATTTGTTGATCACCATCTCCCGGTCAGGGGATCGAACCGACATTCTGCAACTCCGCATAGCATCAGCAACCAGGCATCTTTCCACTGGACCACCGCACCAAGACTAAAAGTCAAGGATTGGCCGACCAGCTTTCACATGTCTGATATACTGACACACTGACGATTCATATGGGACTACCTGTGGATGCATCTGTCACAATCAATCCTAGGCTTTTACGCCTATTGTACTCTGACTCCAGCACGGCTCTGGCAGTATATGTATTTTTATTTTATTGACGCACTGGCAACGCAAGCTCACAGGTAAATATACACATATTGCATCTGGAGACAACCCCCAGGTAAATACACACATACTGCATCTGGAGACAACCACACATGTAAATGTACACATATTGCATCATGAGACAACCACACTGGTAAATGTACACATATTGCATATGGAGACAACCACGACGTAAATACAGATGCATGCACGCACACATGCATGCAATGCACGTGTAGTTCGGATCGACCAGTCGGGTACCGGCCATACCAGCTAAGCTGGGTACGCGCCGCCCGTCTAGGATTCGTTTCCTGAACACACCCCTCTGGGTAGAGCTATAAGCGTATATGGGCCTATGGGAGAGAGCGTGTCGAAAAACGACTAAGTTCGTTAAAACGCATTATGCGCATGCGCGTGCTGGGACGCTGTTTTTATGGAGCGCGTAGTTGTGACCTAGATAGGATGGCGCTTTTAGTGTACCGAGCTGGTACTCTGTAATTCTTATTGATTGTCTGTTCCCGTTAAATCTGGCATTAATCAAGACCAGAATTCGACGGGCTTTCCAAATCTGTAAACCATTTCAATATCAGTTGAGAAATGGCTGAGATATCCAGGAAAACTCTTCTTGATTATCTTCAAAATATTGCTGTGACGTCATAACCACGTGGACGTAAAGCTTCTAGAATGTTCTAGAACGTTCGACGATGCTATTATTAGCGATGCGTTGATTGGCTGTTGCTCGAACGATGATTGGATGAAGCCTGCGCCTGTGACGTCACGGAGTGTATAAAAGGAGAAGCGATCCAGTGATCGAGAGCATCCTCGGCCAGAGCCAACAGGTTGGATCTGTACCCGCTACTACAAGCGCGACAGACATTATGCGTCTTCCTTCACTATGCGTTGGGTTTTTATCCTGTAGTGTGCAGTTCTCCAACCCACCGCACTAAAACAATTTTGTAACTCCCCATTAACGGGAGTAATTTAGAACTTCTGATAATTGTTCCCGAATACCAACAGCTACATTCGGAACACAAATTTGCGGTGAGGCTTTTACGGCCTGAATATATGAGTCTACAGATGTAGAGGCAGGATGTTCTTTGATGGATGGCTCGCCGGATCTGCCGGCCACGCCTAAAAGTGGTATTTCAAACGACGATGCACCAATCGTGTAGGTTCTTTCGACTTTCGAACGCAGCAAGTAAATGCTGCCCGGCGCGTCTTCAGAGCTGGTTGACGTACCCAGCACCGTGAAGCTTTGTTTTGTATCTTCATTTGCCTCTAACAACCCCGCCCCCCCCTTATGATGGGTTGTTTACACTTTCCATCCGTGCCATCGGTGTACGGGAACTTGCTTCACCACATAGTACTATCGTATCTTTTACTGACTGCTCGTTAGCCATTCTATTAAGCTTACAATGCTGAGCGATATCCTCCACTGGCCATTAGTGTTCTTGCGGAACTCTTGTTTGCAGACAACAGCTTGCGGGCACCAACCTGCGGGAACCAGCCTGCGGGAACTTTCCAGCTTCCGGAGAGCGCATCATCTTACGTCGACTACGGATTGACGTATCAATTTCAGTAACACGGTAGCCTAACTTGGGAATGACTACCAAGTATTCAAGTAACTACACTCCAGAGTTTAATTATTTCTCTATATAGGTTTTGTTAATTATCTCGTATCCGTAATAAAAGTTCTGATGACTAAAAGGAACCGTAACAGTCTTAGGACCGATAGTTATAATTTCTGTATTTGTTAATAGTTATTATCATTTTCTTCAATGTGTTGCTAACCGCACTATAGTAGGTTCATTGACCTGTATTAATATATATATCTTAATTGTTTGACACCGTATTGTTTGTTCTGGTTAGATTATGTATGTATATGGTCAGTGGCCAACCGTTAACTTGTTTTGCTTAGTTATAGAAAATATAGGACTGCAGTGCACGTAGGAAACACTACACAGCAACATTTATATATGCAGCATTTTCTCCCACCACCAAATTTTTTTCACTGAGGTCGCTCTCCATGCTATAACTCTGTTTAGCCCGGCATGCTACCGACTAAACCTTTTCTACTCAGCTCGGTAGGATAGGTTCAAAATGATTAGAGAGACTTTCTTCATTACATACTGTGTAATGTACTCTCTTCTTCCAGCTGTGCGATAATCTAGCCCCGCACTCCGGTAAGACTCATAACTCTAAGATTTTGTCTCTCTTCATATTCGTATTAGCCTTGTGGCTTCTTAATTGTTTGGATGTCCCTATCCGCACCATGGGCTGATCTGACTCTGGGAAACTATTGGGGTTTCCAAGCGGTGATGGCTAGGGTGCGGTATTACATACTCTCCCGTGTATCTTCGGATACTTAGTAGATAGTACTTTAAGCCAATGTAGGAAAGCACTGCGAAAATACATGTATTAATTATTATTTTGTTTACTGACAATCCTCCCGCACCACAGTGCAAAACGGGCAACTTGTATATAAACCTAACGACAGGTTAAATGGTTAGTTCCATAGGACCGGGTGATGGGCGAGATACATATTCTCACCGAATTCTGTTAAAATGTCTGGGCATGATATTTAGATCTGCCACGCCCTTACGGGAAGGACATTTACGGTGTGCATTCGTCTCTCTTACCACCACCATAACGATAGGCGATATGGCCTAATAATGCTTTCGTGAAATGTAAACCATGTCTTGTAATGTTTCATGTGGTTGCGAAGCAGAATGTCCGGATTCTCACCCAGTTCGGAGATCCCACTAAGTAACATGTATGAGCGCTGTCTACAGTATTGATGTCCTCGGGCATCTGTTCTCCGTGACAGCCGTGTCTAATAGCTAGGTAGATATCGGCCAGTTGCGGCCTAAACTCATTCTTGTTTTGAAAACAACTAAAAGGAATTAAGCAAAGCAGAAGGCCTGCAGAAATAAAGCGGCAACTACTAACTCAGCACATTAGGAATCACATAAGACGGTGACGAAGGAATCCATCGGGAATCTTCCATTCCGTCTTCACGTAAAACAGTACGCACCCCTATAGTCATAATCTCACTAGGTATGGTCTTTTCTTTCTACAGCATTTTTGTTTGAAATATTAGAGTGGGCCCACCTTTGCCTACTATTCTTCTCCCGCTTTAAGCCGTGGCGACACCTTCCCGAGACGGAGCCCCACGCGAGGCACTTGCCTCTCGCAAGGATTCAGCGACGACAGTCCACACCAGGATAATACTCCTCACCCAAACTAGCACTAGGAGTAGTGCCCGCATGAGGCACATCACTTTTTCGTCTGAGATATCCTTCTTCCTTTCAGCTTAGAGGTATAATAACTTATATTAAGTTAAATAGCTGTGTCTCGTGTACGGGAGCGTCCCTTGCGGGGATACCTCTGCGGACCTACGAGTCTGTGTGGTACCTCCAGGAGCCCCATGTTTAAAAGTTCATCTACCTGCCTCTATGTCTTGTATTTTCGTATGCTCTTACTGTAGTTTTATCTAGCATATTTCTAATTAGTTAGGTAAACGCATTGTATAGACTTATATTTTTAGGTCACCAAATCAAATCTTGTAAGTCCATAGATCACGAAATTGCTATGGACAGGCATACTGGTGACACAAATTCTTGGGATGAGACCATTTTTGTTTAATGTTCGTGACAATGGTCACATGGCCCCACTGGAACGATTGAGTTCCACCGGCCTTAGGAGCCTGTCTTTGTTTCCCGCAGGGCAGTCTCGTTCAAGGTCCGTCACCCCGAGACCGGATGCTAACCAGCATCATCACTCGTCATGCACTTGTGGCACGGCGAGTCAACATGAGACATCGGAACGGCCCGACACTACCCGGCGACCTACAAGTAGCACCCAATGTGGGGCTCTGAGAACAACAGTAATAGCGTGCAGCGAACTGACGCCCACACCATATAGTGAGCTCAGTTCAATCCCATCTCCGTTCAGTGAGGACTCCCTCGATCAAGCGGTAGCCTCATACAATGGATTTTCAGCACCCATGCTCACCGACTGTGCCAGAGATTCAGCAGGAACCAAGAGGGACAGGCTCCTCAAAGGTTACCGCTAACAGGCGGCAGTGGGCCTGCGAGGGTCTGGAGGCACGTAAAATCATTTGTATAGGGCTGAGGAGATACTGAAGGCCTCCGTTTCTAAGGAAGGATGAATTAACATCCTACTGTGATACCGTCTAGTCGGTGTATTGTTTGGGCTGCTAAGATTTTTGGTTTTATCCAATCTCAGTAAGTGGACATGTGTGGTACGTGGATGACACTCCACACCCAGGGAGCACATCTCTGCAAACTATTGATGGTGGTAGTTTGTCAGAGTAGTCCTGCAGGCAAGGCCGGGGAAAACGGTCAAAGTTCGTATACTCTTGGCAGATAGATACGGATCAGACCGTTGTTTGCCCCTGAGCATGAGCTCAGATGGTGATCGCTATCGACTGGGTCGCCGGCCGGTTGTCTTGATCATGTCAGTTCATTAACCCGTTATTGGTTATGAGTGGTCAAGATGGCTCAATGTACAGTCAGGCCATGGCAAGCATTCTTATTGCGAGTCATGTCTCCTGTGATCAGAGGTCATGAAAAGTGATTCTTTGGGAAGCAGGAGGGTATGTACGTGAGACGGTGTAACCTGTCACTTGCCGGACGAGTGGAGCAGTCTGGCGCCCAGGTACCCATGGGGTGGATGATCTGACTACATACGATCTGCACAGGGCCTCTCAGCTAAAGTGACATCAACGTACGATCTACGCGAGGGCCTTAGTTGTGATGTGTCAAGCAGACATCACCTCCGTGGTACGGTCTATGCGGGGCTACGGCCCCTTGCCAAGATGACCCTATTGGCACCCAGTACTGTGTTCGCTCGGCTCGGGAGTCGTCAGTGTGCATCTTGACTCTGTCCTGGAATATGTCCCCCTAACTTGGACAGGTCTTTATCTCAGGAATATAAGGAAAGGTACCTAGCCTAGGCTGCATCCTGTGGGGGGAACTGGGCGTCCGTCTGGCGTGGCGGGGACAGTGAACCACACCGGGAAGCCCAAAGGGTACAAGTGATCAACAACTCTCAACTTGTGTAGTACCACCGCTTTTACACCAATACTCAACAAACCCAGTTGATCAGCCCTTTTCAAAATGAAACCTTTACTTGTACCCAACAAAATTGCTTTGTGGGTAAAGGATTGATCCTATGAAAACTGGGTGCGAGCCAAAAACTCCTCAGATTTAACTTGAAAAGAAAGTTGAGTAGTGTTTTAACAGAGTAACTAGCAATGTGATAATGAACTTTTTGAATTAATAATAACAAGAAAAAACAAATAGTGTTCAGCGTAATTAGTAAACCTAATATTACAATTGAAACATATTTGTTGATTAGAAGGGAGATTACCTTCTAATGTTCAAAAAGTTAATAACAAATATAATAATAATAATAATAATAATAATAATAATAACAACAACAACAACAACAGTGATTTATATCACTTCTTTATTTCAAATAATTCTGAAATAAACAACGAAATTGAACTGTAATTAAAGTATAAAGAAATATCCAAAAACCAACGGTTAAATTACAGCTCAGAATCGCGGTTTCCTACATATTGAAGATTTTCGATCTTCGGGTTTAATTTAGAAATATGTCTACTACACCTCTGGTAAGAATATGATGTAACGGTTGCTGCGACAACCTCTTATCAAAGATGCGGTAGCACGATTATCTGCTCGCCTCGTCGAAGGTGATGTGACGATATTTATACTTGATAATCTGGGCCTGATCTGACTGATGTTTCAGAACGTATAGATTCGCTACGGTGGTCTTCCGTAGTATCCAGATTTAATAAAACCAAACTCGTGCCTTGGTTATCAAGGTGATAGATTTATTAAGCTTAAACTAACTGTACATATAACTATAGTGGCTTTTGCTGCCACGAGTAAAAGATACTGACTTTATACAAGTTTGACTATATTTGATTATTTTACTTAAATTTAATGTTTCCTAACCCTAACACTATTTCAATGCACACAAACGACGGGACTCTCAATCTAACTTATTCAGCTCTCGATTTCGACCGGACTCCTGATTAAAAGTTAAAGTCCATTTTTTATACTTTTCTGGAGCTCCCTACCATGTTCGTTCTCGTTCTTCTTTCCAGAGTTTTATTCGATTCTCATTGATTGTGACGTCATCCTGACTAATCAAATCATGATTTTCTCTCTTATGAACAGAACACCGAACAAGTTAAGTGATGGAATCCTATCCGATAACCTCCCCAAATTTGATACTGATGGATGAGTGTTTCGACATTTTTCGTCTGGTTTTCTAATCTTCTTGGCGCCAGACGCTACTATGTCCATGTCCGGCCCCTTGCTTATTAGGCCTGCGCCTGCATTTTTCAAGGGTGTCACGACGTAGGTATCAAGTGGCATATCCACTTCACCACACCCGGCGCCGTGGGTGTCGCCTCTATACAATTATAGAAATTCGGTCCCATTACCACGGTCTCATGGTAAGTCGGTCGTCTCCACGTTACTACGTCATTCTATGATTCATTCAATCTGTGCTACATACATATACTCTGTCCGTAGCCCCTACCGACGCTCTTGCTTGAATATTTAGAAAACTATTGGTCGTAACTTCTGCTGAATACGATAAAAGGTTATGCCGTGACTGCAGCAACAACTTTCATCTTTCAACCACCGATAGATTCCATCAGCTCGCTGCCCTAAATCTTAGTCTATTCTATTCCAATTTTACTTACTGTATTAATTACATTTTCATGTTAGTTTCGCACATCGACTTGAGCACACACTAGATCGCGCTATTACATCTATTACATTTTTCGTTCATCGTGTTATCCGTTCCTTATCTCGCCTGGTATTCAAATATGGTAATTCACTGGGGTCTTAGACTGCAAATGTAAGATGTCCCCGGGGTCATGACCCCCCAGAAGACAATCCCATATCTACATACGCCCCTCAACCAAAGTTAATTGACTATCTCTCTTAAGGCCTTAAAGAGAGTGTCAACTAACTCGTTGTGGACTATCAACAACCCAAACCTATACCAGCAGCCTGGACGGATACCACCTGATATTCATCCAATTAGTCAAGATAATAATACAGGTCGATATATTATACACCAATACTTGTCCGAGTAGCGGAATGCTCGGAAATACGGTTAGTAGTATTTGTTAGTGTATGGTTGATAATTATACAAACATACATGTCCGGGTAGCTAACCGCCCCCGGAAACACCTTAATGGCATCATTAAACCGTGGACGTAACCCGTCTCACGCGTAACTTAACAATAAAAGCGGGCAATCGGTACAGTTTAAAACAAGTGAATAGATATATTACATAATGTATTAATATAAACTGCCGTTACAGCCATCAGTGACAACATGGTCAGCAGCGACACACTTTTCGCGTGTCGTAACGATTCGTCGTCATACGACACAACATTATAGTTCAAAACCTTAATCCTACAGTGCAAATACCATTACAGATCATGTGAATTTTTCCTATTAATAAAACAGTACACAGTACGGTGTCAAGATAAAGTTCGTGCCACGATCACTAATATTCACCAATTATTGTTCCAGTAGAAACATATAAAGTTAGTGCCAAAATGTCATGGTGATACCTCCAAGTGGTTTATGCTCACGTTAGGATCCACCACGTCAACGTACATCTCCATCTCTATCCAGTCGGCAGCCGTCGGGTCGATCTCAGTCCCGGCGTTAGCGTTAGGCGACGACCCGGTTGCCATCAGCAGCGGCTCCCGTAGAGCTGCAGGTCTCGGGGGCTGCTGGGCCTGAATAGTCGGTGTACTCATTCGAATTGCAGTATGCGGTTCACTACTATGGGCCGCACGTGGCTTGCGTTTATGGGCCGCACGTGGCTTGCATTTAAGCACATTCCACATGCGTGATAACACGCCACATTTATATAACATAAGCACAATTACTAGCACAACGACGAAGGAACCAGTTGAATATGATATGAAAGAATGTACCCCAATGCCATCGACCATCACTGGGTCGATCATGGACAACGGTGCTAGCGGTACGTACTTAGATTTTTGTAAATGGTCCCATGGCTGTAGTTTTAAATGGTCAACTATCATGGATTGATTTAGAACGCCGGACACATCCAAATGGGGCATCTCAATGGCCAGGCTAACCCGAGTGTACGTCCTACTATAAGACGCAACAGGCTCGAATTGCCAGGCCTTCCCGCTATAACCACATTCAGCAGACATTAATGCATATACCCCATTACCCACCACACAACGGTCGGTCAATCGTCCGTCACAGTGTATATCCATTGTTTCCCCGAACGTTCGCAACACAACGCCTATCTGCTTACCGGCAAACAATTTGCTAGAAGTTTCATTCGATTTGGAGAGCTGAATATTACAAGCACGGTCGGTCGTATTAGTTAACAGGCTTACAATGCATGGAACGTGGGTCTTGTCGACCCGTAGTGGACCATGACACACCCGGGGCTCCTCCCCACGACACGCGGATGGCGTGAAGTACCACCCAGTTTTGGTGTCAAGACCGATGCTGGTCCGCGCTATCCGTACTTGCATGTAGTATCCCCGAGCACTCAGCGGTTCCGGCCACGCATGCAACCCGTATTCGATATATTTGCCCCCGTCAATTAGCGGTAACGTCGCTACGTAATGGAGTCGTGAGTCGTCTTTCCATAACGGATACACGACCACGTTGCGGTAGTACCACTGATATGGACGTATCAGTCGATTTCCTATACTAACTTGTTTGGCCACTGAATTTAGGTCAGCAGAACTGAATAATTCTTCCGTCAGCCTACCTAATTCTAGGGACGCCGTCTGTCTATGAAACTGCGCTGCTGCCCTCTGGTAACTATATACTACACTTTCGGCGGAATCAATAACGTGTCCCAGTCGCACTAATGCGTACAAGTCGGCATGTCGGGCGGCGTACACCTTAAACATATCGCTCACATTTTTAGTTAATTCTACTAGGCCAGTGGTAATTTCATTGATACGGTCAACGTTGGTATTGATCCCTACGAATGCCAGTTTCACATGGGACGCCAGTTCGTTGGAAAAATGTACCAGACGATTCATGTCCCTCATAGCAATTTTGACTATCATTTTAATCGCATTTATATCACCCGAGGTAGCGGTACCAAATAGGGACGAGGCTATGTCCCCGACAAAGTTGAATAAGCCACGTTTGTGTCGTATACTGTCCCTACTCACCATATTTTGTTGTGTCTTAGCAGCGATCTTCCTAATATTGCTAACACGATGTTGCAAACCGAAAATGTCTCGAATGCTTAATGATGTCTTTCGGCCGACGTCCGCAATAAGAACACGGAATCGTGCTAACCGTTCCAGAAATCTGGCGGGCAAATATGGGTGGTCGATAGACACCACTATGGTCCATTCAGCCCGGATAATGGATATATCTTCTGGTTTAGTTATCATTACTCCGTTCGGTAACCTATGTACACTAGACGTCTTACACAATCCGTTTATTAAACATACTATGGTTACCATCACACTTAATCGTAAAATATACATGATTCCACGCCCCGTGATGCTTACCGATACAAAGCTAAAACCCACAATTTAAACGAGTAAATTTTTGTATCTTGCGAACGAATTCAGTTTTAATTGTTATGATATTTCACGCACTAGCTATTTGCGATGTTAAGTATAGCGATACAATACACCTATCGGCGGTTGTGCCGCCGAATAATGGCATTTATACGATTGATGAAATCAGCGTATAGCACGTCATCGTAAAGGGTGGAGTCTATTACGCCAATTCGGAGTCGCTTGTTACCGGATTCGTCGTCCCGCCCATACCCTTGCTTTCGCTTCAAGTCTAACCTGAGTTGCTTGCTGTCAGAATCGTCATCTGGTATATGTCTGCGCTTGCGCAGCATATAAGGATGCGACGGAAGCATCTCCATTGGTTCAGAGAGCAGCTCCGGTGCCGCCTCTGGAGCGTCAATTACCATGGGCTTAGGAGTTTTGATGACGTCACTTGGTGACTCATGGTTTCGACTGCGATTCGTACTGGGTTGCACCCTTTTCCGGTCAACCCTCTTACCCCCTGTACGCACCTCTGGCTCTATATCCGAAGCTGGTCGCTTCTTACGAGCCTGGGGTGTCGTATCAGCGTCGGTGACCATAGGTTCTGGTTCGGGCAACTTCGCCCTGGGGTGATGGCTAGCTTTCGTCCCCTTGGTAGGGTTACGAATGGGGCGTGGTCGCACCCCGTCCCAGCACATTTCCGAGTCGACTACGCGCAGCTTACATATATTAACTACACGCACCTTACCAGACCTCTGATGGCGGACGTGCGCCACAGGTCCGTTGATCTTAAAGATCTCATACTCGGGGTCACTGCGAGAGGTCAACTTCATCCTCTCCTCAGCTTTTACGACCACCGAGTCCCCCATTTTAAATTCACCAGCGTTTGCACGCTTATTGATTTGTTCCCTGTGAACCTCCCGAGATCTAGCTGTCCCTTCACGCGCACGCAGCAAGGCGTTGTTGAGATACGTCAGTCTCTCACCAAGGTCCTGCGACGCATCGATGGGAATGGCTTTCGGCAATCTCGCCCGTCGCCCATACGTCAAATAAAATGGCGTATATCCGGTCGTTGAATGACGAGTACTGCGGTACGCTGTCAAAGCCGCACCCAACTCGTCCTCCCATGCCCTCGAGGCATTGTTCACCCCTTTCTGGATTAACTCTTTAAGAGTGCGGTTGAATCTTTCAGTACGTCCATTGGTCTGCGGATGGTATGGGCTAGACCGTCTATGGTCGATACCGTGTTCCTTAAACCGCTCCTCCAGAGAATTGGAACAAAATTCTTTACCCTGATCGGTTATTACAATCTCAGGAACGCCATGACGCGCGACATACTCGTTGAAGAACTTTTCTTCCACATTTTGAGATGTCTTCGCTGCAATTGGATATGCTTCTGCCCACGCAGAACAGTGATCAATCACAGTCATGATATATATGTTACCCTTATTTGATTCTAATAATGGACCGATCAAATCCATTCCAATTATCTGACCCGGATAATTGGCCATGGGCATTTCACTATACCTAGGTCGGGTAGTGACGGGTCGGTTGACCTGGCACTTCGTACATGTTTCAAGTATACGAATTACGTCTTTTCTTAAAGACGTCCACACAAAAGAATCTCTTACCATACCGATGGTCTTCTGCAGACCTTGGTGACCAGCTCGTTCATGAGCCATCCGGAGCACTCTCTCACGGAACAGGGTAGGTAAGACAATTCTGGGGTACTCAGCGTCCACCGCTGAAGGCGTAATTAAAGAATACAAAATGCCATTCTTGACCATATACTCCTCCGGGGTGTTTTTGAACAACTCCGGGTATTCCTTGGTCTGCTCGGCACACAATTCGACATATGGTATGTCGAATGCTTCTAGAGGGACGTGGGGTAATACTCTCTCATCGACATCTGGTATCACAAAGTCGCCTGTATCTAACGTTGCGACTTCCACCGGTCGACGTAACCTGGATAACATGTCCGCTCGAATATTCTTCGAGCCTTGGATGTATTCAATTTTACATCCGTACTCGGCAATCAGTACCGCCCAGCGCTGTACTTTCGTGTTTTTAACTTCGCCCACAAACAAACTCTTTAGGGGTTTGTGGTCGGTATACACGGTAAACTGCGCACCAAATAGATAAGGTCTAAGCTTCTTTAGCGCATATATTACCGCATAAGCTTCCTTTTCTATCACAGGCCAATTCAACTGACTGTCTTTAAGAGTAGAGCTAACATACTGAATCACCCGCTCAATACCCTTGTCATCTACCTGTACCAGTATCGCACCTATCGCATAGCTAGACGCATCAGTATACAACTTATATGGAGCATTCAAATTTGGATATGTGAGAACCGTCTCACTACAGAGCAAGTTTTGTAATTTCTTAAACGCTTGCTGTTCTTCCTGACCCCACTCAAAACGTTTATATTTCTTAGTCAATTCTATCAAAGGCTTAGCAATTTCCGCATAGCCTTGCACACAAGAGCGATAGTACCCTGTAGCTCCAAGGAAACTTCTCACCTCACTCACATCGCGTGGCGGTGACATTTCTCTTATGACCTTGACCTTCTGAACCTGAGGAGCCACTCCTAGTGCCGAAATGTGATATCCTAACAAATCAACTGATGGTTGGGCGAAATCACATTTCGATTTTTTAACTTGCAAATTATATTCTCGAATTCTACGCATAACTGTACGCAAATGCTGTGCATGTTCAGCCGGGTTTCTTGAATATACGACTATATCGTCGACAAAAACATGCAAATATTTTCCCGCGAATTCTCGGAAAATATCGTTCATTGCCCTCTGAAATACGGCCCCTGAGTTCGCAAAACCAAACGGCATCCGAACAAAATCGAACAAACCTTCACTGCAAACGAACGCCGTTTTCTCTATGTCTTGGCTGTCCATTGGTATCTGCCAATAGCCAGACTTCAAGTCCATAGTCGAAAATATCGTTGCGCCGCACATCGAATCAAAAATATCGGCTATGTTTGGCAGTGGATAACTGTCTTTCTTGCACACAGAATTCAACTTTCTGTAGTCGACACAAAATCTAGTCCCCCCGTCCTTCTTAGGGACCAACGTAATGGGCGACGCCCATGGCGATGACGATGGTCTTATGACGCCCGCTGCCAGCATTTCAGCCACTTGATTCTTGACTATATACTGCTTGGCCAACGGTAGACGGTAGGCCTTTTGTCTTTTAGGGTAAGCATCTCCTGTCGGTACCGTACACCTCACTTTGGGGACCAATCCTAATGTGTTTGGACGAGCCGTATCAAAGATATCGGCAAAGTCTACCATGACTTGGTCGATATCTTTGTATCCGGTCGTTTCTTTACAACTTGCATAGACATAATTTGTCTGTTCCCTATGTGGATAATCAAAGGGATATACATGGCCAAACCATACTACTATTTTGGCCTGATAGTCAATCTTTGCATTTCCCAGGTGCAAAGCGTCTGCTCCAAGTAAACATTCATGCCTCATTCTGGCCACAATCGTACTAGGGATGGGTCGGGCGTTTTCGAATTTTACTTGTGTTTCTCCCAACAACTTTATCGGGGAACCATTTACAGCCAAGAGCGTTCTTGCTCTTTTCAATGGCCTAGCATTCAACATGCTACGCCATATATCTTTACGAATTAAGGATGTGCTAGCACCGGTATCCACTAAGGCATGCAGGTACTTACCCTGATCCAATGGACCGTTTTTATCCAATCTTAGACGGATTAGAAACCGCTCGGTCGGTATGCTTACCAACGGTCTCCTCCGTCCTGGTTTAACGAAGGGCTCCTTCGTCCACTGACCACTTCCGCGTAACTGTTCCGGCGGGAGGACGAATTGCGCCCGGCACCGTATGAATAACGGCCCATTTCATCCGTCCCCTCCCCGGTTAACACAAAACCGTCGCGGTCGACATACTCGTCACGGTCGCGTCTAGCATTGTTCATGTCCATGCGAACATTGCGCGAGGTGTAGCTTGTCGGTCGTCTGTACGTCGATCATTCACCTCGTTAATGTCCATGTTAACGTCTTCTTCTCGTCGTCTCTTCACGGCGATTCGAGGTTGACTATTCAACGGCGATGGTGCACGGTTTCTGCCATGCTGTGCTTGCGGGCAATCCCGTATGAAGTGTCCACTCTGACCACATTCGAAACATTTTACCGCTATGGCAGGATTCGTCTGCCTTCTCATATATTCCCCAAAACACTGCTGGGCCGTGTGTCCTTCTCTCCCGCACTGGTTACAGGTCATAGGCGGTGCCCGTCGCGGTTGTCGGGGTCGCTGGGCAGCCTGTCTACCAACATTCTCCCGCGGCCATGCCGCTTGGCGGCAGTCACTTTTGTAATGGCCGATTTGTCCCCAATTGTAGCAGGTAATGTTTGCGGCGCCTCTCGGCGATCTGCGTCCCGCTCCTGGATTAAGTTGCTTGGGTGGCGGGGTTGCTGCTTTTCGCACGGGTGCGCTTCGTTGGGCCGCCGGTTTAGGTCGTTCTTGTGCCATTTGCAAGTCCCGCACCAACCTGCATAGCTGCTCGATCATTTTAGCCTGCTGCACCATTTGGCTTTTTAACCCTTTCACAACTTGCCATACCTCTTTTTCCTCTGCTGGCTCCAACACATCAATCTCCATCCGTTCCTCGTCCCGGCCGCCGACTTTCATCGCCCTTAACAGGTCGTTACAGGTCTCTTCCTCTTCGGCAATCTCTATTGCCCGGGCCAACGTTGTCGTTCGTTTTCGGATTATCCTCTTACTCAACCCCTGGTCGCTGAGCGCTCGGAGGTAGATCCCCAAAACTGTTCGCTTGTTATCAGCATTGCTGTCCGGATACGCTCGTCGACTAGCTTCTAGGTATCGCCTGTTAAATGATATTATAGTTTCATTTTTCCGCTGACGTGTGCCCTCAAGGTCATATTTGACCCGTTCATCCTCGTTGGAGGAGACGAAGTTCTTTGTAATATAGGCATAGAAGTCATCGTACGTTATTTCCTCCCGTACCTTGCCTGTCATAAACCCGTCTATTGCTCGAGCTAGCTGGTCTCGGGCTGCCCTGGTAATCACGTAAGCAGGGATGCCCTCCAGTCGCCCCTCATTTGCGGTACACGCCCTTTTTGTTTCGTCGAGAAACGTTCTCACCTCTTCGGGTACTACCCCGTCGCATGGTCGGATTCTGTATACGGTGTCCCGGATCTCCTTTCGGTACACCCGCTCGGTTTCCCGACGGTTACTGCTGTCGACGATGGCCCCCGCCATCGCTATGCCCATCGCCTGCATGGCGGCGACGGTTTCTGGTCTCAGCTGGTGTGCCAGGGGCACCTCCATGGGTGGCAGGGTTGGGTCAGCATTCCTTTTGGGTCCCGTCGCCATTGTCGTCTCTATTCGTAATGGATACTAATCACCACTCTAGCCACACGTGGATGTTCTGGGCAACTGATAGCCGTGGTAATTTTACACACGGAATTATGTCCGTACTCCCTATGCTGCGTGACTTGACACCCTTCTGATTGCTGGGCTACCGCTAGATACGTCGCCACTCGGTCCGCTACGTCCTTGACAACTATGGTCGTCGGTCGTCCCCCTTGTTCTTGGGCCATACGTTTCTATGTACTCACTGTTTAGCTTATCTGGATCCTGGCACGGCGAAGCCACTGAAGATTTTCGATCTTCGGGTTTAATTTAGAAATATGTCTACTACACCTCTGGTAAGAATATGATGTAACGGTTGCTGCGACAACCTCTTATCAAAGATGCGGTAGCACGATTATCTGCTCGCCTCGTCGAAGGTGATGTGACGATATTTATACTTGATAATCTGGGCCTGATCTGACTGATGTTTCAGAACGTATAGATTCGCTACGGTGGTCTTCCGTAGTATCCAGATTTAATAAAACCAAACTCGTGCCTTGGTTATCAAGGTGATAGATTTATTAAGCTTAAACTAACTGTACATATAACTATAGTGGCTTTTGCTGCCACGAGTAAAAGATACTGACTTTATACAAGTTTGACTATATTTGATTATTTTACTTAAATTTAATGTTTCCTAACCCTAACACTATTTCAATGCACACAAACGACGGGACTCTCAATCTAACTTATTCAGCTCTCGATTTCGACCGGACTCCTGATTAAAAGTTAAAGTCCATTTTTTATACTTTTCTGGAGCTCCCTACCATGTTCGTTCTCGTTCTTCTTTCCAGAGTTTTATTCGATTCTCATTGATTGTGACGTCATCCTGACTAATCAAATCATGATTTTCTCTCTTATGAACAGAACACCGAACAAGTTAAGTGATGGAATCCTATCCGATAACCTCCCCAAATTTGATACTGATGGATGAGTGTTTCGACATTTTTCGTCTGGTTTTCTAATCTTCTTGGCGCCAGACGCTACTATGTCCATGTCCGGCCCCTTGCTTATTAGGCCTGCGCCTGCATTTTTCAAGGGTGTCACGACGTAGGTATCAAGTGGCATATCCACTTCACCACACCCGGTGCCGTATCTGGTGTCGTGGGTGTCGCCTCTATACAATTATAGAAATTTGGTCCCATTACCACGGTCTCATGGTAAGTCGGTCGTCGCCACGTTACTACGTCATTCTATGATTCATTCAATCTGTGCTACATACATATACTCTGTCCGTAGCCCCTACCGACGCTCTTGCTTGAATATTTAGAAAACTATTGGTCGTAACTTCTGCTGAATACGATAAAAGGTTATGCCGTGACTGCAGCAACAACTTTCATCTTTCAACCACCGATAGATTCCATCAGCTCGCTGCCCTAAATCTTAGTCTATTCTATTCCAATTTTACTTACTGTATTAATTACATTTTCATGTTAGTTTCGCACATCGACTTGAGCACACACTAGATCGCGCTATTACATCTATTACATTTTTCGTTCATCGTGTTATCCGTTCCTTATCTCGCCTGGTATTCAAATATGGTAATTCACTGGGGTCTTAGACTGCAAATGTAAGATGTCCCCGGGGTCATGACCCCCCAGAAGACAATCCCATATCTACAATATGACACTGAAGACAACTAACAATAACAATCCAGAAACTATAGGGTTATCATTCCACGGAATACTGACATAGATGATAGAAACTTAGTACGAAAATATACCTCGATTCATTACAGTTCAAATAAATAACATTGAATCTTGAATTTATGACGTATATGTATGTAAAGTATATTAATCTATATACCCGACATTTGCATGCTATAGTATAAACAAATAATATATATTTTACTAAATCGCCTATCATCTGTAATTTATTAGATAAAAATCTATAAAATAATCAAAATGGCGGCCAGAGTCTGTCAAATTGACGTTCGGGCATTACTAGAGTAGTCCTTATATTTCCGAGAATTCTATTTTTTTTCCAGCAAAATCTTGAGTAGAATTTAGAAATAACTAATAATAATTTTTAATTTAGGGGCCAAAGTACTCCTGACACCATTTGTAGTAACTTAGCTACATATAAAAGGTTACTCACCCAACAGAGGTCTCGAATCAGCCCGTGGAACCGGCGGAGGATAAGCTCAGTTCAAGTTCCAAGGTGCGACTGCCGGGCGTCCGTAGAAACGGCGGGAATCAGCTAGCCCGGCAGCCGCGAAACGCGAACTCCGGGGTTGCGGGATACCGCCGGCACTACACTATATTAAGGACCCTGAGCCTAGTCTCATAATTTAGGTTTGATAGTCAAAGGAGGGATCTACGTAACTGAACTGAACACCGAAACCCACTATTATGAAGTTCGCAAGTATGTCCTATAACCCCACAGTATGGTCGCTAGGGTGCTACACAGAAGTACCTTCTGTACACTCATGCACCCCACTAGCAATACTATGGACAACTGTATCCTCGTTGGTATTGCCGCCCGCTCGCCCGCCTGTCTGTCAAATCTTTGATAAATTTGAAAGATTTGTTTATGTGCCCCACCCTCAAAATTGGCAGTTGTATTGTATTTCGTAAGTTCCTCCTTCCAATTCATGGGAATCTGCCTTTCGGTGTTACCCGACTTTCAGTTTCTTTTGCATCATAACAAATTTGCAATGACTCGTGTATATCATATGCGTGGATGGCGATATGCTGCATTAGTTGGTGGTATGGTCGGTCTAATTGGTCTGGCAATATATCCTATAATAATTGAACCTTATTTTAATCCGGAAAAATGGCGTAAGTATATAATCTTTTTCATTACCAGTTTTCGTGTCATGATTAAAATCGTAGCTAGCCAATCTAATACTTTAATCTTTCCCTGCAAATTGGGCACAATTCTCTATCCCACTGGAGAAGTTGTTTTTGAAAGTTTGGCCCTGAAATGACTGGCTTATTCATAGAAGCGCGATGCTGTCATCACAATCAAAGCCTTCATGGAAGAACAACTACCTTTCAATTATTGAAGGTCATGGAGGACTGAACCAGTCTCATGTGGTTTCGGCAGCGATGTAATTATTGCAGCCATGTAATTATGGCAGCCGCAAATATTAATTTGTTTTCGGCAGCCTGCCCAGACGGAAATATAGTACATAAAAACACATTTTCAACAGCCTCTCGCATTATTACTTTTTCAGCAGTATGTTCAACATCATTATATTCTATTGTTGTAAATTGTTGTAAAAATTTGTAAAGTTATGAGAATGATTGATATTGTTTTAGCGGCGATCTGTATAAGTTTGTCTGTATCTAATAATATATCTCTTTTTCAGGTTCGGGATGCTAATGCCACGATTAAGTAACCATAAATAAGACCTCATTTTGATTGATGTTAGAAATATTTTATTGAATATTTTGAAATTGACCATTTCCACTGGAATTGATTTCAAAATATAGAACAGTTTTCCTGCATAGCTGTCATGAATTTGAAACACGACTTAATAGGTTTCGGCTAGTTCGTTTCATCTAGTATATATACATATATATATTTATTTGTATGTAATATGTATAGGGGGCAGGGGTGGGGGTTGGGTGTGTGTGTGTATGTGCATATTGAATTAATCACGACTCTCACCATGAGAAGGTCAGCCAAATTAAGAGCCAGGTTATGAACAACTGCATGTACGTACAAAAATAATATAGTGAAACTTTTTGAGAAAACAATCAAGTAGTAGTAGTAGTATACTGTTATCTAGTGAAACAATAAAAAACATTATTATATCAGCCCTCAAAATTTCAAATATTTGGGAGACCCATTTTTGGGTACCGTGTTTTCAGGTCTGCATAACCAATTGTTCGGTTGTGCAAAATCCATTTTTTATCCAAACCTGCTTTATCTGAACATATTTCATCTGTATATTAAGTTAATAATGAATTTAAAGTGGATGTTGCTGAATTATCATTAGCATATTGATTACAGCATGGACTTATCCACCAATTACCTAATTTACAGATAAAATATGTTTAAAAAAACATGGTTTCATAAAAAAATCAAATGGCATCCGCCGCATGTGAATTCACCTCATGGTCAATTAATGAAACATGATGTTTTCTTGATGATGATGTGCAAGGGTCGAAATTCACTAAATTTCACCAGAATCAATTCGGATTCTCATAAATTTGCTCAGCAGGAATCCATGGGAATCCACTTTTGGATTCCTGTGTAGAAAGCTCAACGGGAGTCCAATACAATGAGGGTTTTTTCATTTCCATGTTATACACTGGATAAATACATTGTCTTAAGTACTTATTATTATATATAAAATTGTATATTTCAGAAGTTGCCCTGAGCACATTTCATTCTGATGATTCTGATTTTATGTCCATGTTGACAAACAACAGAGATCATACATGATACTACAAACTTTCCTTGAATTCATGAACAATCACACCAGGATACAACTCAGTTGCCATAGGAACCCCAGCCATATATACATAAAAATATGGGTAGTAATTAATACTTATAGGCCTATCAGGATCTGATTGTATTGGTCACTCAGGAAAACTTTTAGTATGATACTGTACATACAAGGAGTATTTATTGTAAACCAGTCATTCTTATTCTAAGTGACAGATGTTATTTTCAAAGAGATTTCATATTAATGGATGAATCCAATCTGTTACTCAACTATTGACCTCATAATCAATTACATCACATATAGGTTGATGTCACCAGTCACTATTATAATTGACAGACAATTCTAACTCTCATAGTTGTCTGTCAGTAAGTATTAATTGTATGTCTTTACAATTTAATAAACATTCTGTTGATTGTTTTGAGGGGAGGTTTGTTTCAAAGTATTCACCAAGTTAGCTGTATGGTTACCATGAAAATTGAGATTCTGGGACAAAGTTTGGAGCAGAGCTTAGCTAGAGATGGGTGGGGAATAACTAAAAGTGGGTTCATCCATTGTGATATAAGTACTGTAATATTTATATTTTTGTCTTATGTCCATTCATTCGTTCCATTTCCAGACCAAGAAGAATATTTTGGAAAATTCACCCCTTAAATTACAAGCTCGATAACCGAGCCAGTCATTCAGTGTTAAGTCTCCAAAAACAATACTCCCTTGGTCTGCAAATGTACATGTTTCTCTGCCAGAATATCAGTATTTGTATGACAACACTCATTGGTAACATCTTTCCAGCTTGCAACAATTTCAGGGTGCATACACCTTGGGCACAATAAAATTCCATACTTTTTCCAAACATATATTTCAACATTCCAGATCCACTTTAATAATTAGTGACTAATGACCCAATATTTATAAATATCTTAACACCCTCCTCCCACCCCACTACAAAAACAAAGAATTGAAGTTGAGCAACCCTCCCCAACCCACCCACCACCACCTTGAAAGCAATGGCTTCCAGTCATATTATTTTCAAAATATTTAAAAGAATATGCTTTAATTTGTAAAGAATTTCACCTGTATCAAAGAACTACCATCTTAATGGCCCCAAAAACAACAGGGGTTGAAATCTTTATAAAATTGTACTTGTGACGGGTAGATCTTTTTGTAACTGTCACCAAATATTTGTACTTGTACAAGCAGCGTACATTTCTAATATAAAACAATAACCCACAAGTCCGCCACAATAAAAAAGCGTAACCAGCTCTAAGGCATTTAGTTAGATAGCTTGACCCTTCTTAACTTGTACGCTTTAAACTGACAATTTAGTGCAAATGCGATTTACTGGAACTACTACGCACCGGTTTTCCTGACATATATAGTCCTGTTTTGTCGGTCGCTCCAAAGCAATGAACCACTTAAATATCTGGTGGTATTACTGTCAGAACCTTCCAATAATAATATATTGGGCCATATAACCTGTCAAAGTGGGCGCTAACATACTGTATCTAAAAGCGGCACAGTGACTATATTTTTCGTTCGCCATTAGCCATCAATATTAATCGCGAGAGCGGCGCAGGGATTGGTTGAAATAAATCATGTGATTAATTCATTATGAATGACAACGAGGCACGTGATCAAAATTTTACTACGATAGTAATTTTCATTCATGTCTATTGAAATCGGATATCCCATGAGCCAATCAGAAACTACGAGTGCGCATTATCGATTATTATTAACTACGACTGCGCAGTTATGCGAGACATTTCTCATTACCGGTGTATTAGCAGACCCCCCTCTAGGCTGATTCATGACATAATTCTTATTGTTGAAATTAGTAACCGGGATCGCGGTGTTCTGTAAGAATGGAATGTTTAGGTTTTTGGAAGCGTTTATTTATGAGAATCCAGTTGGATTTCCGTATTTTTCAATTTATATTGTTATATTGGGATCCAATCGCGTATATAAAGTAATACATCGGGAACATGCCAGCTGACGGTTGTACGTACTTGCATGCAACGGTTTATAATTGAACAGTCCATTGTTGATGCATAACGTGTGTGGGTGAGACTAGTTCCTGGCCTATGTAGTAATGCTAGCGGAAATACAACGGAAGTTTGTCTCTGCCACTTACTAGCATATTTTAGAGACCATATTTTACCACTGAAAAAACCCCATGATAAGAATATATTATAAGTGCCATTAGTGCTAAAGTTAGTTATATTATCCCTTTAATATGAAGCCGCCACAGTGGTTTTGATAAATATGAATTCGCAAGATCAAGAAGACTATTTTTGAAAATTTACCACTGGAATTACTCACAATAACAAAGTCAGTAATTCCGATGATATATTTTCAAGAATAAACTCTTGGACTGCAGTTGTACATTGGGCGTTATTCCTGATTAAGGCCGTGTTTTCGCTAGAGACTTAATCAGGAATAACGCCATAAATGCTATGGCCACTGGCACATCTGCGACATCGGCTGCGATTCCTCCCCTGCAACTTCTGCAATATCAAATATGAATAATGATGTGAATGCGTGCGTGCGTGCATGTATGAGCGCATGAATGTGCGTTTGCGACATAATTTGACCAGTTTTATATATGCGGCGTCGATGCCTGGCATATGCACAACCGCGACATCGGCTATCGCCTCTGTAACATTTGCATACACCTGGTCAGCTACATCTGTTAATTGAAAAAATAAGATGAATAAAGTGCATGTGCAAAAATTATAACCAAAAAATTCCTAAAATACAAATATGTGTTCCGACATATATATTGTTCAAGGGAAGTAACTGCATGCAGCTATTGCTAGTTAATAGTCGGTACGATTTACCTCCCTTGTTAATTAGAATTCTGACCGTGACTTTCACAACACAGTGATCTATTTTGTGTTTTATTTGTGTGATTTATAGTTTAAATGATGAGCTTAGGTAGGTCTCTCAATAGGTTCTTGTCTTATATTTTTGCTATCATTTATTTTAAATCTCTCAAACATTATTGGCGGTTATAACCTGTGTTGGCGTGCACAAGTGACGGCTTCAAATTGTGCAGTGCAGTATGGGTCATAAGTAATATTTCGCAAACCAACATAATTTTGACACATAAGTTACGAATTATTATTAATAGTAGTCATAATTTAGATTATGCCATTTGAATTAAACTTTAATCCCATTATCTCAATTTTGCGCTTATTGTAGTTAAGTTTGTGAATATTTTGAAACCAATTTGATTGGAAGCTGCGATGCCTTAGGCAGCAACAGCTTCTAGTCAAATTAGTCTCAAAATACTCAACAGACATTGACACATACGTAACAAATTTATTATTTTGTAGTAGCGGGAGGAGTAGTAGTAGTAGCGGGAGTAGTAGCAGTAGTAGTAGTAGCGGGAGTAGTAGTAGTAGCGGGAGTAGTAGCAGTAGTAGTAGTAGTAGCGGGAGTAGTAGCAGCAGTAGTAGCAGCAGTAGTAGTAGTAGCGGGAGGAGCAGTAGTAGTAGTAGTAGTAGCAGCAGTAGTAGTAGTTTAGTTTAGGCCATTTTAACCTTTAATTCCATTATCTTAAGAAATGCGAAGGGCGCCTATGTCGGGATATGTTGTTAAAAGTCCTGCCTGGTGGATTAATGAGTGCGTTGCATTTGTCAGGATCTGGTGAATATTTGTGTAGTTATTTTAACCAGAAGCTGTTGCTACCAATGTCCTCAACAGGTCAAATTTCTTTTTAAATATCGCTGGATATTACACGTGTTGCCTAAATATGGTGAAATTTGTTACAGTTGATGACAATGTTAAATATTTTGAAAATGATTTGACTGTTAATAAGTAGTGACTCTAGGAGTGTGTGCGGGAGTGCGTGCGTGTGTTAATTCCTGTTGCTAATCAATACCACCTGCCAATGTGGTCCACCGTATATTGATCACTTGTATTAAAGGTGCATATTCACACCAAAATGCTTGAAATTTATTTGGTTAAAATTGTATATTTTTAGAGGCTGAAATTGCGTAACTCGATGTAATGAAACGAAATAAATCTAACTGTATTTCGTTTAATAGTAGCCTATGATCTAATAGAAGCCCACCCCCTAACTTTGACATATGAGCTCCAATGATTTCTTAGCAGTTTCAAAACGGCAAAACTCTGTATTAGAAGCCCACCCCATAACTCAGCAGACTGTATAGGAAAATTGTTCTTAAGAGCAAATTTGTAAGGATAGCGTGTATAATAATAACAATCGTGTCACAGTGTGTGTCTACTTCAGACCGATCTCTGCCCTGATGCATTCCCGGCCCCTCTAGAAGTCAATACAGGCCTCGGATTTGTAAATCTCGACCGCCTATTAGGTTAATACTAATAGTAGGCCACGCATGTTCAAAATATAATAAAGTTTATTCCACACTTTTGTAGTCAAAATGCGCGTAAAACAGTCTTGGCGTGATTAAATACCTTCCTTATAAATATATTTTAAGACCAAATTTATGTACCAAACAACAAGGACAGGAGAAAATGTGCATCAATTTTGTAACGCCGATCAACATTAAATGATCCAAATTGAATTATTACGAACGACAATATAGCCGGCTTCTTAAGTTGGCGAGCCAGCGGTTCTTGAGATGGGAGGCATCATGTTCTCGCAAGATATTATACGCTAACGGGAGTTTATCAAACGGGTACCCGTTTTTTAATATCAGTATAATACTCAATTCCTTTCGCGCAATGATAATATATAGATATTCCCGAGTTCCGAGTCCCCGATTCCAGAATATTTATATCCGAGTACTCGCTCTAAAATAAACTCTTCAATTGGAGGCGAATCACGTGATTTGTATTTTTTCGCGACGCCATTTTATATCAAATTGTGGATTAATTTTGATGTAATAAACGAGCTTTATTAAAGGATACGCACGATTTAGGCGCTCAAATCAAATAATTTCACCTCCCCGATGATGTTTTGAGGTATACATTAAACATAGGCGTAGGCAGTGGGAATTTTTACGGGAGAAAATACGTTGAATTTCCGTGGTATCAATTTTAGAAAACATTTTTGAAAACTCTGTAAGATAAGCCCACCCCCTTTCTCAGAGATGTTTGGTTGGAAATTGAACACCTCTTGTCCTAATAGAAGCCTAGGTTACTATTAAGCGAAATACGGTAGCGTATGATGATTTATTACCGTATAAATTAATATAATTTTTTTAGTTGTGAAGTTGAATTAGGGACTCTAATTCAATTTCATAACTTAAAATAATTATATTAATTTGAACATAAGGAAATCATTATATGTTGTGATTTATTTTGTTTCATTATAACTAGGCACACAATTTAAGCCTCTAAAAGTAAATAATTTTAACAATTTTATTTTCAAGTACTTTGGCATGAATATGCACCTGAGACAGTGTTGAATACTTGTTCCAGTCAAATTATTTATAATATAATATTATATTATTATTCCTGTACATTTATATATGTGTTCTCTTAATGGACATGTACATACGAGGGAGCGTGTACAAGTTGCGTGAAATTAAATTGATACACTTAATTAAAATGTTAAACTAATTTGACTGTTAAATGTTAGCCACATATAAGGCATGCACGTCATATTCAAAGTAGTTGCTGTGCGAGTGGAGTGTGTTCAATCGCGATAAGATCACATCTTAACATTTTGGTGTTAAAAAAACAACAGGGATTATAAGCTGAGGACATTGTTATCACCCGCTGAGCCTAGCTAGCATGTGCTTTAATTGCAGGAAACCATTACAATGGTTAATCATTGGGCATTTGGTAGATCTTAACGAAGATTGGAGGAAATCCACTCCAAGTCTCAACCCGAAAAATTATTTTCGATTACACTGTACTAAAATATATCAAATTGGAAGTTGCATTACAAGTATTATGTTACGCCTTTAAATAAATTCAAGGATTTTTCTATTTAAATTTTTGGCATAGCCAGTTAATAACAAGCAATTGAACTGAAATTTGTACTAATTGGAGGCCAATCGCTTTATTAAAGAATGTTCGAAGGGCCTACATCTTTATTTCAAAGTTACATGAAACTATAATATTTGACAGCGTTAAAACAGTAATCTTTGTCAAGGCGATTGGCTTTCATCACAGCAACTGGCTCTTAGTCCGTTTAGCGCTTCGTGTCAGCTTGGCTGAAAAAACAAACATAGAAATTTGTCAGTCATAAGCCAGTCTCGGTGGTAATTTGTTATGGATTTCGATCAGATAGGTTGGTCTATATAAGATTGAATACATGTATGACATTATGTGTCTCTATTCTGCATGTTGAATATGTACGCAATCCTATATAACTGTTTTTTAAGGAGTCGATATAACGAAATATATACTAATGCTATATAATACACGTATAGTATTAGTATATATTTCTGTTATATCGACTCTGTTAAGAAAATCATAAGACCTGTGCCATATATAGACATATGGTAACATAAGTAACACATGGATAAAAATAAAACACACAGTACTATAGGCTGCCGAAAACAGGCTGCCGAAGATGTACTCTAAGCTGCCGAAAATGATTGGCTGCCGAAATGTCTATACACCACTGAACCTGTATTATGGATAAAGGCGGAAAGATAGATACAGTGTACATGGACTTCATGAAAGCCGTTGGCACTGTTCCACACCAACGTTTACTAGGAAAGTTTAGAAGTTATGGTATAAGTCAACAGCTAATCTCGTGGATTGAAAACTTCTTGTCAAACAGACAACAAAAACATTAAATAGAGTCAATAGAGTTTCGTCTGAAAGCAGGCTTGTGACAAGTCGCATTGCCCAGGGTAGTGTATTGGGCCCGGTATTGTTCATCCTTTACATAAACGATTTACCAAATATAGTGAAGGCAGCAACATATCTCTTTGCAGATGATACCAAGATATACAAAGAAATAAAGGGTGGGGATGATGAGAAGGAGATGCAAAAAGATTTAGATGCTCTTCAGAACTGGACAGATCAATGGCTATTGAGGTTTCATCCAGACAAATGTAAAGTACAATACAGAGCCAAAAACACAAAGAGGAAATAAAGAGAGATTATAATTTATATAAACAAAATGGAGAGCATGTGACACTTGAGATTGTAGATAAGGAAAAAGATATTGGTGTGGTCATCGACAACAACCTATCATTTAATGCACACAGGCAAGCGCAAGTAAACAAAGCAAACAGCATTGTGGGGTTAATAAGAAGAACGTTTACATATCTGTATGAGGAAATATTCATTTACCTATTCAATGCATTGGTGAGGCCAAATCTTGAATATGCAGTCAGTGTGTGGGGACCACAGAGTAAGACAGAAACCCTGGTGGTCAGAAATGTACAGAAGCATGCAACAACTTTAAGTCAGAGGAAAATGAAGAGGCTGACATATGGGCTGAACAAGCCTAAGTCCACAGCAACATCCTAAGACATCAAATTTCCCATAATACCTTGGGATCGACGTAATTTTTGGAGGAACTAATTTAACATTACAAGCAATCGGCTGTGAAGCCGTACTTAAATTTTCTTTACTATCTTGCAAAATTCAGTCATGATTTGATCTTTTCTGATACAGGACAGAGTTATTAGAAACAGTCAGATACAGGATTTTATGGTTTAAACTTCATGGAAAATGTAAACAATGCATTGCTATGGCGATTCCTATTTAGCATGTAGTAAGTTTGCCACCACTTTAATGGCGGCCAATCTCACAATTCCCGGATGTGCGAAACTATGAATATGTAAATAATTTAACAAATTCAAAACGGGTATCCACACGATCCGTTAAAAATGAGTCGATCCAATTTAATATGTTTTTGACACACCATATCTGTGCGTTTTAGATTTCAACAGTTCAACCGAATATGAACATATTTTCTGTTTTTCATGTTGATCATCATTGTTAAAAATTAAAGACGCTAACTAACCAGTGTTAATCATGAAAAGTACAGTGACTGAGTAGGCCTAATGATTGATGCGTACATGTAACTACCTAAGTCAGGTTTTTCTCAGAAATATCTATGCCGTTTAGGCCACTTC
The DNA here is from genome assembly GCA_034401795.1 of Chaetoderma sp. LZ-2023a. NCBI lineage: Eukaryota > Metazoa > Mollusca > Caudofoveata > Chaetodermatida > Chaetodermatidae > Chaetoderma > Chaetoderma sp. LZ-2023a. Next base: position 90,059,126 of record CM067366.1, on the reverse strand, counting down.
CGCAGACATTTAGATTTACTCATTGGGTAGCACAACAAAAATTAGCCAGTCACTATATGAAGGATAATTTTTCTTCATACGAATGAACATTGTTTATCTAATAACGTCGTGACTGATATTTTAGGATCATTGCTGAAATGAATCACTCGTGTATTAATGTCATGTGAAAACCAGATTACGCGCTTTAGAAAATTACTTCAAACAAGGCAACAGTGTGTATCAGGAAAGGAACTCGGATATTTGAACGAAAGTGGCAAGTGAAAGTAAGAGAAATCCCAAAGCTTTTCGGAACTATGTCAAGAGTAAAACAGTTAGGGCTGGGCGGTTTGGCCTAAAAGAAAACCGGTGACGGTATCACTAATTAAGCCGGTATTAACGAAATACTGGTTTAAGGGGTTATAATGATCTAAAATAATTTGAAATATGAAAATATGCCATTTTCATTAGCTATAGTACATGTATTTTGCGATTTGACAACTGACGTAAATTGCCACGAAATTAGAACGGTAACTACGTACAACTGCTCACTTCGACGCTATCTATCTCCAAATAGCACGTATTTGAGAGGCTAAGAGGTTTATTTTACTTGTAACTACTCCGCCAACGTAAGAAGCGACTTAATCGTTTTCATTTCTCGGTCATTCAAGCAATTTGTCTCATATGTCTTATTTCGTGATGGATCATTTTATATTTGTCGAAATCTAAGGGAAATAATGACATGTTTGGATTGGAAGTTCATTGTATATCGTCGTTGTTTTCGTAGCGCATTTCTTGAATAATTTTTTTTGTATCATGTCACGTTTGGAATCCTAATTAAACATAATACAAACTTGAATTGAAAAAAGGATTATTTGTTACAAAGAAGAAATTTAGATTTTCAAATTATTTAATCTTACATTGAACCCGCAGAGCTTACGTCATGTAAAATTCATTGCTGGCAAATCAAATCATATTTGCCGAGTGTCGTCCTCGGCCGATTTGTTGGGATTTCACCAACACCCTTGCTTTCCCACGGCTAATAGTTATAGATGACTGTATTTTATGTCCCTATTGGCAAATGGTTACACTAGATGATAATATTAAACTGCAAGTCAAGACCAAACTAGTTTAGGACAGTCACTAGATTTCGCGCAATGGCGATCTTACGGACAGTTTTTCATTTTTTTCAATTTTCGTAATGGTTTTTAAACCGTCGCCATAAAGAACTGAGACGGTGTGAAACCGGTATACCGCCGAGCCCTAAAACAGTCCTACGTGAAGCTATATGTAAGACCGCTAACAGAACTAGTTATGGCTACACACGATTATGAAAAATCTAATATTCTTAGCAACGTTTTCTCAAGTATGTTCACTTTAAAAAATATTCCTTCTGCACAAATTATTAGCCTCTGAAGCCAAGGTATTGTACTAAAGGACATAATAATAACACCTATCAGCATCGATAATAAATTGAAAGGACTAACGACAATAAACGCAATGGCCCGGATGAAATACCAGTGAGAATATTAATGGAAGCTGCTAAAGAAATGTAATGCTATGTATAATTTTTTACAAGTCTAGAAGAAGGCGTATTAACTGACAACTGAAAATGGCAAAGTATGTAAGTGTTCGCAGACATGGCAACTATCCTTCAACACATATAAAATGCATGTCGTACATTTCAGCAGGAATAACCCTCAGCCTAAATACTATATGATAGATACAGCTGATATACATCCTGTATCAACATCAGAGATGTAGAAAAAGGCTAGGGAGTTACTGCATATTGACAAAAACCTCTGTTTTGACAAGTACATGCTCAGTGGAGATTCCACTTCACCTTTCCAGAGTATCCATCGATGATTTGACGTCATATGACATCATAATCACCTAAGCGGCGTGTAGGATGACATCATAATCATTACGTCATCAAATGATTTTATTAGGCCCGTCTTTAACTCTTAATAGTCCAACATGTTATAAGAATTGTATGTCTTTATTTAATAAAGTTGCAGTTGAATATTTTGAAACTAATTTGACTGGGCGCTGTTGCTACCATAGGCAGCAACAGCACCTAGTCAAATTAGTTTCAAAATATTCAACAGCTTGCCTGTATAGTTTTCTGGAAATTGATAGACAGGGAGTTCAGAGATCGATCGATCCCAACACGAGCGAGGTGTTGGTGGAGCTTAGCTAGAGATGGGTGGGGCATAGCCAAAAGTGGAAAGGTCCATTACCAGATAGGTCTCTGCTTTCTACATCCATATTTTTGTGGTAGCAAAAAGAGACGAAGATTGCATGCAGATTCGGAATTTCATTCAGACATGGTAAGATCGAACTCAGTAACGATTCGAATTGGATATGTGACTGCTTTCCAAAACAGCATTTTTGTGGATAGCATGAAGGGACATTAGGCTAGATACGGAGACTCAACCATGAGTGTAGGCCACACAATCATCGGCACTACAGCACCCTCACAAACCAGACCCAAACGCTTACATCAAATGTCACTGAAATAATGACAGTTTCGAGGAGAGTAAATTGGACGACAACAGGGCGACAGGCGAATCATCAAAGAACAAATTAAATATCTACTTCCCTCAATGACAAAGAAAGATCTTAAAGATTGAATACTATATATCAAAAACACAGACAATAACAAGACAATGGCTTATGCCTCATAAAACAAATGATGATGGTATTTATAACCATTCGACATGGTTATAAACACAGGACATTAAAAAGCCAAACACTTGATAAACTCTTGAAAGCAGGAATTTTTTCTCCCCATATGACTAATTTTGATGTCATAAACAATGGTTATTAGAGAATACCCAATATTTAGGTGGTCCCAGATTGTAATTTCAATCCCGCAATGGTGGACATGGTATACATTAAGCGTATGCGTATGTTGGCAGGAATTTGTTCCTGGAAATTGTGTCCTATCTCTGTGTTACTGACAATCATTTTTTAAGTGTTTTAAAGAATGGATTTCAACCTTTTCTTGAAATATATGTAATAGTTGTCACTCAAAAAACTGATATTTGGCTAAAACCGATGTGAAAAGTAATTAAATGTTTTCAAAATATTCAGCAGGTCCAGAGTTATTGTCCATTGATATTGTGTTTGGTGGTTTGCAGCAATGACACATGAATGAGTAAGTTTTCAAGTATCTTTCACAAGTATATGTACCTCCAAGATACAAGAAACATTGTATTTTTCGATATAACTATTCTGCTGAACACATTCCTGTCAATTCCCTGATATTAAGATACATGTATATGTACATGTATTTAAAGAGATCTAGTCAGTAAAAGCTTAAACCCATGATAGATTACCTGGTTTGTAACTCTGGTAACCAAATGTTTGGTTAACCACATTCTGGGGCCTGCATATAGATGTTTATGATTAACAGCTAGACAATAACATAACTCTTTCTTCTTTTTCAGAGAATATCCAACGGGAAACGAGACAAGGCGTAGACAGGGAAAAAATACAACCAGGAGGTAAATAAAGCTAAATGTCTAGTTTGTTTAACCATTTCATGGCAAAGATATTCAAAGCCAGCCTCTGCAGTGGTCTTGAGGAATGTCCATTTACAGGCCTAGAGAAGACTATTTTTGAAAATTTACCACTGAAATGACTGGCTCGGTAACAGAGTCTGTCAATCTAGTGGTTAATTTTCAAAAATAGTCTTCTCTTGGCCTACAAATGCATAGTCAATAAGCAAATATTTGATATTCTTGACTAAATTTAGCATTTAAGGAGTTAACCATTTAATTGTTAATCTTGAGTAGGGTCAAGAAAAAGACATCTTTACTTGTTGAATGTCCATCATGTCCATGTGTATGACAAGAAAAGATTTTTGAAAATTTAGCTCATGACAGGCATACCAGTGATAAATTAAAAATGTAAATAATCTCATTACATGTACCTACAAATGAACATTCCACAAGACAGTTGCAGAGCCCAGTTTTCAGTGGTTGGTTCAACAGGTTCAATGAACCAGCGCCCCTGACCAGTCTTGGCCGGCTTGACCCTTACCACTGTTATACATGTTATACAGTCAATATCCTATCTTTTACTGTGTCAGTAGCAAACAAACTGATGTTTATTTTCCAACAATACGACACCAACATCTTCCACTATTTATAGGTAATTTTTTAATTTAATTAAAAATTTTTTTACTTTTAACATCACAGTGCTAATGGTTAAGCCTTACAAACCAGAAACAGATTATTTTTGAATTGAGATATGTTCTATTGAATATTTCTAAAACAAATTTGACTGTGAGCTGTTGTTACCTATGTCAGCAATATGTTCCAGTCATATTAGTTTCAAAATATTCAACAGCTTTCCGGTATAGGGCTTGCAATTTGGTGGGGCCAAATGTAAATATGCTCATACACTCCACATTGATTTCGAAGGAGATATGTTACAATCAATTTCCTCAGGTCAAAATTTGAGCCTTTAACCAAAATGTAAATGGCCTCTTGCACTCCACAATCAAATTGGTAATGCACATATCAAATTTGGTTGAATTTGGTCTTACGGTTTCAGAGGAGTTCCATTACAAGTGATTTGACCTTTTGACCCCTGCCCCACCTCCTGGGTGCAGATCCAAATCTAAATATTGTCTTGCAAAACGCAATCATATGGCCAACCCATATACCAAATTTGATGGAATCTTAACCAACGGTTTGGGAGGAGATAGTGTAACGGACAGACTGACGGCGGCGATTACAATAATCCCAATGTTCGTCAGGATAATTATGAGATTTGAGAATAAAACTTTTTTTGTGTGTATGTTTTCAAAGTAGGAGGGCCGGTGAACCAAGAAAATAAATTGTTGTAATCGTATGACCATCATTTTGGTGTGACTGGAACCTGGAATCAGTGACTCGATAGAGTTGTTGGTGGCCTAACCAAATTGGTTTCAAAATATTTCGCATATGCAGAGTTAAACACCATGGAAAATGTAGCCTGGAGAAATTCAACAGGCAGACAGTTAACCCTTTAACACTCATATCAGCCAAAAACGGCTTCTGCAGTGGTCTTGAGAAATGTCCATTTGCAGACCAAAAGAAGACTATTTTTGAAAATTTACCACTGGAATGACTGGCTCGATAACCGAGCCAGTCATTCCAGTGGTAAATTTTCTAAATTAGTCTACTTTCGGGTCTGCAAATGGACATTTTCTATGAGAAAATTGAAATTCTCTTGAATAAATTCGAGGGTGTGTCCCTACTTTTCAGAAGTAATTCTTTTCCAAATAATATTTTCGTCACTTCCACCTGGTTTCTGTGCACATTCTGTGCTATTGATTTCTGGAAAGGTATGGCCAAAGGATAGATGGGATTTGTCATTCAAGAATATGATGTCATACTCAATTACGTCACATGTCAGCTGTTGTCACAATCAAAATGTTAATGAATTATGATGTACATGTATACAGGTCCATCATGAACATCAAATAATAGGCTGTCAAGTGTAGGAATTGTATGTCGTTACTATTTAACAAGAATTCTGTTGAATATTTTGAAACTAATTTGACTGGGCACCATAGCCGCCTGTCAGCACCCAGTCAAATTAGTTTCAAAATATTCAAACGGTTACCTGTCTGCTTACCTTGAATTTGGCATTCTTTTAATTCGATAAAGTATATAAAGCATGGGCAGAGCTTACCTAGAAAATGGTGAGGCATAGCTCGAAATAGAACCCTCTTAAAGGATAACTAATCTCATCTCATGATAGCTATTCGGGTGATCTAACACGTCACTCATAATCTATGCATAGAATTTTAATCCATTTGTCATGCCACTAAAGAAAGATATTCAGGCTTTAGTAGCTAAATGTTGGTACATTTTCTACGGCTTATGATAGCTGTCATGATTTACTTTTCAACCAATCAGAAAAAAACCTAGTGTGTCTGCCTCGGCATATGCACTCAGTCATAGAGGTGACATCTGCGGTTTGGCAATGTGGTCTAAAGCAATCATACAGGTAAGCTCTTGAATATTTTGAGACTAATTTGACTGGAAGTTGTTGCTGCCTTAGGCAGCAACAACTTCTAGTCAAATTACTTTCAAAATATTCAACAAGGTGATTGATTATTACATAATAAAGAATGGCTTTCTGGTGGTGGTCCTCTAGGCCTGTGGTCGCAAGATAATCGACACTGGGGCATGGTGCGCCATTGTGGCATACAGTGGGGATGGCTGGACATCCGACGTTGGCCAATATCTAGGGCATTGGCTGGCATCGGACGTTATCTTATGCCAGTTTTGGGCTGCAGTGTTACACGGGCCCCTGGAGGGCTGCCGCTGGCTGGTACCAAGTGCTAAATAACAAAACAGCCTGTAAAGACAGAGACCCATAGGATGTGGGTTGACTTGGTGATGCGGAGTGGCGAGGTGGGCTGGTGGTTTATGCATGTAGATGCACTGGTGAGAACAGTTCAATTGACGACTACAACCTTTATACTAGTACGTGTGTGTATGGATTATTCCTCTCTTCATTTTCCCGCGCCATCACGTCGCGTGGTGGATCTCAGAACTAGTGGGCTTCCTGAGCTGGCGCGGTTCTTCAGTGGTTGGGGACCACTCTGGCGCATCGTATCCCCCAGTTGAACGCATTAGCGCAGCACTGCTGGCATGTGCGCGGTTGGTGGTTGCACCGGAGCTAGTTTTTACGCAGCTGACATTGACCTCTAGTGGTAGTGGATCTCTCTGGTGCATTTCCAATTGTATATATGTACTTATGTTTCTGAACCTATACTACATTTCCACCATTATTACTGTATAATATCTATGTAGGGAGCGAGTCGTAACTAAGTTGTAAACAACTTGTGACTCAATCTCAATTGTCTCTTAGAACAATAAAAATTTGTTTAAATCAAAGGAATGTAATGCATTGGGACACATTGGTGGTACACAATCACTGGAGGCGACAAAATGGTGGCGATCACTGTTCAACATTTACACGATATTACAAAGCATATAATTGTGATACAGATAAGGGAAGGTGACAGGATATGAATGTTATGGAATCTATAACCCATAATATATCGGTGCAATACAACATTTGAGATGAGATTAGCATCCCTTTAAAATATCACTGGTTGTGAATCAAGAATCAAAACCACTGTTACATGTATATAAGATGTAAATTAAAATAATTCTCAAAATCTCGGGTGTCTTGCCATCTAATTTTGACATTAAAAGATTTTTGGTTTGAAAATTTCGAAGCAATCCTTGATTGAAAATAGCATAAAATTAGTCTAAAAATTAAAAAAATAAGTGAATAAAAGTGTGAAACTTCATTCCGTTGAAGTGGTATCTGAGCTCTGATTTGAGGGAAAATTGTAATTTCTTGGGCTACAAATGGAAAGAGTTTAATAACTTAATCCTTTACAGCGGCAGTTCTGGCTTTAGCAATTGATATTCTAGCCGATAAATTAAAAAAATATTACATATTTTAGCCACATTGTTGCTTCAATGTCACCTACAGACCAGATAACAAATTACCGGTACACAGGAATTTTTACGTTGCAGTTGAATTTCAGATTTTAAAGAAGATTTCTAGTAGTTTGACTAAAAACATTACATTTACATCGATAGTTATGAATTATTTTGAATTGTTCCATGATTCTGCCTCGCGTCATACAAAAAGCAACAATACCAATCAAGCGTTGTCAGCGATTCCCACGGGAGAATCATGGATACTATTAATCAGCATGTCTGACAGTCAAGAAACGCTAATTTTAATCATTATTTTAGCCAATTCTGCTTTACATTAGCCAGATCTCAATTTTATTAGCATTTGGCTAATTGGCTAGTGGGTAGATAGATCGGTCCCTGCTTTCAATCCTGAAAAAGTAAATTCTTTACGATTTGTATAGCATATTCTGTTGAATATTTTGAACTGAATATGACTGGAAGCCATTGCTGCCTAAGGCAGCAGTGGCTTCCAGTCATATTACGTTCAAAATATTCAACAGCTCTGCTGTTAGTTTGCCCAGAAATTGAGATACGTGGAATTTATCAGTGAAAGAAGGGGTTAATATTGATATCTATTCCCTATGTGCCCTATGTGAAAAGGTTTTTTTTACCAATCAGACTATTTTTGAAAACTTACCACTAATTACTGGCTTGGTTATCGAGCCAGTCATTCCACTGGTAAATTTAAAAAAAGGTCTTCTCTTGGTCTGCAAATGGAGATTTCTCGAGACCACTGTAGAAGCCTTTTTTGGCTGATATGAGTGTTAAGGGGGTAATGATCTTTCCGTTGCCTTTCAGGAATGAAGGTCTGGACAGATCCTTTTGACAGGAAGAAATCGACATAGTCTGTGATGTGAATGTACCGCACTGTAAACGGACTGTACTGTAAATATGAGACTTTATGAGCACATGTTTTCATAATCAAGAGACTGATTTGATATTTATTTAGTCATGAATATTGTAGTTTTGTTTATAAAATATGTTTATAGAGATGTTGACCTTTTAACTCTCTCACCAACAAATTCCTGAAAAAGTAAATTTTTTACGATATAAAACTTATTTTGTTGAATATTTTGAAAAAATTAATATGCCAGGAAGACGGTGGTAGCAATTAATTTCAAAATATTCAATACATCCTGTATGGTTGCCTTAAAATGTGATATGGGGAATGCATTGGTGAAAGTGTTAATACATGGTCAAGATTGCTTAAGAAAATTGATATTTTTTGTTTTTGAATGTCCTTTTGCACACCAAGAGATGCCTATTTTTGAAATTTTACCAATGGTGTGACTGGCAGAAGAACTGAGCCAATCACTCAACTGGTAAAATCTAAAAAAATGTTTTCTCTTGGCAAGCAACCGGACATACCTGAAGATGTATATAGAAAGTAACTAATTAACCCTTTAACTCTCAAATTTATTCAAGAAAATTTAAGTTTTCTCATAGAAAATATCCATTTTCAGACCAAGAGATTATTTTTCAATATTTATCAGAGGAACGACGGGCTCGGTTAACAAGTCAGTCATTCCAGTGATAAATTTTCAAAAATAATAATTTCTTGGTCTGCAAATGGGTATTTCTCAAGACCAATGCAGAAACTGTACCAACCTGACAGCTCAAATACAACAAACTGCATATACAATGTATGAAATACTCTGTTGATTAATATGAAATCTAAATTGACTGGAAGCAATAAGACTCTAATGTAATTTAGTAAGTGCAGACAGACTATAATTGAGATGTAGGCAGCTTTTTAGAAATGTAAAAAAATTGACAGGCTCAGAGACATACTTATATTAGCAAACTGCACTATTCACATGAGTGAAAAGAACTCAAATAATAGATACATGTACATTGTTTGTAAATTTTAGCAGTTTAGAATTATTTACCATAAGCCCTCTTCTGTCACCTCAATTGCACAATGGTCAAATCGGAAAAGCAGCTGTAGCGGTCTTGATAAATGGTCAATTGCAAGCCAAGAGACCATTTTGGGACATCTTCTCTTGGCCAGCAAATGGACATTTAAATTAAGGCAAAAATTTGCATCGTCTTAATGATTAAACATTAACTCTTAAGAAATATGAATTCATGAATCCAATTTCTCAGTCAATCATATGACATCATAATCAACTACATGACATAACATGTAGGCTGATGTCATAATCAACTTTGTGACATAACGTGTAGGCTGACGTCATAATCGACTTTGTTACATTTGTAGGCTTTATGTAATAATCGACTATATGACATGATGTGTAGGCTGATGTCATAATCGACTATATGACATGATGTGTAGGCTGATGTCATAATCAACTATGTGACGTGTAGGTTGATGTCATAATCTACTACAGGATGTGATGTGTATGCTTTTACTATTTATACTGCCATAGGCAGCAACAGCACCCAGTCAGATTAGTTTCAAAATATTCAACAGCTTACTTGTAGTTTTCTAGAAATTGGGATTCAGAGAGTGCAGGGATCGATCAATCCCAACACGGGAAACATGTGTGTGGAGCTTAGCTAGCGCTAGAGATTGGCAGGGCATAACTAGAACTGGATTCCCCCATTTGCATGCCAGCAGAAAGCTGTCCTCATAAATTCCAGTGATAATTTTGCAAAATTAGTCTACTATTGGCCTGAAGATGGGCATTCACTGGGCTAAAATTTCAATTATCATGACAAATCCGGATCATCAAAAGGGGTAATTAATACAAGTAGAATTTTGAGTGCATTGACCTGTGGTTGATGCAATAGGGATTACTAGATAGTAGTATATTGTAGGTTTCTCTCATTAATTCACGGTAAATCAATAAATTCAAGTAATGTTTTTTTAGATTTGATAAATGTTCAAATTGTTTACAAATAAACCTGAATCTCTTTGTGGTCATAATATTACTATCTTGCCTCATTTAATTATCACTTTGTCTACCGCCTACATGTACCCAGTTATTCTGTGTCCTAAATACATGAAATCTACATGTGTATTTGAAGAGGAAATCTTCTGGTCAATGACAACTTAAACATATTTTATATGGTCCTCCTAACGTACAATATTAACTAGAATCTGAATGTGCAGTTGAGGGCATGCCGTCGCAAATCCTCATGCTTTCACACACACCCCCCCGCTTACCACACCCCATCCCACACCCCACCCCGGCCTGAGCCTAATGTAATGTAAACATTGGCCCACAAACTGCAATCATATGTATGATAACCATATTCTGCGTCTGGAGTAGTAGAAACATCCTACAGCTGCTATCAGTCCTTCTTCACTTTTGCCCACTGCGTCTTGTCCTCAGCCGAAATCCTTAGCTTCCTCAGTTCCATTCGTGACTTGAGTGTACCGAGTCCTGCTTTCTTGAGGTCACCTCGCAGCACGCTTAGCAGATATATGCAATGACGTCCTCTCCTGGCTTTGTATTTGCTGGGTCAGAGTAGGGCGAATTCCAAGGCTCACTGTGCTAGTGTCTCTTCTGGCATCCTTAGCTCATGGCCACACATGGACCATCTTTGCTGGGTGACCTTTACAGACAGTAGCAACGTATGACACATCTTGTAGAGTATAAATTATGCTGTCTGGCCATCGGTGTCCAGTGATGGTGCATAGGTGTTTGTGGTGGCAGGCATTGAGTTTGTTTTGAGCTGCCCGGCTGTTACAGTTATACACCATCAAGGATACGCAGGTTGCATTGTATAAACGTAGGCTTTCTATCAAGGGCATCCTTGATCTACGAATCCATAGCTTCCAGAAGGACTGGAAAGCTATGTTCCCCATGACACGGCATGCAGAAATGTCAGCGGTACTGCAAAGCAGTGAGCCCAGGATTTTACTTTTTCTCCATGGTTCACCGCCACGAAGTGGGTTGTCATTTTCTTTAGTTTCATGCTGTGTAGATAGGTATATGTGGATGAACTCTGTTTTATATTCATTCATAAAGAGATTCTCAATTTTTAGTTTGCTGGCAGCTATTGGGAGAAGTTCGTCAGGGGGTTTCTTTTCCTCACCTATTAAGTCCACATCATCAGCATATTCCATCTCTAGCAGCATGCTCAGTATTGACACTGGGGTGTTTGGTCTTGTGGAACTTTCCAGCACAGATTTCAATGTGGCAGCAAGGTAGCAGGTGAAAAGCACTGGAGATATACCATCTCCCTGTGGGGAGCCGATTGATGTCTCAAACGCTACAGACTCCACTGATTTAACTCGTACGCTCAGCTTGGTGTCTGCAAGCAGTAGTCTCACTAGTCGTAGCTCATCTTCATTGCAACTGGCCTGGTGTAGTACATCTTGGATCTTTGAGCATTTAATTGTGTCACGATGTCAATGCCCATTTTGTGAAAATCCCAGTGTTTGGACATGACTACGGACAAAAAGCATGCGTTGGGCCCATAGCTCGATTGAAATGTGGTGCATAAAAATTAGGTGCCTGATCGGTTTTGAGGTAATGTCACTTGCATATTTGAATAGTTCATTGCTCATGCCATCAGGTCCAGATGCACGTCCATTTTTCAGGGCTTTAAGTGCCTTCTCAACTTCTGTTGTTTTAATTGGTGTTAGTAATGATGGCCTGCAGTAATATGGGTAACCGAATTGGGTTGAACATCCGCCAACTTTGACTTTCTGCCCCTACCCTGCTGCCGGAGCCTAATGTAAATGTAGTCATGCAATCCCCAACAATATGGGTAACTGACAATAAATTTGATTGAATTCCACCCAATGGTTTTGGAGGAGATATCTGGAAAGATGGGCGGAGGAGATTGCAATATCCCCTCTGGTTTTTCAAACCAAATTTGTTCAAGAAAATTTCAATTTTCTCATAGAAAATGTCCATTTGCAGACCACTGCCGATGGCTGGCAGCCATCTTGGATTTCAGATCATCGTCAATTTCTTCGACAGACCTAGTCCAATCACTCTATGAGGTTTCAAAGGCAATCCGATAAACGGTAACAGAGTTATCATCCAGAAACCAATTTTGAAGATGGCAGCCATCTTAGATTTCGCATAACCGTCAGCTCCGATATGTTTCTTCCCCAGACCTAGTTCAACCACCCTATGAAGTTTCAAAACGATCCGATAAACGGTAACAGAGTTATCATCCGAAAACCAATTTTTGACATGGCTGCCTGTGGATCAATGTCAATTTCGAGAGGTTTCTTCCCAAGACCTAGTCTAACCACCTTATGAAGTTTCAAAGCGATGCGATAATCATCCGGAAACCAATTTTCAAGATTCACCCCCACCCCACCTAAGGCAGCAACAGCGCGCAGTCATATTTGTTTCAAAATATTCAACAGCTTACCTGTGTAAAATATTCAACCAAAATATTTACCCGTGTAATATATTCAACAGCATGTTTAGTAAATAGCAAAGAATTACAAAGACACAATTCATACGTGTCGGACTTTTTTAGATTTTATGACGGTCTATATGGAGGAACCCTTTGTGACATAATGATTGTGATGTCATAATACACACGCTGAGATGATTATGACGTCATACGAGGTCAGACGATAGATAGATACTCTGGAAAGGAGAATTTGTTCATCTAGCATCACTCTGTTAGTTTTCAAAAGAAGAAAATGTCGGTCATAGTCCACATAGTTTAAACAAGGTCAAAGATAATAACGATAATGGCATGCCCATGTCCAATTTCTACTGATAACCTGATCGTCAATAACAAGAACAGTACGAGATTACCAATAATCTCCCTTCCACTTTTTATCCGGGAACCTGTCCGTCCACCAGTTTGTACATCCGGCTACCTCTTCTGTAGACTTACAAGTACGACCCTCTCTGTGACGGAGATAAGGGCTGCAGCCAAGGCCTTAGGGACGTGCTTGCGAGTCTACCTCTTCTGCAACAATTTGACAGAATTCAACAAAATCTGTTTTGTGAGTTAAATATAAAGCATTCCCAACAATGGGAGGGGAAATTTGCCATACCAGTTATCTTCCCCTAGTTCGTACTTTCGCCGTCTCACTGAGAAACTTAAGTGGTGCTGCCATTTTCACCGTAGCTGACCATTTGACCGTAGCTGACCTACTGAAGAGGAAAAGCGGAAAGGGATAGCGCTGAAAGTGCGAAGATTCACGTGCCTGTGTTGTTCACGGTCAAATGACCGTGAACAACACAGGCACGCGAATCTTCGCACTTTGAGAGAAGCGCGCAATTGCAGGTTTTGGGAAAAAGTCGATACATTTCCTATGGGGGATAATTCAATTTTACCAGTTTAAAGAGGCACACGATTTGGCACAGTTGCCAATTTAGCCAGCAGATTATAGCTAATATGGCTAACGTGCTAACATGATCTCCTTCTCGCATCTATTGCACAGTAGCACTGGTTAATATATCTAATGTGCTAACATGCTATCCTGCCATCTATTGCACAATAGCACTGGATAATATGGCTAACGTGCTAACACGCTCTTCTGCCATCTATTGCACAGGAGCATTGGCTAAGATCTCTAATGTGGTAATATGATCTGACCATGTTAGCACAGTATCACCGGCTAATATCTCTAACGTGCTAACATGTTCTGTTGTCGATTGCATGGCAGCACCGGCTAATATGTCTAACGTGCTAATATGGGCTGGTCCTGTTAGCACAGTAGCACCTGCTAATATGGCTAACGTGCTAACATGGTCTGAACATGCGCTCCTCTCATCTCTTGCACAGGAGCACTGGCTAATATCTCTAATGTGCTAACATGTTCTCCTGTTGTCGATTGCATGGCAGCACTGGCTAATATGGCTAACATGCTAATATGCTCTGACCATGTTAGCGCAGTATCACTGGCTAATATGTCTAATGTGCTAACATGATCTAGTCATCTTGGCACAGTAGCACCTGCTAATATGACTGACGTGCTAACATGGTCTGAGCATGCGCTCCTCTCTTCTCGTGCACAGTAGCACCTGCTAATATGGATAACATGCTAATATGCTCGGGCCATGTTGGCACAGTAGCACTGGCTAATATGTCTAACGTGCTAACATGTTCTGAACATGTTAGCACAGTAGCACTGGATAATATGTCTTATGCGCTAACATCTTCTCTTGTCGATTGCATAGTAGCACTGGCCAATATGTCTAATGTACTAACATGATCTTGTCAGATTAGCACAGTAGTGCCTGCTAATATGGCTAATATGCTAACATGCTCTCCTTCTCTCATCTATTGCACAGTAGCACTGGCTAATAGGTCGAACGTCCTAACTTGATCTAGTCATTTTAGCACTGTAACACCTGCTAATATGGCTAACGTGCTAATATGCTCTGACCATGTTAGCACAGTAGCACTGGCTAATATATCTAACGTGCTAATATGCTCTCCTCTCAGCTATTGCTGGGTAATATGTCTAACGTGCTAGCATGCTGGCTAATGTGCTAACATGCTCTGTCCATGTTAGCACAATAGCACTGGCTAATATGGTTAACGTGATAACACGATCTCACCATGTTAGCACAGTCACACTGGCTAATGTGTCTAACATGCTAATATGCCCTCCTATCATCTATTGCTGGGTAATATGTCTAACGTGCTAGCATGCTGGCTAATGTGCTAACATGCCCTGTCCATGTTAGCACAATAGTACTGGCTAATATGGTTAACGTGATAACACGATCTCACCATGTTAGCACAGTCACACTGGCTAATATGTCTAACATGCTAATATGCCCTCCTATCATCTATTGCTGGGAAATATGTCTAATGTGCTAGACCATGTTAGCACAATAGCTCACCTCCCATCTCTTGTACAGTAGCACTGGCTAATATGTCTAATGTGTTAACATGCTCTGTCCATGTTAGCACTTTAGCACTGGCTAATATGTCTAACGTGCTAACATGATCTAGCCATTTTAGGACAGTGACACCTGCTAAAATGGATAACGTGCTAACATGTCCTGAACCTGTTAGCACAGTAGCACTGGATAATATGTCTAATGCGCTAACATCTTTTCCTCTTGTCGATTGCATAGTAGCACTGGCGAATATGTCTAACGTGCTAACATGATCTGGTCAGGTTAGCACAGTAGCACTGGCTAATATTACTAACATGCTAACATTCCCTCCTCTCACCTATTGCACAGTAGCACTGGATAATGTGTCTAGTGTGCTAACATGATCTAATATGGCTAACGTGCTAATATGCTCTGACCATGTTAGCACAGTAGTAATATGCTCTTCTCTCATCTATTGCACAGCAGCACTGGCTAATAGGTCTAACATGCTTACTTACATGTTTCCTCTCATCTCTTGCACAATAGCACTGGCTAATATGTCTAACGTGCTAACATGATCTGGCCATGTTAGCACAGTATCATTGGCAAATATGGCTAACGTGCTAACACGCTCTGACCATGTTAGCACAATAGGACTGGCTAATATGGCTAACGTGATAACATGATCAGATCATGCTAGCACAGTCTCTCTTCTCTCATCTATTGCACAGTAGCACTGGATAATGTGTCTAATGTGCTAACATGATCTAGTCATGATGGTGTAAACCATTGTGCATCGTGTGGGCCATCGCATTGTGCATAATGTAAGCCTTCGTTCACCGCATCAAGCATCGTGTAAACCATCGTGCATCGTGTAGACCATCGCAACATCGCATCGTGCCAGACATTGTAACATCACAGTGCACATCGCCCTATCTACAGGGTGATGAAGGGATGACCCTTCTAAGCCATCATACAGAACAGATAATTATGATACAAATACAGAGAATCTGACAAGATATGAATGATATTGAATCTATAAACCATAAGCTATCAGTGCAGTACAATATGTGAGATGAGATTAGCATCCCTTTAATGGTCAAATTTGCTCAAGAAAATTTCTCCTATTTGCAGGCCAAGAGATTCCTTTTGAAAGATTTACAACTAGAATGACTGCCTCTATTATTGAGCTTTAAAAAGTGTCCTTCATTTGTAAACATTCTGTGATTGGACCAGTATTCATGTTTAGATAATATTTGTAATTTCTAGTCGATAACGGTATGATCATGGTACATAATATCAGCAACCATTTAGATGCCAGGAATCCGGCACAGCTCTGTATTAAAATGTATAGATATCAAGTTATTGGTTTGGTTGGCATCTATCGAGTCCATGAGTACATATTTAGGCGGGTTTTATTTTTTCAGTCTATTATTTTAGTTAGTTTTAACACTGGCACCCATTTATACTCCTGGATGGAGAGAGACATGGAGCGCAGCAGAGCCTACTGCGCTAACATGGCCAGAGCATGTTAGCCATAATAGGAGAGCATGCTTCATGGAATTATATTAATATAATTTGTAGCTTTTGCTGTTGTCGTACATCTATTACTTTCAAATATATTTTCAGTAAATTAAGCTAAGAAAGGTGTTGACACCCTGAAAGGTGCTACTGCGCTAACATGGCCAGTGCATGTTAGCGCGTTAGCCATATATATTAGTCAGTGCTATTGTGCTGAGAGAGAGAGAGAGAGAGTGAGAGCGAGAGAGGGACGCAGTCAGAGAGCGACATATGGAGGGAGGGGATGGGAGAAGTGCATGTTGGAACATTCAAAATATTAAGCGGCAATAGATGATACGAGTGGATGTTAGGACGTTAGTCATATTAGCCAGTGCTGCTGTGCTAACAAGGTCAGGGCATTTTAGTACGTTAGCCATATTATAAATTGCTACTGTGCTTCTATGGTCAGACTATGTTTGCACGTTAGCCATATTAGAAAGTGCTACTGTGCTTCTATGGTCATACCATGTAAGCACGTTAGCCATATTAGAAAGTGCTACTGTGCTTCTATGGTCAGACCATGTTAGCACGTTAGCCATATTAGAAAAGTGATACTGTGCTTCTATGGTCAGACCATGTTAGCACGTTAGCCATATTAGAAAAGTGCTGCTGTGCTAACATGGTCAGACCATGTTAGCACGTTAGCCATATTAGCCAGTGCTGCTGTGTTAACAAGGTCAGACCATGTAAGCACGTTACCCATATTAGAAAGTGCTACTGTGCTTCTATGGTCAGACCATGTTAGCACGTTAGCCATATTAGAAAAGTGATACTGTGCTTCTATGGTCAGACCATGTTAGCACGTTAGCCATATTAGCCAGTGCTGCTGTGCTAACATGGTCAGACCATGTTAGCACGTTAGCCATATTAGCCAGTGCTGCTGTGTTAACAAGGTCAGACCATGTAAGCACGTTACCCATATTAGAAAGTGCTACTGTGCTTCTATGGTCAGACCATGTTAGCACGTTAGCCATATTAGAAAAGTGATACTGTGCTTCTATGGTCAGACCATGTTAGCACGTTAGCCATATTAGCCAGTGCTGCTGTGCTAACAAGGTCACAGACCATGTAAGCACGTTAGCCATATTAGAAAGTGCTACTGTGCTTCTATGGTATAGCCATATTAGAAAGTGCTACTGTGCTTCTATGGCCATACCATGTAAGCACGTTAGCCATATTAGAAAGTGCTACTGTGATTCTATGGTCAGACGATGTTAGCACGTTAGCCATACTGGCCAGTGCTACTGTGCTTCTATGGTCAGACGATGTTAGCACGTTAGCCATATTAGAAAGTGATACTGTGCTTCTATGGTCAGACGATGTTAGCACGTTAGCCATACTGGTGCTTCTATGGTCAGACGATGTTAGCACGTTAGCCATACTGGCCAGTGATACTGTGCTTCTATGGTCAGACCATGTTGGCACGTTAGCCATATTAGAAAAGTGATACTGTGCTTCTATGGTCAGACCATGTTAGCACGTTAGCCATATTGGCCAGTGATACTGTGCTACTATGGTCAGACCATGTTAGCACGTTAGCCATATTAGAAAGTGATACTGTGCTTCTA
Organism: Chaetoderma sp. LZ-2023a; assembly: GCA_034401795.1. NCBI lineage: Eukaryota > Metazoa > Mollusca > Caudofoveata > Chaetodermatida > Chaetodermatidae > Chaetoderma > Chaetoderma sp. LZ-2023a. The sequence continues at coordinate 90,040,796 of CM067366.1, read as the reverse complement.
TGGTCAGACCATGTTAGCACGTTAGCCATATTAGAAAGTGCTACTGTGCTTCTATGGTCAGACCATGTTAGCACGTTAGCCATATTGGCCAGTGATACTGTGCTTCTATGGTCAGACCATGTTAGCACGTTAGCCATATTGGCCAGTGATACTGTGCTTCTATGGTCAGACCATGTTAGCACGTTAGCCATATTGGCCAGTGATACTGTGCTTCTATGGTCAGACCATGTTAGCACATTATAGCCTCGTAAGCATATTAGCCACACAAATGTGTGCCCTACCCACACCCCACGCATAACTATTGTTGCCAGATGTTTTTGAAGGGGTGTGGATAATGCATATAGATAACCATCGTAGTGCATTCCTCCCACTCCCACCACCCACCCCGCCTGCACTCCCAAGTATGAGACCATTGTTCATGAATTGCATGTTAGCATGCATTAAATAAACAACTAAGACATGCGCATGCACTCTTATTGCCCCAAACGATAAAAGCTGCATGCTTGATTATTGTATTAATAAAATATTATAATATTAATATAATTTGCAATTTTCGGTTCTCACACATTTATTAACTTCAAATATATTTTTAATAAAATATTCTAAAAACGTTGTTGATGCAGTAGACCACCTATCCACACCCCACGCATAGCTATTGTGGCGAGAGGTTTTTGAAAGGGATGGGGTGGGGAATGCAATTGGGCAGCCATCGTAATGCATTCTTTAACCGCACTCCACCTCACCCCAAATATTCAACCTTTGTTCATGAATTGCGTGTCAAAATGCATTGAATAAACAACCAAGACACATGGATACACTCTATAGCGCCAAAGGAAAAAAGCTGTATGTTTCATGAAATTGTATTAATATAATTTGCAGCTTTTGCCGTTCTCTTACATCTATTACTTTCAAATATATTTTCAATAAAATAAGCTAAGAAAGGTATTGCCCCATCCCCCCCCCCCCCCCCCTGAAAGGTGCTACTGTGCTAACATGGCCCGAGCGTCTTAATATGCTAGACATATTAGAGAGCGAGAGAGGGAGGGAGGGAGAGAAGGGAGAGGGAAGGATGGGTGGGAGAAGTGCATGTTAGAACATTCGAAATATTAAGCAGCAATAGATGATAGGAGTGGATATTAGCACGTTAGTCATATTAGCCAGTGCTGATGTACTAACAAGGCCAGGGCATGTTAGCACGTTAGCCATATTAGAAACTGATACTGTGCTTCTATGGTCAGACCATGTAAGCACGTTAGCCATATTAGAACGTGCTACTGTGCTTCTATGGTCAGACCATGTAAGCACGTTAGCCATATTAGAAAGTGTGAATGTGCTAACATGGTCAGACCATGTTATCACATTATAGCCTCATAGGCATATTAGCCACACAAATGTTACTCCCAAGTATGAGACCATTGTTCATGAATTGCATGTTGGCATGCATTAAATAAACAACTAAGACACGCGCATGCACTCTATAGCCCCAAACGAAAAAGGCCACATGTTTGAGTATTGTATTAATAAAATATTATAATATTAATATAATTTGCAGCTTTTTCGGTTCTCACACATTTATTAACTTCAAATATATTTTTAATAAAATAATCTGTGAAAGGTGTTGATGCAGTAGACCACCTACCCACACCCCACGCATAGCTATTGTCGCGAGAGGTTTTTGAAAGGAATGGGGTGGGGAATGCACATGGGCAGCCATTGTAGTGCATTCTTTAACTGCACTCCCCCTAGCCCCAAATATTCCATCTTTGTCCATGAATTGCGTGTCAAAATGCATTAAATAAAGAAATAAGACACGTGCATGCACTCTATAGCATCAAACGAAAAAAGCTGCATGCTTTATTATTGTATTAATATAATTTGCAGCTTTTTCCCTTCTCGTACATCTATTACTTTCAAATATATTTTCAATAAAAGTAAGCTAAGAAAGGTGTTGACCCTCTCAAACGTGCTACTGCGCTAACATGGCCAGTGCACGTTAGCCATATTAGCCAGTGATACTGTGTTAACATGGCCAGAGAATGTTAACTCGTTAGCCATATTAAGCAGTGTAACTGTACATGGTCATGGTATGCTAGCACATTAGCCATATTGGTCGGTGTAACTGTGCTAACATGGTCCAGAGCATGTTTCCACGTTAGCCATATTAGCCACTGCTACTGTGTCAGTGCTATTTTGCTAACATGGTCAGACTATGTTAGCACGTTAGTAATATTAGCCAGTGTAACTGCCCTAATGTGGCCTGAGAATGATAGCACGTTAATCATATTAGCCAGTGGTACCGTGCTAACATGGTAGCACGTTTGCCATATTAGAAAGTTGTACTGTGTTGCCATGATCAGACCATGCTAGCGCGTTAGACATATTATCCAGTGATACTGTGCTACATGGTCAGGGCATGTTAGCACATTATCCACATTAGCCAGTCCTACTGTGCTACCATGGTCCGAGCATGTTAGCCATATTAGCTACTGTGCCAGTGCTACTGCGCTAACATGGTCAGTCCAGTTTAGCACGTTAGTAATATTAGAAAGTGCTACTGTGCTACCATGATCAGACCATGTTAGCACCTTATCCCTATTAGCCAGTGTACCAAACGATGTTAGCACGTTATACATATTAGCCAGTGATACTGTGCTAACATGGTCGACCATGTTAGCACATTCGCCATGTTAGCCAGCCCTACTGTGCTAACATGGCCAGAGCATGGTAGCACGTTAGACATATTAGCCAGACTAATTGTTCTAACATGGTCGAAATTATCACGTTAGCCATATTAACCACTCCTACCATGCTACCATGGTCAGAGCATGTTACCACGTTAGCCATATTAGACATTGCTACTGTGCCAGTGCTACTGTGCTAACATGGTCAGACCATGTTAGCACGTTAGCCATATTAGCAAGTACTACTGTGCTAACATGGTCAGAGCATGTTAGCGCATTAGCCATATTAGAGTGTGCTACTGTGCTACGAAGGTCAGACCATGTTAGCACCTTTTCCACATTAGAAAGTGCTACTGCGCTAACATGATCAGACCATGTTAGCACGTTAGCCATATTAGCCAGTTCTGTACCAGTGCTACTGCGCTAACATGGTCCGACCATGTTAGCGCAGTAGCACTTTCTAATGTGGAAAACGTGCTAACATGGTTTGACCATGGTAGCACAGTAGCACATTCTAATATGGCTAACGTGCTAACATGCTCTGACCATGCTAGCACAATAGTACTTGCTAATATGTCTAACGTGCTAACTTGGTCTGACCATGTTAGCACAGTAGCACTGGCACAGTAGCAATGTCTAATATGGCTAACGTGGTAACATGCTCTGACCATGGTAGCATGGTAGGAGTGGTTAATATGGCTAACGTGCTAATATCGACCATGTTAGAACAATTACTCTGGCTAATATGTCTAACGTGTAACCATGCTCTGGCCATGTTAGCACAGGAGGGCTGGCTAACATGGCGAATGTGCTACCATGGTCAGACCATGTTAGCACGTTAGCCACATTAGCATATTAACCATACAAATGTGTGCTAATGTGTCAATTATGCAATTGCGCGCCTTGGTGCGCACTTTCAGCGGAAACCTTTGTTTCCCGCTATACTGTCAAAGCTGCCAGATATTTGTGGCGAGTTTAGGCGAAAACTCGTAGCTACTCTAGGGTTGATGAGCATGTGACAGTTACCCTCACCCTCGCGTAAATGAGCAGGTGTTTAAATTACATTGATTTCAATGCAAACACGTGACTACTCGATTTACCCTTGCTGATAGGTGGGTAGCCCCGAGTAGGTACTAGAATCCAGCCGTTTAGGCGCTACTCTAGTAACTCGAGTAGCTACCCTACTAGGGACGTAAACTCGGCCTTGGTGTCTACCAGTTCTACCCAGTGAAATAAAGCATACATTGCTACCACGACTAGGCCTACTTACCGTGTTCAAACGCTGTTTTGTCATCTCAGCTCTGTCGATTTGGTATTTCCTATAATATATTTTTTTTCCGAAAACGGGAGTATACCCTGAAATCCAAATTTCAAAACAAACGCTAGAAAACCGTTGAATATTTTAAAAGTAATTTGACAGGAAACAGCTCCAGCCTGCGACAGCAACAGCTTCCAGTCAAAATAGTGTTAAATATTCAGCATAATATTTCTTACATCATATTAAATATACATGAAATTATTTAAAATAGATTAAGAATATTTTAACCTACAAATTTTAGCATTTAAAGAACTGTATATACTTTTATACGATGTGAGAAATAGTACGGTGATGTTTTTGAAACTAATTTGACTGGAAACTGTTGCGGACTAAGAGCTCTGTTTAAACGGCGACATTTGCACACATATGTATTTTTTGCATATGTGTAAATTTGCTTATGTGAGTAAATTTGACCGCATGGATGCATTTACTTATGTGCAGGTTTTACTCCTGTATGCAAATTTACACCCAGTTGGGACTAGGTGCTAATTTGCTACAACCTGTGAGTAAATGCATTTCAGGTGTGTATCTTTGCTATGGTGTGCAAATTTGGTCGTATGGACGTATAGCGAATTTACATACAGTGAGTGACTGCATGGAGTGATGAGTGATGAGGAAACGAGATGTATTTTGGCAATATGGGAAGAGTATAGTATTGAAGAACAACTGGACAACGCCAAAACAAATAATGTGTCAGTTTACAAAACAGTTGCAACAGAAATGGCTGAAAAGGGCTTTCAGAGGACATCGGACCAATGCAAAGTACGCATTCATACCCTGAAGAGGTCGTACAGGGAATGTAAAACGAACATGAAAAAGAGTTGAAAGAGTAGAAAAACCTGCAAATTCTTTGAAGAATTGGATTCCATTCTCGGGAGTAGACCAGCATCATCGCCCTTGAAGGTGATAGGAAGTAAGAAAGCTGTAACGGAAGTAGCTGATGAAAGTGAAATTGATGATGATAATAACGAGTCAATAGACAGCCCACAATCTATCAATGATGATGTCAGTGACATTACACCTCTTGAGAAGGAAGATATTTACAGAAATGAGAGAGTCATTAAACACAGAAGGAAAAAGGACGAAAATTCTGTAGAAAAAAAAGAAGAAAGAATCAGTTGACGACAAAGGCAAAGTAAAGAGCGAAAAGAAAAGGGTGCATAAGACCAGATTAGAAGTAGCACTCAAATCAGTCATGGATGGATTCGGTGAAGCAAATGAGAAGGCTGAAGACAAGATTGTTGATCTTGAAAACCAAGAACTGGATTTTGGAAAAACAGAGACTTGACCTGAAAAAGGCAAAAATCGAGCCGGTAGAAAGACAGAAGCGCGAGGAAAGAGAACACCAATTCAACATGATGATTATGGGAACTATAGACCACCGACAGGCTGGACAATCACATCCAATTCCATCATTTGCTATTGGCAGGAGTTATTCGCCATATGGTGGTGGTCAAATGTACAGTGGTCAAGGTCCTTCATCACTATCATCTCCAGAGGGTGGTCAGTCTTCTGGACCTGTGCCTTCATGGGCATATACAAACCCGGATAACCAGGATGAAACCACGTTTCTCAACTTGTGAAAAGATGTGACTGAACGGAAAATGAACAATTAAGGGCACAATGGGCATTATGACAGGAAAAACATTCAACAAAAGTGCGATTTTGCGGAAACAAACTTTATTTTCTTATTTTTTGAGAAGGGGAATCTCATTTACGGTGTTTTACAGTTAATATTCAAAATCACTTATTATGGAAAATCTACTCAATCAAACTATTTTGACACTTTTATTTTGTTTGAATTTCTTCCCTTGTGTAAAGCTGCACGAGATGATTATGTAATCAAACAAAGGCAAGTATAATTTAAAATGTTGAAACAGTTTAACTCTTTGTTTTACTTGGATAATTACATTGATACATTTAAAGCTATGTAGTCGTGAAGCAGTCGGACTGGGGGTGCTTTAGGGGCCGTGCCATCAATTGACTGGAAAGGGCCTAGAGTTAAGAGATGCTAAAAGTATCGGAAAAATATGACCATATATCCTATTGAATTCCAAACCAATGAAACCATGAATAACTTTAAAAAACTAACAGGAATCTGAGTAATGTAATATGTTATGTAATAACATAAGTGAACATGTTACTAGATCTAACTATCCAGTTTGCGCAAACAAAGAAATACACAGTTAAAGGGTACACTGTAATGACCGTATACGTACATCAGCTATGGGTATATGAGAAGTGTTTTTATTTCAGTTGACAATACTGAGAGTTTTTTATATACACACTCATTATCAAGTGATTTCAGAATATCGACTTCAACCGTGCACAACAGGAGTGCCTCTAGCAGATCTTGTCCAAGCAGAGATCTCAGTCGGCTCTTAACATATCTCAGTTTTGAAAAGATCCGTTCACAAGATACCACTGTGCAAGGGAGGGTAAGTGCAACTTTGATGCAACTATACAGTTTATTGTAACTTCTGCAGTGGAAGCGGTAGCCAACTAGTAACATGAGAATACATGCGAGGCAGCGAGAACAGTTTCCTTTACAGAATGGTGGATCATCTGGATCTTCATCACTGTCACTGTCATCTGCTACTGTGGAACTTACTGGCTCGCCAAGGTACCTGTGGCATTGTGCAAAGTGGATGAGCTCCTCTTTCAATTCTTGCTCATCTACATCTGACAGTTGAGCAAGACATCGCATTGAGAAAGCACTGCTATCAGTCAGTTTTTCATAATTGCAAGGGTTAAGACATGATAGTTCAGAATAGAGTTCAGTGTTTCTTTCATTGAATCTGGTTGATATTTCTGCATTCAGACGATCCACTATGGGTAGAAATGCATTTAATCGAAACTGTTCTTTTGGATCAGTTGTGACACGCTCGTCGTTGGCTTCATCAAAAAATCGTCGCCTTTTACGTGTAATTGCCGATTTTGGAGGGGTTTCCTGTAGAGTAATATCAAAATCCTGATTGCTGTTAGCATCCACAAGTTCCTGCACTTCTAGACGAAATGTGCTTGCTTCTTCGAAAATCCGATCAAATTTGGAACGATCACCTAACAATACATTCTGTTCATACTCCACCATTTGAATTGCCTGATTTAGATGCATTCCGCGTGTCTGGAGGTATTTAATAACTGGATTGAAGATTGCGAGCACCTTTTTGAGAACTGTTGCAGTAAGGAGTGAGTTGAAATTTAGATAGCTTGAAAGAAGACCGTCACTCAGACGCTTTGTTGCAGAACTACTTTGTTCAGACGTGCTCAGATCCCATAGTGAACCTAAGAGAATGAAATAACGTTGTGGATCATCACAGAGTTGTGAAATAGCCTTGTAAGCCGACCACCAACGGGTTTTTCCAAGTTTCACCATTTTTGTCAGCTTCTTGGATCCACGAGAGTGAGCTTCAACCCACTTTTTCCACACGTCCATTCGTCTCGAACTTTCATTGAAAAAACTACATGTTTGCTGAAGAAGCCCCATGAGATTCCTTGGTTCCTTGATTTCAGACAAAACTGGCGAAACTACTAAATTCTGTTGATGAGCGATTCCCCATACAAAGTAACCCCCTGGGACTTCATCATTGTAATATTTCACCACGCCAACGTTTTCTGATGTATTCGCAGATGCTCCAGCAAGAGAAAGGCCAATAAGTGTTTTAATGTCAATCCCAAGTCCCTCAAGCTTTCCAACAAGAAGTTTCCAGAGGGCCTTCCCTTTGCCAGAAGTAATCACTTCAAAGCCCAACAGACGTTCTTGAACTTTGCCATCATTGCCCATAGTCCCGTCCATCATGATGCCATACTTTCGATTAGATTCCTCATTGATTGTCATTACAATTTTCTCCTGAATGAGTTCAGCCAGAGCTTTGATAATATTGTTAACAGTTGTTTTACTAAGGAAAGTAGTAGTGTTGCCCCGACCTTTACCTTGTTTCTGTCCTTTCTCAAAACACTGTGCCACATGATTGCTAAGGACGGAGTCATACTTGCTAAGAAGCAACACTGTTTCAAGAAAGTTCCCATGATGCTTGTTTGTGTCTAACAGATCACGTGCACTTTCGGATTCACCTCGGTAAGGCAATCCTTGGCCTGCGACTAGCTTGACCACATCTATTATACGAGCAAGTACTTGTCGGTTGTGTTCCACTTTACGATAGGCAGCAGTTTCTGAAGCACATCTCCATCCAGGAATCAATGAATCAATGTCACCTCCACGAAGGTTTCGAAAATAGCAATCTGAAGCTTCTCGGTGATTCTGGGAAACTTCATGTCGTTTGACTAACTGACTAGCTCTGCGGAAATGGTCTTCACCAACACCTAGCACAAAATCATTTTCGCGATTAACAGAAAAACAACAACATATTCTGCAATAGAGCTTTCTGTCAATATATGTCAGCCATTTACGCTGTATAATACTGCCATCAGTTTCTTTCAGATGATAAATGTCCACTGAGAATGGAATATGATGTGTTGGCTGATGAGGTTGCAGTGAAAGATGATCAAGTTTTGCCTGACGTTCTTTGGGCCTTTCTATAACACAAGAAGTATTTGGTATTTCAGTTGTGGGCTCCTGAGACTCCATTGATTGGTCATCTTCTGCATCTGGTGAATCCAGTTTTTTCTGATGATGAGGCTCTATTGAAGAAAGATCCAGTTGTACGTCGTTTCGGTCATTTGGATCAATTGGCATGTCCTGTGAACATTTAGTTACGCTAGTAGTCACTGATGCATTGTTTGGATCTAATGACTGGTCCTCTACAGAATCATGTGCTGGATATCCAGAATGTATTTGTGGAAAACATATTTTCTTTTGTCCAGGCTGGTTTGCCACATCCAGCAGATCCCTCCGTGCCTTGTCCTTTCTCTTTTCTGCCCCACTCTGTTCCTTCTGGTTCATTTCAGCGGTTGACTGGCTGCTGAAAGTCAAGCAAAGGAAGAATGATCAGTCAACAAGACATCGATCAGTCAACAAGACATCAATCAGTGTTACACTGAAAGGATATTGGTGAGTTTTAGCTTTCTGGGGATTTTAATACATGGCCGCTACTGACAGACAAAGAAACAGACAAACAGACAGATAGATGGACTAATGGAAGCGACCACTATATTTACACCACCACCCACCCATCAAATGGCACTCATCCCTCACCAATGACACCCCCTGAGTCCCCTCCCACATGCACATACGACTCTGCCACCCCACGCACATGTACCTGGAAATGTGTTTTGCATTGGAGATAACTCTGATATTAGGCTCAGTCATCATGACAGATTGACAATTACACATGCCACATGGGAGCTGGTGCACATGTTCGCATGTTGGGGGAGTAAGTCTACAATGTTTCAAAGAAACAAATGAATCTCCAGGTAAAATACTGGACAGTGGGCACATGGATGGACAGACAGACGGATAGTTGCACAAGATGATTCAACTCTACCAAGTCTACCGCAAGTTTGCTGGGGCCTGGGGGTGGGTGGTCAGTGAAGAGGAGTGATAGACGGACACATCTGGCAGGCACCCACAAATGTTACACCCTCTCTCAACTCTGCTGATGTGGTGGCAAAAATTGTAAAGCTGACCTTGGAATATTAACCCTTAGCAACATGATGCCGAAAAGTAGATAGTTTCAGAGTCTAGTAAAGAAGGATTGGTGCAGATTTTGAAAACAACTGTTGCCGAAACCTGTTGCTGTCTTAGACAGTAACAGCTTTGAGCTTTCAGCAACATTGTTTCCGAAACGAACACCAGCTATAATATGAAATTAAATTAAATTTCAAAATTTGAAATTTCAGAGCTCTAAGGGTTAAATGTATTTGAAGTTAGAGCAGTAGCAGGAGCAGCAGTACTTGGGCCAGGGCCCCAGCCCACTCATTACCCCCAGCCCACTCATTACACACACACACACACACACACACACACACACACACACACACACACACACACACACACACACACACACACACACACACACACACACACACACACACACACACACACACACACACACACACACACACACACACACACACACACACACACACACACACACACACACACACACACACACACACACACACACACACACACACACACACACACACACACACACACACACACACACACACACACACACACACACACACACACACACACACACACACACACACACACACACACGTGCATATTAAATCAATAAATCTTACCTAATACGATGAAGTTGATCTGTTCATTGAACTTCATTCACTTCAACAGTAAAAGTAAAACTTGTCTGTGTTACTGCTCGAGTATTGGTACATATATACATTGGTTTGTTTCATCATCATTATAATTGGACTGTAGATCAAAGTTTTTACCAGAAATACTAGAACAAAGAGGAGAACGTGCTACTCCTATAAGGCGACGGCGTAATGGTATTGCATAAGCAGCATAATGACAATTGACATAATACGTTTCATACATGATACTGGACTAAGCTCAGTAACGTCAGTTAGGCAGGGTGAAACGGTTAAAAATACTTTCTGAAAATACTTTAATATGTACAGAATTCTGCTGACAATTCCTTGGGCAGATATACTCTTCTGTACAATTACATGTATGTTAATTGTTCAAATTTCAAAACAGTTGTTAATTTAATAATTACCCCATATTTACACACGCTAGCAGTATACAGTGTCGGGTCAAGCTTACGTCACGTGGGGCCCATAACATCCATCACGAAAGTGGCCCTAATCCCACCCCATGAGCGGTACGACTACGATGGTCACGCAGTGACGTGGTGTTGTTTTCCTTTGCAACATTTTAATAAAGCCTTAATAAACCCTTTTAATAATTAAACCATGAATAAATAGTAGTAAAACTGTAGTTTGATTTCAAGTCAACCAGTTGGTCGAGGCATATATTTATTTTTTAAGGCACTCGGATCATCGGATGCCATCATATTTATAGGTTTCATTTTTTTAAATAATTTTAGTCAGAACTAGGTCTTATTTCTTGGGAGGGGTGGGTGGGGGGCCATATCTAACTGTCTAACATAACATAACATAGCTGATCAAGCGTCCTTTCCTTGGCACTAGGCCTTGGGCTGTTAATTGGGTGCTCTTTGCACGTACAGCCAGGATAAATGGATATGCCACCGCAGCCACTGGTTTATTATAGGAAATTCGATTTGTTGGCAAAACTTTCACTGGAAAGCTAAAACTAAACTAAAAATGGCATTACACAGCTGTTTTGACATATGCGTTTGTGATAGTTACAGCATACGTTCGATATTTCTAAGACTCATATTGAATTTGAATATGCTTTATAAACATTTTTCTCTATTGGTGCTGGGCCCTCAACTATACTATGGGGCTGTAGCAGATGATAGGGGCTATAGGGCCCACAGTGTGGGCCATACCATCTGCTACATTTGCTATTAGTCTGATCCACACTGGCGCTATACACATTTTCCGCGGATGGGGCCCAGGATGTTCAGGACAGAGGGCCCTTGTGCCATTGGCACAATGGCACTATGGCCAGTCCGACTCTGTCATGAAGCAAATAGCCGACCAATTCTCTTTGAAAAAAAGGAAAATTTGGTCAACTTCTTTTTGCTTCACAATTATCTATCTTTAAGGTACCTTAACTAAATTTAAACGTGACATTAGTCGAAGGTGGTGATATTTTATTCAAACCAATAGTTCTTTTTCTTTTATAATTTAGTTAAAATTCTCATCTCCCTATAAATTTAAACCTTTAACTTCAGGCACATTTGTGTATGTATATAATTGTTTTATATGAGACAAATGAAATTTGTTGAACATTTCGATACCAGTTTGACTGAAAGTTCTTGCTTCTTTAGAGATCAACATCTTTCAAATTGTTTTCAAAATGTTCAACAAATTTCACTTATCTCATATAAAACAATTATATACACACAACAATGTGCCTACATTTAAAGGTTTACATTTTTTTGGAGATGAGAACTTTAAATAAATTATAAAAGAAAAAGAACTGTTGGTTTGAATAAAATATCACCACCACCTTCGACTAATGTTACGTTCAAAATTCCACTGTCACTGAATTGTTTAAAGTTCGTTGCTCAAGGACGCCTCTGCAATCTCAGCGCGATGGGCCTTTGCACAGCGGACAGGGTCGTCATCTCCGTCCTGTATGTCCATTTGTTCTTCATCTGTGGCATCTTCTCTGTTTTCATCCTACTTATCCCTGTAGCTTTCATTGACACTCTCACATATGTTATGTAGGACAACACATCAAGCAATCACTGTACAAGCAAACTTCACGTAGACATCCAGTCTCTTCTGCAAGCATCGCCAGTACCCCTTTAACTGCCCGAAGGAGTTCTCTATTGTCATCCTTGCCCAGCTGAGGCGATAGTTGAATGTATTCTGAGCTGGAGTAAGGTTGGCTCTGTTGGTGAATGGCTTTAAAAGCCAAGTCTTCAAAGGGTAGGCCGCATCACCAAGTAGTACCACTGGCATATTGGAATCACCAATCCTCTTGCTCAATGTGGGGGAAAAGAGTACCACCATCTCCTTGGATGTAAACGTCAGAATTGGCAAACATGCGTGCATCGTCAACCCGACCTGGCCACCCAATGTGAATGTCTGTAAACATGTATCGGTGGTCACAAACTCCCTGCAGGATCAGGGAATAAAAACCCTTCCTGTTCAAGTAATCTCCATGTGACTGTTTGGGTGCGATGATGGGAATGTAACTGCCATGAATTGATCCTGCGCAGTTAGGAAAACCCCATCTTTCCTCATATCCTTGAATCACATCCTTCAAGGCTTCTCCCTCAGGGAAGTTGGCATATTCATTCAGTAGGATTTTAATTTTTGCTTCATGCGCACGCACGCACGCACACACACACGCACACACACACACACACACTTGCCTTTCCAACACCAAAGAGATTACCGACTGTCCTGTATTCTGCCGATGATGTGATCCAGTAAATGGCAATTGCTACCTTCTATTGGACATCCAGTGGTTCTTTAACAGTATTTTTCGAAGGAGACAGTTCATCTTTGAGTCTTCCACAAATAAAGTTAAATGTGACCCTCCTCATTCTAAAGTTTTCTAACCGGTCTGTGTCTCCAAAGCATCATAGTCGTACCATTCCTTCGACCTAGGGTTTCTACGGATATCTCTGGCATTTGAACAACCCAGAATAAGTCCTATACCAAGGACATAAGACAACTTTCTATGCCTATGGAAGCTTTCCAATCTGAGCCTGTCCATGGCAATGACAGAAATGAGTGATTTAGAGAATTTACTACAAATTTACTTATGGTACTAAAACTTCGTAAGAACGCATAGCAAATATGCTTTTGCACACGTGTGTAAATTTGCATGTGTGCAAATTTTCATGTGTGCAAAATGTCGCCGTATAAACAGAGCTTTAGTTTGCTGAGCATTTTGACAGAGAGTTGACTTAAAGCCAGCTTTCTTCATTCATGAATTCGTCCGCCCACCTGACCGACCTTCCATCCAAGCCCACCCACTCACCCATCGATCCATTCATTCATCGATTCATGCACCCACCCACCCATTCATTCATTCATTCATTTGATGATATATGTATTTATTTCTACCACTCTACCAAACGCGTTCATCGACTCCCAATCCAAAGACTGGTGGGTCGGAGTGTCGTGCATAGTACTAACAAACGCCCTCTCACACAGCTATGCTGTTCGAGCTCGTATTTGCATACGTCCTATTTCTCGCTATGTGAAGTAACATTATGCTAGAGAGTTGGAGGTAGCCAATCGGATTTCTGCCTACATCAGGCGATAGGCGAGGTGACCTAATTTACAAAAACAACGGCGATCGCGACACTGTTGATCTGGAAAGAGACATTTGCAAAATATTGCAATAGTTTTGCTCTAAACAAGTTATCCGAGGAACAGAAAATGTGTTGATTGGTTTTCAGTAACAAAAATGGCTAGTTTGGTTTACGCACATGTGTAAATTTGTCTACTTCCCGATTTCTTATCAGTAATCTCATTGGCGCAAGTTGACTGCCCCAGTTCATTAATATGTATGAAGCTTAGTGAACTTAGCACAAACGCCAAACGCGTGCAAGCACGGTACTCGATGGAACGTAGTGGGAGGGCGAGGATCTTGCAAATAGGACTATGAGTGTCGTGAGGCCTGTGAATCAGTAGCAACTTTAATTGTGGGTGTGGTAAAGAAATCACCACAGCTTGACGCCCTTGTCTACCAGATTGCTGTTTTCAACAAATATCTTTGATTTGAATATGATTTCAAACATTCAAATGCAAAAGGAAGTAACAGAGAATTATCACAAACATATCATCTTTACAGATTCGTAATCTTGTGTGATGTCCAAGCCTTCCATATAGTTCCGATGCTTTACGGAAATACCCGAGCATCATCAGTTGAGCCCCGGCAAGCAACCTGTGTGGACATACATATATTGACTCCGTGTCTAACCAATTTAATATTAATATTAAACCAGTTTGTAGCATAATTAGTAGTTAATAAATAAAGTAAAATACAAACCAAGGTATTGAGTAGTAAGCAAGAACATAGAGACACAACATCTCTTGGATATCCATACTTTCTGACACATAGTGTTAGGAAGTAACTTCTATCTTATGTAGATTATTATAATCTACATCAATTAATAGCTAATAAAATATCCGTTCCGGGCATATGTGTTATTTTACAAACAAGATATAAATAGAATTGGAAAATAAGGATTCTATGAACATCTCCTCTTTGTTATGTAGTAAATCTCTGACCAAAATAGCCGAGAAATCCTGCGCAGGCGTACTTGACAATGTACAAATAATCCTCACATGCCGTTGTCACGGCCTGAGTGTAATAAAGAAAATACGAAAATACGACATCACCCGTCATTGTTGGTCGTGACGGCATTTATGTTTGGCTCCGCAAAATGGAACTGGTTGGGGTGGGGGGGGGGGCGGGGGCGTGGATTAAAATATCATATAAATTCTGCCCGCGACGCTATCTCCGAAATGGTTAGCAGTATTTAACCATATAGATCTCGTATGTATTGACTAGATCACTCACGGCGCTCTCAAAAGCGGCATTTTCAGAGTATTTTCTCGCCGATCTCCTTTATATGAGAATATCATATTACTAACAGAATCTCCAAGTCCTTTCATTGTCAGATTAATACCTACAACCAAATTCTATTTATGATAAAAATACATAAATTCAGGTCATGAGTGTCTGTTTCTGCTTGCGAATACTATAGCCATCAAGCTACTGTAGAGATCTATCCGCCATGAACGTTGGAAACATTTTTGTTCGGTCTCTCTTCTGATTACTGAAAAAGTTATAGACACAGCATTATGTATGGTGGCACGGTTTTATTGACCGTGGTGGTTGGTCCTGACAAGTAGCCAGAAGAATGAGAAGAGCACTGAGAAACATCACGATCTATTGATAATTGTTGACAAGTTGTCAAAATGAAATGAAACATCAGCTGAACAGCTGTTATTGACAGCTTGCATAGACTTGTCAAAATCTGAAAATACCCGGTCAGGTGCACTGGCGATTTACTGAACTCAGGTCATTGGCGGTCGCGACAACCTGCGCCACGATGAGGGTATGTGCTGAGTGATCTAGTCAATATATATGATATCAATGAATTTAACCAAATTTTCGCCATTGTGAGGGTATGCCCGTGAGTGATCTAGTCAATATATATGATATCAATGTATTTAACCAAATTTGCCATAGGAGAACTGGAACATCTTGGCTTGTATTTCAATTTCAATATTTCAAATCGAATAAATCGTCTTCTAAAAAGCGCCCCTATCGAAGGATGGGCGGAAGGAGTAGCAGCTTTCAATGCTGAATTGTTTATCCGCCAAACCCTTGTAGATTTTTCGGGACCTACTTTCTCAGTATACATTTAATGATTTCATACAATGGGCTCTATATTGAGCGGTCGGAAATGACAACAGCATGCGAAATTTGAAACTCATTCTCAATGGACTTTGACCCGTTAACCCTGTCACCAACAAATTCCCCGTATCTCAAACACAGAGCAAACAAATGGGCACCTGTTGAATAATTTGAATTTAATGTGATTGGAAGCCATTAGACAGCAACGACTTCCAGTCATATTAATTTTAAAATATTCAACCGAATATAACATACATCATAGTTGTTGATTGCAAATTTTAGTCAAGTTGTTTTCAAAATCGTGACATGTGTATTAGCTGCTCACGAGTTGGAGAACAATTGACCTTTCCATTTTAGCTATGCCCCGCCCACCACTAGCTAAGCTCCACCCACACCTCGCTGTGTTCGGGTTCATCGATCCCCAAATGCCCTAGCTATCAATTTCCTGAAAACTACACAGGGAAGCTGTTGAATATTTTGTAACTAATTTGACTTGGTGCTGTTGCTGCCTATGGCAGCAACAGCGTCCAGACAAATTAGTTTCAAAATATTCAACAGAATATTTATTAAATAGTAAAGGCAAATAATTTGTACAACGCATAGACCGTCTTCAAATATCCGTTCGTGACGTACTTTTTGACATCATTCATGACGTCATTCATTATGATGTCATTGTATACATCACCCAGTTCATTATGACGTCATATGATAGGTGGGTACTCTGGAAAGGTGAATTGGACTGAACTTTGTTGTTGTCGTCGGTAACAGTAATGGACCTTTCCAGTTTTAGCTATGCCCCGCCCATCTCTAGCTAAGCTCCACCCATACCTCGATCGTGCTGGGATCGATTCATACCAGACTATCAATTTCAAGGAAACTATCCACGTTAGCTGTTAAATATTTTGAGACTAATATGACTGGGTGTTGTCCCAGTCAAATTAGTTAAAAATATTCAACATAATAGTCAAATTGTTTCAGCAATTATTTAGCACGTTTCATTTGTCAAAATAAATCTGTATTGGGCTACTATTAATACTCTTTGCTAACCGCGATGTTTCAAGGCACGTCTGCTTACCTCGGCGTTCAGGCGTACAATGAACACAATCACACATACGCGACGCTTTTGGAGGCACGCTTTTAGGGGTGCCAAAAAACGGAGCGAGGGCGCATCTCACGAGGTGTTATTAGTCCCTCTGTCCATGAGCCTGGTATAATTCATGTGTTAAAACGCGATTAAAGAGCGTATCGTATATACGAACCATAATATCTTCAGTTGACTTGATGTATCCATTTATTATGTTATCCCCACCAGCTGCTTTATTAGTTTTAAGTGAGCGTATTCCCTTTCTAATTTCCATTTCGCTTGTTTCCATGTTAATGGCGTCATTAATTGGCTGGTCTGGAGCGTTATCTGTGTCAGTTAAATGTGCATGTTCGCTTTGCATCACAGATTTATAAAATTCAAACATATCATTAATACTAACTTTACATGGATCTGGAATTGGGTCCGAGGACGTAACAATTTTCCAATAATCTTGTGGATTGGTGCTACATAGCTGTTCTATTTTTAGTTTGAAATCTCGTTTATAATTAGCAATAGCATTATTCATATTGGATTTATATATTTTACTAGCATCAATCAGGGTATTAAGGTTTGCGATTGTTTTACTAAGTCGATAGCTGGTTCGCAACTTGTGGTAATTTTCTCTTGCTATTCGACAATCTGTATTAAACCATGGGAGATTTAAGTTATATTTCTTGTTGTTAGAATGGTTTTGACGAGACTTCAAGCATCCAAATGTATTTCGTGCCCATTGTTCAAATAATGTGGCTATGCTAGCAGATGTTTCAGACAAACTATAGGAAGCTATACTATTTCTGTTATCGTCGGTAATATTATCTGATGAGATGCGCAAGTTAGTATAAATTTTCTGTATATTCTGAAGCTTTGTCTGGGTTCCATCTTTTAGGTCGTGGTTGTGCGGGTGTATTATTTGTTGCGTCAGTACCTGAGTTATATTCTTGGTTATTAGGAGACATTGACAATGTACTTCTGGGAAATGAATAAGACACTTCGATGGCAGAGTGTATGTCTGAAAGTAACGGATTATAATTCAAAACATTAAAAAGTACTGCATATTTTAAGTGTGTAAGATGATATGACATAATCTACTACACTAACATTTTTACATGTCAGCTTCCCCACCCCTTTGTCCGCACCTATTCTACCATTGTAGATACACACATTATTATACATGCAAATATTTATGAGATGCCGGCCGAAAAGGTTTACTTTATTTGTATCTTGAGTGACACGTATGGGTAAGTTTATTACAATTAAGACATTGTCGTCTTCCATCTCTAATATATCCCCTAATTGGTCATCATGTTCAAGAACCTCACTACGGTTACTTGTTTTGGCGTTAGTCTCCAATAAGTAAAGATAAGTCCGAATTTTTCATTAACGGTGCAATTTCCTTATCAATAGATTCAAAAGCTTCGATGGATGAGTAACTAGTAGTAGTAGTAGTAGTAGTAGTAGTAGTAGTAGTAGTAGTAGTAGTAGTAGTAGTAGTAGTAGTAGTAGTAGTAGTAGTAGTATCAGTGGTGTGTAGCAGTAGTATTACTAGTAGTAGTAGAAGTAAGAGTAGTAGTAGGAATAGTGGCAGCGAAAGTATTAGTGGTTGCTGGCGTAATGGTTGTTGTTACAATTTTTTCATTGTTAGGCTTCCAAGAGCGAAGCTCTGGAAGACTAGAGTGATTGTGCCGTTTATTATTATTAGGCTTCCAAGAGTGAAGCTCTGGAAGACTAGAGTAATTGTTATGTTTAGTAGGCTTCCAAGAGCGAAGCTCTGGAAGACTAGAGTAATTGTTCTGTTTATTAGGCTTCCATGAGCGATTTTGTGGCTGTTCTTTAAATTATAGTGTTCCAATGTTTCTTTTTGATGACGATGTTGCGGAATGTTGTTGCTCTCGGTCATAGCAGCAGCATCTTAGCAACCGGGAATTCAGAAGCATTGGCCACGCTGTTTAGAGGGTGGGACAAATTGGGTATTTTTGAAATCTGCAATCAAATGTCATGACATTTTAAATACGCAAGGCTGTTCATTTTGACGTTGCAAGATCATACACATATATCAATGTATTAGCTGATGTTGGTGCATGCATTTTGCACTCGGTACCATTCCATCTTGTGTCATCATACAATAGGATCATATAATATAATACAGAGAGGACGGCATTGAGGGAAGGCGGGAGAGGATGGCAGGAGCGAGGGAGGGATTGAGGGAAGGGAGAAGGGGAGGGGTAGGAGACGGAGGGGAGAGGTTGGAGAGACAGAGAGGATAATGTTTCAAAGATAGTCTTCTTTCGATATGCAAACGGACATTTTCCAAGACTACCACAGAAGCCGTTTTGGTCAGCTTAAGCGTTAAAGAGTTAGCTAGATAGATAGAGTTATTACACAATAGGCAATTGACCCTTGAGTGAATACAATGCTATTTATTATGCATTGCATGGCGGACAAATTATTTGCATTGTGTCCACACAGATGTCGCAACCCCCTCCTCTGACACCCCCACCCCCTGAACACACACTTGCAGTACGCGCATGCTTTGTATGTGGATAACTATTACAAATGTGGTGGAAAAAGTACTATAATATATGCTGACATTTACTCCTTTATTGACCAAGTTTAGTCAATGAAAACATTGTTATTGAAGGCAGCAACAGCGTTCACTAAAACATAGATGCTGATGTATGTTGATGGTGGTTTTTTAAGTATTAGCGGTCAATTGCCATATAGGATCACGTGATCTTTATTAAGGGTTGTTTTAAAAACATAGCTATTGGTGATTGTTTCTTAACTATTAGCGGTAAAATTATTGCATTTGACCACCTATCTAAGGGGACCACTTGAGTTGTGACTCTAAAAACACATTGCTATTCCTGTATAGGACCACCAATCTAAGCGATTATTTAGCCTAATGCATAGGACTACCTATCTAAGGTAGACCACTTAAGTTTTATTGATAACCACCATGCATATATACGGTTGAAACGAGTGAGAGGGAGAGAGGAGAGAGGGGGGTGGTGGAGGGGGGGGGGTAGTTGAAGGGACGAGGGAGATAGAGTTGCATCAACTATGTGATGATATGTAATATATCATTATGTTCCAGCCCTAATACGTCTACAATGGCTAATTGCAACATGTGTTTGTTGCAACGGTCCTGTTCTGAAGCTATGAAATACTAAACGATATCGGTTGCATGTTGCTATTGCTGCTAGTTGATGAAAAATCAATACAGTTACATAACGCATAGCGACATTTGAACGCGAAACATGCATAAATTCTGGGAAATTTGGATAAATCACTACGTTTCAGCCTTAATAACTTTGCAACGACCAGTAGCAAGAGGTTTCTGTTGCAAGGGTCGTATTCAGAGGTTTACACATACTAAGACATCTGAGATATGTGTTACAGTTGTTACTAGTTCATTAATTATTAATAGGATTACATAGCGTGCTTGGCACATGAAACTTGTATAAATTAGTAGAAATTAAGTAAAAGATCGCTATGTTCCAGCTTTAATAATGTTTCAACGGCCACTAGCAACTGCTTTCTGTTGCATGGGTGGTGTTCATAGATTATGAAATACTAAAGAGCTCGAGTTTTGCGTTGCTATTTCTATTAGTTAATTAATTATTAATACGCTTGCATAGTGCGTTAAATGTGATACAGGAAAATATTGAATAATATCGAAGTGGACCACTTGAATTTTATTGATGGTGATTCTCAGAAACACTGCTCTTAGAGACAGAAACAATTTTCGCTAAGACAGAGATGCTGATGGTGGTTCTTAGAGACTAGCACTCAATTACGTCCTATGACCACCTCTGTAAGTGAACCGCTTGAGTGGTGGTTCTCAAACCCATTGCTATTACAGTATAGGCCCATACATCTACGCACTTAATTAGCCTACTGCATTAGACTACCTATCTAAGGTGGACCACTTGAGTCTTATAGGCGATTCTTCTAAAAAGCATTGCTATTTGTGGTTATTGTGAAACATGTTGCATCTTAAACCACAGGCATGGCACGTCGTAACAGACCACCTTTGGAAACATTTTAATGTGATTAATTAACCTATTATCTTCCCAAAACAGGGAAATCATACCATTAGCAAACTAACTTCCATGATTCATATGCACAGTACACTATTGGATAAGTTATGGGAGACCTATCAGAGCTATCTTGATAACAAGGGAGATCAATCTGACCAGAGTAATTCTACTGAATAATTAACATTTACCTCACTTTTTAGCGAAAAATACGACCGTGACCTATCACATAAATGATAGAAATTGTAATTAAAATGTTATCTTTAATTGGCCTAGATTCAAAACATGCGAGGATGATATATTTAAGGGTTCCAATCATGGCCACTCACGAATGCAACTCAAGCTAACTAAAGGTAGCTCAATAGCTATTATGGCATAGCCGCCTGTGCCCATCAAATCAGAGTATTTAGCTGGCCATTTTGAACTTTTGATTTAAAAGATTTTTATGGTGAAAATGTCTTCCTATAAGTTGTTTCCTTGCACGAGCTCAGATTTGGCACTTTTGAAGGTGGATTTAATTGTCATTTAATGCAAGTTGACTATGGGGCTGGTTAGCTCACGAACTTATGAATGCCAATCTAAAACTTACACTTATTATCCCCACGTTTTAATAACATGTTGGGGATATTGTAATCGCCTTTGTCCGTCTGTCCATTTGTTTATCCGCCTGTCCATCCATCCGTCACGCTATCTCCTACCAAACCATTCAGTGGAATTAAATCAAATTTGGTATATGGGTTACCATATGATTCCACTTTGCAAGACCATATTTATATTTGGCTCCTACCCCCAGGGGGCGAGGCAGGGGTCAACAGGTCCAATCAGTTGTAACGCAACTCCTCTGAAATCGTTAGACAGAACACAAACAAATTTGAGATCTGAGTTACCCATATGATTGCAGAGGGCATAATGCCATTTAGATTTGGGTACCCCCCCCCCCCCCCCCCCAGGGTGTGTGGAAGGGGTCAAAGGGTACAATTTTAACCTGCGGAAATTGATTGTAATGCATCTGCTCCGAAACCGCTGGACGGAATTTAACCAAATTTGGTATGTCAGTTATCCATATCGACTTGGAGTGGATGAGCACATGCACATTTGGCCCCGGCCCCAGGGGTTGGGGTCGAAAGGTCATATAATTGATTGTAATGCAACTCCTCTGGCACTGTTGGACAGAATTAAACCAAACTTAGTATACCAGGTACCCATATCGATATAGAGTGGATGAGCACATTTGCATTTGGCCCGGTGCCCAGGAGGTATGGGATGGGGTCAAAAGATCATGAAATTGATTGTAAATCAACTCCTCGGACACTATTGGACGAAATTCAACGAAAATTTGCATGTGAGTTACCCATATGATTGCAGAGTGCAAACAGACGTTTACATTTGGCTCCATCCCCTGGGGTCAGTTGTGGGGGTGTAAAAAGTTCAAAGCGGTGAACGTGGGGATTTGTGATGACGTGTCATCGACCGATTCAATCTAGTTGTAGATGCTAAGGATATCTGCTGAATATTCTTCAAAACAATTTGACTGCAGGTTGTTCCTGCCTAATAATCATTCTACTGTTGGAATATTAAATTTGTATTAACCTTTATACTGCAAAATGTTTTACTTCATTGATTTGGTACTGATTTTCCAGTGTTGACTAAGAATAAGAGATAAAATTGTCATGCACTTCTAAACCTGTTTACTGCTGAATGGGCAATCCCTTATTTACCTGCTTTCTACTGAATGGTCAATCATCTAGCTGAATTATTTGACCAGTTTTGTGAGTATATATAGATCTTCTCCAAAGATACCTAGGCGATTGATCCGACCGACAAGTAATATTATCTTGAGCAGTTCTAGAAACGGAATTTCACCAGCGAACTGGATTGAATATGAAGTACAAGAAGAGTTTTTTGTTCGAGTGCAGGTACTCATGGAAGCCGTATATCTGTTCCTGGAACAGATCTAGTTATTATTATTATTATTATTATTATACGTACCTGCCTGTTCTAGTCTGAAGGGAGTGTAGCCTGATATCGATGTCACGATCAAAATCAATATAAATATGAGGCAAAATTGTGCCATCGCCAATGCTTGTCACGATCTACAGAAGTTTGATTAAATTTTATTTAAATTATTCACTCAAGTAACTAATCCAAATTTTATAATGCCATTCCATACCAATCCTTCGTTTATAATGTCGCTGGTCGTATGTAAGGATGCTATGCCGTCGGCGTGTTTCACTGTTTGTCTATTGGATGCAAAAACAACGCCACGTCGGTTATAATTATTAATAGTTAAATACCCGCGAAACCATTTCGGATACGATAATTTCTTTGCTGTGCTTCCAGTGTTGATAGTATAGCAGTTGTTATGTTAGCCACCGTCAACTTTGGCACACATCCAAAGATCCGCTACTTTTAACACTTTCATGCCAAAGCTGGCCAGAACCGACCCATGCAGTGGTCTTGAGGAATGTTCATTTGCAGACGAAGAGTATACTATTTTTGAAAAATTACCACTGAAATGACTGGTTTGGTTACAGTGTTGAATCTTTTTAAAAAGTACCGTAGTATTGTGTTGGCCTGCAAATGGGCATTCAATAAGCAAATATTTTGTTTCTCTTGACTAAATTTAGTGTTAACATCTAGCATTAAAATAACAACGGATATTTCAGATGAAATCCTTACATATTTGCAAAAGTTATTTTATCCGTCATGGGGAATCCGGCAGATGGCATCCTGTCATAAAACCAATATTATACCTATGTGCCTTAGGCTTCAGAAGTCAATCACACGAGAGCAAACATATTGTGGCATACACATGCGGGTATACGTGTGTGCATACAGTCGAGTAGTTTTGAACATTATCTGTCAGCGATATGTTCTAATTTGATTAAATTTAAATAACCAATAGGCTACCTTTTTATTTCTATTTGAAGATCTGGGAGTTGAAAGAGTTATTCCAAAAAGACCGACCACCACCACACACCACCCACCAACCATGCACCCGCATGTGTACGTGTGGTATCCATCAACAAATCCATAACTCAAATAATTATATTGACACAAACACGGTCAGTACAGCAGAAAACAATCAACTTTCGTCGCGATTTCAGACAACCCATTCAAAACTACTATATATTAGAAGTAGAAACGTCATTAAATAGAGACTTACTAATCATAGAAAACTGGTCTAACCAATGGCTTATCAATTTCAATCCCAACAAAACAGTGCGTATGATTATGCACAACCAACCAAATCAAAACTGAATAAATCTCCTCATAAAAAATACCCGAATTAACACTGTCACAACCCACAAATATTTATGTATAACGTTCTCAAATGATTCTAAATGGACAACTGACATACAAGAACTATTATCAAAGGGAAATAAAATACTAGGATCTGAGGAAAATCAAATACCTTCTCTCACGCAAGACTTTCATGCTCATTTACACATGTTACTTACGACCACTTTTGGAATATGGCTCAGAAATATGTGGCGGATGTACAGAATACGACTCTGAACTACTGGAAAATCTCCAAAAGGATGCTTTTCGCGTAATAACTGGCCTCCCCAGATTTACCGCACTTCCATTATTATACGGCGAAACAGGGCTGGAGACGCTAGCGCATCGACGAAAAAACAAAAAATTATTACTCCTATATAAAATTATAAACGAAGATCATTGTCCAAATTATATTAAGGAGCTTGTTCCCCGCCACGTGGGAGAATTAACAAATTACAACTTGCATAACAGAAACAATTATCAAGAAGAATAAACACGCCTTGAGGTTTTCGGACGCTCTTTCATTCCGAGCGCAATACACTTATGGAACCAGTTAGACTCAAACACACAGAATTCAGCAACACTATCGCAGTTTAAAACAAGAGGCCCAAGGTCCTGTGTCGCTTATCTGGAGCACTATGCATTTTTGTCAACATTGTTGGTGGGTGGTTTAGGAGTTATCTTTTAAATGAGTTTGTGGACCTTTTTGCAAGTCCAATATGGCTGCCAAACCCGCTACATTTTGATTGGGCCACTGCGGCCATGTTTCTGATGTTGATCTTTCCCTTGGAAAAACTTTAATGGCACTCAGTGCCTAATCATATCTCCCAAATTTCTGGCCAATCCGCTCAGTGGTTCCGGAGTTGATTTGGCCAAAAATGGGTTATCGAAGATGGCCACCAAAATATTTGGCCAATCAAGTTCTCTTGAACAAACTTGGTACAGCTCTTGCCCTAGATGATATTTCATGCCTTTTGAATTGATTCGCTACAACTAGGTCAACCAAGATGGTCGCCATTTGACCAATCAAGTTCCCTTCTAAAAATTTGGCAAAATCCAAGATGGCCGCCGGCCCAATTGGACGATCGGCTTCGTTTGAACAAACTTGAAGCTCTATGCCCTAATGATGCTTCCTGCGAAATATAATTGAAATCGGCCCAGTAGTTCGCGAGAAAACATTAAAAAATTTCCCATTGCTTTAGTATGGGAGCTTTTGGTGGGAAAATGATCCAAGATGGCCACCAAACCGTTTATCCGAGTTTCAAAAATTGCAAATTTTCATGGTGGCCGCTGAACCATTTGGTCAATCAAGCTTGCTTGAACAAACTTGGGTCAGCTCTTGCCCTAGATCATATTTCATGAGGTTTGAATTGATCCTTCATACGGTTTCGGAGACGATTTTTAAAGACATTTCTAAAAATCGGCCAAAATGCAAGATGGCCGCTGGCCTAATCGGACGATCGCCTTCGTTTGATCAAACTTGAATCTCTATGCCCTAATGATGCTTCCTCCCAAATATAATTGAAATCTGCCCAGTAGTTCTCGAGAAGACATTTTAAATTTCCCATTGCTTTAGTATAGGAGCTTTTGGTGGGAAAATGATCCAGGATGGCCGCCAAACCGTTTCGAAAATTGCAAATTTGAGATCAGAATACCCCAAAAAACTACATAAAACCAATTTCGGCCTCTAAATCCATCAAATAAAAAAAAAGCCAATATGGCCGCCAAACAGGCTATATTTTGATTGGCCCACGGCGGCCATGTTTTTTGACGGATCAACTTTTCTTGAACAACTTTAATGGCCCTTAGTCCCTAATCATATCTGCCATATTTCGACCTGATCCCTTCAGCGGTTCTGGAGAAGAAATCATTTTCGCTAAAACTAGGTCAACCAAAATGGCCACCAAACCATTTGACCAATCAGGTTCCCTTGAACAAACTTGGTTTGGCTCTTGGTCTAGATCATATTCTATGAGGTTTGCTTCAATCCCTCAAGCGGTTTGAGATATTTTTCAAGACTTTTCTAAAAATCGGCCAAAATCCAAGATGGCCACCGGCCAAATTGGCCAATCGGCTTCGTTTGAACAAACTTTGATCCCTATGCCAGGCCAGGTGAACTAAAAAGCATAAATCCCAATCCAACAACCATTATACCAGCATACTATTCATATGGAGAACGAGGCCAGAATATTCTACACGCAAAATTAAGAAATAAATGTAGCCAATTAAATGCACATTTATTCTGGTTAACCTATTCGAAAATCAAAACTGCCCACACTAATGAAATAGAAGACAATAATCATTACTTATTCAGATGTACCCGCTAAAACGAACCAAGACAAAAACTGATATCCGACCTAAATAATAATCACATGACGAACATCTCAGAGAATACATTATTAAATGGAGATCCAGATTTGAACAACACCCAAAACACCATCACCTTTAGAAATGTCCAAGACTATATTCGGAACACAAAACTGTTTCACACAAATTAAATATGCGTGGAGGTTGATGTGAACACGAGAATCCAAAACACAGTGTGTTGAATATTTTGAAACTAATTTGACTGGGCGCTGTTGCCGCCATAGGCAGCACCAGCACTCGATCAAAATTGTTACAAAATATTCAACAGCTTACCTGTATAGTTTTCAGAAAATTGATAGTTAGGGCATTCGGGGAACGATCGATCCCAACACGGCGAAGTATGGGCGGAGCTTAGATAGAGATAGGCGTGGCATAGCTAAAACGGGAAAAGCCCATTGTGCTACCATTCTCCCCTTCTCTCATCTATTGCTCATTGGCTGCCTGTGAATATGGCTAACAGGCTAGCATTCTATCATTCTCCAGTCTTACATAATGGACCTTTCCCGTTTTAGCTATCTACGGCATTCATGACGTCGTTATGACGCCATTGATTGTGATGTAATTCTATATGCCACGTAGTTGATTATGACGTCATATGAATGATGGATACAGTAAAAAGGTCCATTGCTGGCTAACGTGCTAACATTCTCTCGTCTCATCTACAGTTGGCTAATATGGCAACTGTGCTAATATACTACCATTCATCAACTCTGGCATAGGGATATGGGCATCATTTTCTGGTCCAAAGGCGCATGTGTATGCGTCTGAATTACCAACTTTAGTTTCTTAAGCATGTGCTGTTTTGGTGTGTTATGTTATGTTCGGAGAGTCTGATGATGTGATAATATGTTCCATTCAGAATAACTAAATTATTCTGGCCAGGTGAACTAACAAAAAAATCCAATATGGCCGACACACGCTACATTTTGATTGGTCGACGGCGGCCACGTTTTTTTAAGTATCAACTTCCCTTGAACAATTTTAATGGCCCTTAGTGCCTAATCATATACTGAAGAAGTTCTGGAGAAGTCGTTTTCGCAAACACTAAGTCATCCAAGATGGCCGCAGAAGAATTTAGCTAATCAAGTTCCTATGCACAAACTTGCTTCAGCTATTGTCCTAGATGATGTTTTCTGAGCTTTTAATCCCTTGATTCCTAAGCGATTTCGAATTTGATTTTTAAGTCGTGTCTAAAAATTGGACCAAATTCAAGATGGTCGCCGGCCAAATTGACCGATCTTCGTTGGAAGAAACTTGAATTTCTATGCCATACTATGATTAAAATCAGTCCAGTCGCTCAAAGAAAAAGTTGGCATATGGGTGACAGATGGACGGTGGACTGAGAAAGTGAGTTGTCATGGCATAATCTCACTTGTACTTGGATCTCTATGTCATAAGGATGCTTCCTGGCAAATATAAAGGAAATCGACCCAGTGGTTCTGGAGGACATTTCAATTTTCCTATAGCTTTAGTATAACAGTTTTCGGCGTGATAAAGATCCAAGATGGCCGCCAAACCGTTTATGCGACAGTTCTAAACTGGCAAATTTAAAATCAGCATACTAAAAAAACCTATAATAAAACAATTTCTGGCTTCAAAATCCACAAATAAAAAAATGCAATATGGCTGCCAAACAGGTTACATTTTTATTTGTACACGGTGGCCATGTATCCACTTCCCTTGAACAAACATTAAAGAGCCTTAGTACCTAACATCACCCAGATTTCAGCGGATCCATTCAGCGTTTCTGGAGAAAGCCGGATTTTTTAAAACTACGTCATCCATGATGGCCGCCAAAGCATGTGGCCAATTTGAAAAAACTTGGTTTATAAAGACGTTTATAAAAATCGGACAAAATCTAAAATGGCCACGAGCCAAATTGGTCGATGAGCTTCGTTTGAACAAACTTGGATATCTATGCCCTAAGGATGCATGCTGCCATATATAATTGAAATCGGCCCAGTGGTTCTTGAGAAGTCGTTTAAACAAAAAGTTGACGGACGGATGGACGGCTGACAGACGGATGTTCGCCACAGCATAAGCACGCTCAGTCAATAAGCTGGGAAAATCCGGAAATTCCGAGAACTTTTTACAATGAGACAAAACGTGATGGGGTTTCTGATCGCTGGTTGTGCTTGTGTGTGTGTACTGTAGCCTCTGTAGGATATCTTGACCTGCAAATGGACGCTGACTAAACAAAAATTTAGATCTTCTTAACCGTCAAACAGGTAAAAAAAACCACCTCGAGTTTCCTAAATTCCAGGTATAAACTTACAAAAAACGAGTCTTCTCTTGGCCAGCAAATGGTCATTCACTGAGCAAAATTTGTATTTTACTTGAAAACCTTTGACAAATTAAAGTTTTAATTGATAAGTCGTCTTTTGAGCGCTTTAAGGCCCGGATGACACGCGAGGGTTTAAGCATATCATAGGCTTATAGATAATTAGAAATACACTGTAAGTCAGCGGATTTGTAAAACTGTATTTCCTTTTTAGCCAATCTGCATTGTAACAGCTATTGCGTCTTTAAGTTTTCTTTATACAAAGTACCTCTGATGCCAATCAAGCAGAGCATTAAAACACCTGTCCTGAGCTTGACCATCGATGACGCGGACCTTATCACTCAACCATTCCTTAAAGTCATCCACATCTTCATTCAGCTGTAGAAACACGCCAAACACTTGCGATGCCTAGACGAGAAAGCAATAATATAAATATCATGTTCAGACCATATTGTGAAACCAATGTACTTATAGACGCTAGTTCTGTCCACCGTGTGATTTTTACAGATTGAAACGGTAAATTCCTTATAATCTAAGGAAATTATGTTGAATAATTTGAAACAGATTTGACTGGAGCTGTTCCTGCATATGATAGAAACAGGTTTCAGTTAAAATTGTTTTAAAATATCCAATCGATTTCCTGTATAATTGTCTTAATATTGAATCACTTGAAGAGTTAAACCCCTTTAAGACAATTGATAGAAATACAACCTATATTTAACCCTTTAACCATTGAATTTGTTCAAGAAAATTTCAATTTTTTCATAGAAAATCTTCGTCTGCCGAACAAGACTATTTTTGAAAATTTACCACTGGAATGACTGGCTCGGTTATCTAGTGGTAAATTGTCAAAAATAGGCTTCTCTTAGTCTGCAAATGGACATTTCTCAAGGCCACTGCAGAACCCATTTTTGGCTGGTATGAGTTATAACGGTTAAATACAAACATCTTGCGGATTTAATTTGTGAACGCTGATTTAGATTCAAATAATTCTGGACATCATGATACAATACAGCTGGGAAATAACATAGTCTGTCTGTCTCAAAATCAAAATAAAACGCTCTGTGCAATATTTTGAATAAAAATGGATTAGACATGTCTTGCAATAGAATTATGTTCAAATATTCTGTACCAGTATCGAAATGTGGTTGCAATGCAAGCATTAAACTCGGCTTTAGGACTTTGCAATGAAATATGATGCTTGACTTTGAACATAAAATAAATATAGAAGGCTTATGAATATGCTTATCAATGACCATGACCTTTGACCCCAAAGTAATTGTCTCATTCCCTCTCATTAGCAAGTTTGGTTGCAGCATGATTAACAACACAACATGAGATATGAACTGCTAAGTTGAGGTTAAAAGCAAAATGTTATTGTTGAAAATGCCCTTGACCTTTGTCATTATCAAACTGACCTTGACCTTTTGATGCCAAGGTGATTGTGTTATGCCATCTCATTATAAGGAAGGATGTGTCCCTGTATGCTTAACCAAGACATGAGATATAAACTGCTAAGTTGAGCTAAGCGCAAAATGTTAGTTGTGATAAAAACTAGGTTTTAGCAAGGACACGGCGACCTTGACCTTTGACATTTTGACTCCAAGGTGTCGTGTGTCATTCTCACTTATGATAAAGATTAAAAAAGCACGTGTCCAACTTTGGCTCCAGTATGATTAGGTAAACAGTGAAATTGAGCTAAACACAAAACGTTACGCTTGGCAAAAATGTTTTCCCAAGACTACAATGACCTCTGACCTTTTGACTTTGAAGGACATTGTATCATACTCTCTTACTATAAAGAAGCATGTGCTTACCTGTGGGTCTAGTATGATAACAAAACATGGGATAAGAACTACTAAGTTAAGCTAAACACAAAATGTTAATGCTGAAAAAAACCAGTTAATTACCAATATCACAATAATATTTAGCTTTGACCTTTTAGCCCAAAGACCATTGTGACATGTCCTCTCCGTATAAGAAAGTATGTGTACAAGTTTGGGTCCCGGAAGATTAAGCAAACATAAGATATGAACTGCTAATTTGAGCCAAGCACAAAATGTCAATAGTGAAAGGGTTTTTACCAATATCACAATAACCTCGAACTTTGCCCTTTTGACCTCAACATCATTGTATGATGCCCTCCAATTGCAAGGCGGTTATGTGTTCAAGGTTGACTCAGGTATACTTAACCAACGATGAGATATGAACTGCTAAGTTGGGCAAATGCAGCGTCAATATTGAAAAAGCAAAGGTATTACCAATGTCACAGTGACGTTGACATTTTTACGCCAAGGTCATCATCATGTGATGCCCTATCATTGTACGGAAGCATGCGCCCAAGATTGGGTCCATTATGATTAACCAAAGTTGAGACATGAAGTGCTAAATTGAGCTAAAGGGAAAATATTAATGTTGAAAAAACTAGTTTTTTTACCAAAAGCATGCACCCAAGATTGGGTCCAGTATGATTAACCAAAGTTGAGACATGAAGCGCTAAATTGAGCTAAAGGGAAAATATTAATGTTGAAAAAACAAGTTTTTTACCAAGGCCACAATGACATTGACATTTAACCTTTTGACCCGCCATCATTGTGTCATGCAGCGTCATTATACGGAAGCATGTGTCCAAGTTTCAGGCCAGTGTGATTAAGCAAACCTGAGATATTAGAAATGTTCATCTAAAATGAAAATCTTAATGTTGAAAGAATAAGGTTTTTACCGAGGTCACGGTGATCTTGAACATTTGATGTTATGATCTCGATGTCATCGCGTGATGTCAAGCCAGTATAAGGAGGCATGTGTCCAAGTTTTGGATCAGCATGATTAAGCCAACCCCAGATATAAACAGAAAAGTGGACTTAACGCCAATTGGACGAGAACAATGACTCCACCACCACCGCCGCCGCCACCACCACCACCACTACCACCGCTAAAAATTATTTTTTGTATTTCCTAAGTCGAAATGGGGCCCAACTACATGAAAAATTGGCGAAAATGTTTGACTCGAACTTGCTCTGTAACTCCCTAAAAAGCAACCTACCAATTCTCAGTTGAATACCTTCGAGTACGAAAGAAAGTGCGGAAAATTGATAATTTGCATATTTCATCAGTCGAAAGGCATAACTTCATGAAAGACTGACGAAAAGGTCTGAAACTTGAACTTGCTCTGTATCTCCATATTTTAAAGGAATGTACCAAATTTCCCTTGAATATGTTGAATTTTTTTTGTATTTTATAAGTAGAAAGGAGGGCATATCTCCATAAAAAATTGATGCAAACGCCTCAAAGTCGAACTTGCTCTGTAATTTATCATAACAATGCAGTGTGTTAATTCTCAGTTGGATATCTTGAATGACTGCAAAAAACTAAGATTGTTTGTATTTCCTAAGTCGAAGTGGGGCATGAGAAACTCGAGCTTGCTTTGTAACTGCTTATACTAAAGCAATTTACCGATTTTCCCTTGAATATCTTGGAGTGCGAAAAAAGTGCGGGAAAACCAATTGAGGCGGATGGATAAGCAGACAGATAGATGGACTGACGGACAGATGGAGAGAAAACCTATAGTCACCCCACCCTACCCCTCAATAATAAAGATAGACACCTAATAACGAGAGACAGACGTAATGGATGAATTCGCCTTTTGCTATGCCCCGTCCGCCTCTAGCTAAGTTTCGCCCATGGTTTGCTGGGATCAATTTATATACTTTGAATACGCAATTCCCCAAATCCAAAATTCAAACTAACTATACAGCTAACATGTTGAATCTTTTGAACCTAAGTTGAATGAGTGGTGTTTCTGCATGTGCGAGCTATGGCAGCAACCCACGCCCAGTTAAATTAGTTTCAAAATATTCAACTGAATATTTATTAAATGATAAAGACATGCAATTCTTACAACTGACTGACTATTCCACGTGAGCGCGTCTGAGCTTTGGCCGTGACAGCGCCCAGTCAAATTATTTTCAAAATATACAACAGAATATTTATTAAATGATAAAGACGTGTAATTCGTATAATTGATGGACTGACTATTCAATGCTGCCGACGGACTTAGTTACATCATTCATGACGTGTTCTGATTGCGATGTCAGCTTACATGTGACATAATTCATTATGATGTTATAACCTTGAGTGAAAGACTTGGTTCAACAATAAAGAGCGACATACATAATGAAGACCCCGCTCTTCCAGCCTTTGTCCGTGCACCTGTCCTATGCCAGGTATACATGTCGCCGGTTTGTCGCCCAGAAGTAAATCGTTCAAGTTTCTGGGTTTCTGCCATTATGTTCTGCCTGGAAATTAAAAAAACACGACATAGACCACTAGTAATTAGAATATATGCAGTGGTGGACCAAGAAGAATTATCTGAGAGTGGCGTGCACACGCCCACAGTTGCACGTGCACGCACGCGCATGCACACACACGGCTTCAGCTGGCACGCACGCATGGGTAACTGACAAATTTTAATGCTTATCTTTCAACCATCTACTTTTAGACTTCAACTGTAGGCCCTTTTGAATTTTTTATCTTCAAACGCCAACAATCAGCTTCCACACTTGCTACAACAATACACCACTCTCAACACCTCGGCACCACCCCCCCCCCCCACCCCCCAACAACACCCCACCCACCATTCCACACCACACACGCGTGCGCGCACGCACACACACACACATCCCCTATTTGATTGTATGAGTACTGTATTCTGCGGCTGCAGTAGTAGAAACATCCTACAGTTGCAATCAGTCCTTCTTGGCTTTTGCCCACTGTGTCTTGTCCTCAGCCGAAATCATTAGCTTCCTCAGGTCCATTCTTGACTTGAGTGTACCGAGTCCTGCTTTCTTGAGGTCACCTCGTAGCACGCTTTGCAGATTTATGCAATGACGTCCTCTCTTGGCTTTGTATTAGCTGGTTCCGAGTAGGGCGAATTCCAAGGCTCTCTGTGCTGGTGTCTCTTCTGGCATCCTTAGCACATGGCTAAACATGGACCATCTTTGCTGGGCGACTTTTACAGACAGCGGCAACGTATTGCACATTTTGTATAGGGCATCGTTGGAAATTATGCTGTCTCGCCATAGGTGTCCAGCGATGGTGCGTAGGTGTTTGCGGTGGCAGGCATCGAGTTTGTCTAGAGCTGCCTTTGGAGCTGCCCAGCCGTTACAGTTATACAGCATCAAGGATACGCAGGTTGCATTGTATAAACGTAGACTCCTTATCAAGAGCATCTTTGATCTACAAATCCATAGCTTCCAGAAGGACTGGAATGTTCCCCATGACGCAGCGTGCAAAAATGTCAGCAGTACTGCAAAGCATGTACTTTTCCTCCATGGTTCGCCGCCACGAAGTGGGTCGTCATTTTCTATAGTTTCATGCTTTGTCGATAGGTATATGCGGGTGAACTCACCTTTAGTTTGCTTGCAGCTATTGGGAGAAGTTCGTCAAGGGGTTTCTTTTCCTCTTCTATGAAGTCCACATCGTCGGCATATTCCATCTCTAGCGGCATGCCCAGTATTGACACCGGGGGGGGGGGGGGGGGGAGGGGGGATTTGGTCTTGTGGAACCTTCCCGTACATATTTCAATGCGGCAGCAAGGTAGCAGGTGAAAAGCACCGGAGATAGACCATCTCCCTGTAGGGAACCGATTGATGTCTCAAACTCTACAGACTTCACATACTTGACTCGTACTCTCAGCTTGGTGTCTGCAAGCAGTAGTCTCACTAGTCTTAGCTCATCTTCATTGCAACTGGCCTGGCGTAGTACATCTAGGATCTTTGAGTGTTTAATTGTGTCGAAGGCTCGTGACATGTCAATGCCCATTTGTGTTTGGACATGACTACCGACACAAGCATGCATTGAGCCCATACAATGTCTGCGCAGCTGCGTCCAGGTTTGAAGCCACTTTGACATGATCCGGTGAAGTAATCGATCTTGTCTCGGATAAGGCATAGAGTAACATTGGATAGGATTTTCCGTATGCTGTTGAGGAGCACAATGGGCCACATATTGGCTGGGGCCCCAGGTCGCCTCTTGGGATAGTTTAGTGCGATAAGGGTGCCTTGTCCTACAGCGTCGATGGGAAGGTGGTGCATAAAAGCTGAATTGATTAGGTGTGTGATTGGTTTTGAGAATGTCACTTGCATATTTGAATAGTTCATTGCTCATGCCATCAGGTCCAGATGCACGTCCATTTTCAGGGCTTTAAGTGCCTTCTCAACTTCTGCTGTTTTAATTGGTGTTAGTAATGGCCCGTTGTCTCCAGAGAACGGGTGAAAGGGCTTATCATCGTTGTCAGTGAACTGTTCCTTGAACCATTCTCGGATCGCCTCAGTTTTCCCAGCTCAGTTCGGATAAAGTATCCTTCAGAGTTGTGTACAGTGAGTGGTGGTGTGTAGTCAGTAACTCTCAGGGCTCCGGCCGCCTGAAACATTTTGTGACAGTCATCTGTGGCACTGATTTGATCTGCTAGGGAGTCTGCCTGTTGAATAGTAAGATCTTTTAAGCGTTCCCTAATGTGGCGCAGAATAATATTGCACTCCCTGCGTAGTTTGCTGCGGTCTTCACTTTGGCCACTTTGATAGATGCACATCCGTAACGCTTTCAGCTCTGCTGACAGTTTTACTACTAGAGGGTCGTCAGTATACCTAGTTTGGTTGTTTTTTTAGAACACCTATGGTGCTGGTAGCCGGTTTGAATTGGAGTTGACATCGATGTTAGCTATCTGCTCCTCGAGGGCGTTTTTGTATGACATTTGAGTGTCAGTGTTGCTGATGAGCTTGGATAGGTTGCAGGTGACTCTACCCTCTTGCCTAGTATGGTGTTTACATATTAGGTAGAGATCGTTCATCTGAAGGTGTGTAATGACTAGCTTATGGTCAGAATTGAGGTCTGTGCTTCCATACGAACGAGCGTTCCGGAGGAAGGGTTTTACTTCTGTCTTGCATATTATGAAATCTATTTGGTTGAAGACAGCTGTTGTAGGCTTAGAACCCTTTGGGGCTTTGCGATCAGTAATGTGTCCAGTCCATGTTGTCCGGTGACGGCATGGGTGTTTGAACGCCGTATTTGTGACAAATAGGCCATTGGAACTGAAGAATGCCACCAGTGCATCGCCATTGCTGTAGCGTGTGCCCTCTCCATAGGATCCCATGCACTAAACGAAATCAAGGATTTCTTTTTTCACGAGAGAGTTGATACTTACCTCCCTAATACTCTTTGATATTGCTAAATATCGGCTTGCACTCAATAAACACTCAGAATAATTACAGTTAGGTGCCCCTACTGGGCAGGGAGTCAGGGTGCAGTCCGGCGGATGCCAGCCCCACCACCGCGCATGCGCACACTAGCACTTCCTCTGACTAATTTATTGGCTGACACACATGCAACTATTAAGAGCCTGAAGACGAGCCTCTGTGGGGTGGAGAGGCCGGGTCCGTATTAGGGAGGTAAGTATCAACTCTCTCGTGAAAAAAGAAATCCTTGATTTCGTTTATTTCACTTCAAGAGTATACTTACCTCCCTAATACTCTTTGATATTGCCAGAATTCGACAGGGAATTCGGCGGGAGGGAGGCGAGGTCAAAAGACCAGCTCTTCCCTATACGCTTTTCCGCGTTTAAGACCCTTAAACTTCTGAAACTGTGTGAAACACAGTCAGGATTTGACAAACCATCGGCTAACACAAACCGATGGATGAGAGATGACCGAATGTCATATGCGCTACACCCCCCCCCCCCTCGCCCTTCCTGGGAGGAAGACTCGAATGACCTCAATGTCCCATACGCTCTCTACGTACAAGTGCCATGTACTATAGGACAGAGACGAAAAAACTCCATTTTCGTATACTCTCAATGATGAACCACATAAACACACAAACCATCACCATTTTAATAACAAAGGGTCACGTGACAATACAATCAACAATGAACAACACATGAACAAGACTGACCTTGTTGAACTTGGCTGCTGATATCATCTTCCCAGTGGTGAAGGCTGATGCAGTCGCAAAAAGTGGTTGTTCCCATTAATTAATTGTGATATATGTAAGCAATGAGGAAACCTCATCAAAAATGTACACCTAATTATTTTTTCAAAATCGACAAGGCGAGAGGATTAGAGGTGTCACGGAGATAAAGGTCTGTACAACTTGACTCACAGTGCCACTGAGCAACCGACATAATGTCATCCACAGGGACCCCATTAAATAGGGCAGTGGAAGTCACTACGCCGCGGACACTGTGAGCCTTGGCCATGTCAACCTGCTTACCGGTGGTGGATTTAAGACAAAACTGAATACATTCTACAATCCACCTGGAAATGGTGTCCTTAGACGCCCTGCCATGGGGTTCAATATATGACACCCATAACGCTGACTGGTCCGTCCGCCTCTCCGATGTACGTTGTTTGTACCGGAGCAGCGCCCGGACGGGACACAATGCTTTAGAATTAGGACCATATCTAGTTAAAGCTGGCAAAAAAATAGGTTGACCTGGATATTTCAGACTGATTCTTAGCCAAGAAATTAATCCTAGGTAGAAGCTCAAGGCCTTCCCCTGTAACCACAAAACGGTCCTCCTCGGCTGACAAGGCATGAAATTCACTCCTACGCCTAGCCGAGGCCGCAGCAATTAAAAATACAGTTTTAAGCGTTAACAGTTTCATAGAAATGGAACTAAGTGGTTCAAAAGGCTTATCACCTAGTACCTGAAGCACTAGATATAAACTCCAAGATGGAATCACCGGGGAATTCCTTGGTCTTAGATTGCCCATGCCTTTAATTAATACATTTAATGTACTTACTTCATTACTTCCCCTATTAGCCAAGCAAGGGATAACAGTCATTAAAGCTGACTTATAACCAGCAATAGAGTTAGGCTTGAGGCTATAGGCATCATACAGGTGACAGAGGAAATCAGCTACTACCTGAATAGATGAATCCCATTGGATCAATACATCTTTTTGAGCACCACTCTGCAAATCTGTTGATTTTATAATTATATGCTCTGGAGGTTGACCCCCTCCTGGCTTTGGCCATAAACATGGCTGCTTGCTTAGAAAAGCCCTCCTTAATTCTAGATTCCTTGACAACATCCACGCAGTCAATCGGAACATTGACGGATTGTTGTGAAGGGCCTTGCCCTGGAAGATAATGTCGTCCATCAGAGGCAGAGGAACCGGATTGCAGACCAGAAGGTCCAGCAGATCCGTATACCATGATCGGCTTGGCCAATCTGGGGCGATCAGCAGCACTTGGCACTCCTCCTGTCTGATTTTCTGAAGAATTTTTGGAATCAGGATTGCTGGAGGGAATGCGTACGCATCTGTTGCGATAGCGCTTGGATCTGGAATCAGAGAGACGTATGTCGTCATCTTTGCATTCTTCTTCGTTACGAACAAATCGATGTTGGGTTTCCCCCAATGGTCGAACAGACGATCCGCTACACATTGATTTAGTTGCCATTCCGTCGGTAAAACACTCATCCTTCGGCTCAATGAGTCTGCTAGCAGATTTAACCTTCCCGGAATATGAACTGCTTTCAAGGTAATCCTGTGATCCAGGCACCAACAAAGCAGTCTCCATGTCATCATACAGAGACTGGGCGACTTCGTTCCGCCCTGGCGGTTTATGTAAGTCAACTGTTGAGTTGTCTGAACGAATAAGAACAATCTTGCCCTGAACTTTCTGTAAGAAATGTTCCAGGCCCAGGACTACTGCTCTTAACTCCAGTAGATTGATATGTTCCTTTGACTGTTCCAGATTCCAAAGCCCTGATATCGTGGATTCTTCCAGGCAAGCTCCCCACCCCTCCATCGAGGCATCTGTATACACACTCACCTGAGGGTGAGGAGGGGTTGGCATAACCCCCAACAAGAGATTCTCTGTCTTCAACCACCATTGCAGGTGGTGAATTAGAGGCGCCAACACTGACACGTTCGAGTCCAGCGAACCTGTACTCTGGGTCCATTGCGTCATGAGAAATAACTGGATCGGCCGCCTGTGTAAGGCGGCCCGAGGAATGACTGGTTCCAAAGAAACCATCAACCCCAGAATTCTCACGTAAACTCGTGCCAGGACATGACGACTGTCGCACACTGACTGTATTACTGAGATGAGTCTGTGAACCCTCTCCTGAGTAGGATAAACATATCCTGTCTCTAGATCGAAGAACATCCCCAGGTAAACAAACTTCTGGGATGGAGTCAGCTCTGATTTTTGGAAATTGATTATCCAGCCTAAGTCTGTGAGAGTCTTCAAAACAATCTCCAGATTGGCCGATAAACTTTCCTGGGTGTGTGCCTTTAACAGCCAGTCGTCTATGTACGTGTGGACTGCTATGCTTCTCCTGCGGAGGTATGTTGTAATCGCAAGAACCACTCTGGTGAAAACCCGAGGAGCCGTGGAAATTCCGCAGGGTAACACCCTGAATTCCCACTGTCTGCCCTGGAATGCAAATCTCAGGAAGCGACGGAAACTCCTTGCTATGGGGATGTGGAAATAAGCATCCTTCAAATCTATTGAAGCTGTCCACATTCCCCTCTCTAACCCTGCCACCACCGAGCGCACAGTCTCCATCTTGAAACTGGGCGTCTCTATGAACTTGTTCAATGGCTTGAGGTTGAGAATTGGTCTCCACCCTCCGGTGTTTTTTGTCACTAAGAACATGGTTGAATAGAAGCCCGGACACTTCTGTGCCGGCTGAATTGCTCCTTTTTGTATGAGTTTATTTCCTCCTCGATACACAACCTTTGATCCGGATCTCTCGGATTTGGAGTCCAGATTGGCACCAGAGACAGCTGCGATGGCGGCCCTGTCATCCAATCGGGATGATACCCGACTGAAAGCCATCGCAAGACTAAACAGTCCTGAGTCAACCGTTCCCACTCTTGCATGTGGTCGGCCAGCCGGCCTCCCACCAGTCCACCTAGGGAGAGAGGTGGACATAAGGAGTGCAAGAGTGGCACTGTCTCCCTTGCCAGAAACACTGGAGTGGTTCTCATCGCGGTAACCGGCCCATCAGGCACGATTACCATGACCAGCACCACGCGCACCACAGTGCGCGGGTGGCTGACTGGCTTGCTGCGCCCCCCCCCCCTCACTGCTGGCCGAATCGCACGCGGCCGAGGCCGCGACGGTGGCTGGCCTCTGGGGGTGCAGCGCGAACGCGCTCCCTATGGAGCACCTCAAACTGTTCGCGCAGCGCCCTCTGGTTGTTGACCAGAGTAACCGTCTCCTGGAGGTGCCTACATCCCTCACCTCCAAAGAGACCAGGACCTGCCATAGGCGTACGCAGAAGCCTATTGTACAGGTCCTGGGATGGGCACAGGTTATCCAACGCAAACGTGCGCCTCGCCCGGACACTCCTGGTCACCGCCCGAGTCATACAGTCCAGAGCCAGGTTGATACCATCCTGGATGGCTCTCTGGACTGTGACTGGGCTCGGTTGGCGTGATGCGGATGCTGTTACTACCCCCCTGTAACAGCTGGGAGACGTGAGACAGCGCCGCAATAGACGCTCTCCCACTCTCCTCCGCATCCCGCAACATGGCATTGGCCGAACGCAACGCGTTCGAACACAAAGTCCCGTGTCAGAATGCGAGCCTGGCCGCGCATCCTCACCCAAAGCCGCGCAGTCATCCACGCTAGGCTTGGGCACCACACCGTACCTCTGGTAATCCACGGGTACGATGCGGCAGCGCCTTGCTACCTCGCGAGGGGCCTTCGCGAGACGCCCATTCGCCTTAATGGACGTCTCCGCCGCCGAAAACATATCCACGATATGCTCTGCTAACGGCAGAGATGGCATAGCGCTAACAGTCGACTTTCCAGCTAACCACGGCCTGTGGTCTCGCTGGCTAGCAGACTGCTCCACGGGCAGGTCTGGCCTAACACTTATCAGCCATTGACAAGCGTCAGACCAATCCTCCTCCATGGCTAACTGCGAGTGCTCTACTAGACGAGGGCCTTCGTCTTCCTCCTGAGCACACGCAGCAGAGCCTGACAGCGGATACGCTGACACTCCTGGCAAGCCAGAGAAAGCATGCGGGCCCGAAAGAGCAGGCATGGTAATCTGACTGGCTTGTCCAGCAGCAGGCGCTGTGGCAGAGCGTGGGGTAGCCACCACCCCACCACGGCCCCGGCCAGCACCAGCATTACTCTCAGCAAGCCGAGGTATGCGGAACAGCTGACCATCAGCACCGCCCAGGGCCACCTTCTGAGCCGTGAATTCTACTTCTGCGTGAGTAGAACCATGGATCATGTCGCCTGTATTCCCCGCGAAACTGCCAGAATCTAGTTAGCTTTGGTATAATGATCGGTTTGCCGGGATATTTCAAAGATTGATTCTTTGACATAAACTCTGCTCTTGGCAGTAGTCGCAGACCCTCTCTGGAAACAATAAATCGGTCCCTCCCTCTGCTAAAAAGCGCATGGATCTCACTGCGCCTTCTCGCCGAGGAAGCTGTCAATAGAAAAATACCACCTTTAGAGTCAAATGCTTTAGACTAGCCAAACCCAAAGGTTCGAAAGGGTTCTTGGCCAGTACATTAAGCACCAAAGATAGACTCCAGGCTGGAATGACTACCGGTTGTCTCGGTCGGAGATTGCTCATTCCCTTCACCATCACATTCAACTGGGCCACCTCTGGAGTATTCCTGTTGGGTAGACATGGGATAACTGATGCCAAAGCTGACTTGTACCCAGCAATTGTGAAAGGAGCCAGTCCTGAATAGAACAGCTCACAGAGAAAGTCTGCTATTTGCTGAATAGTGGATTGAAAGGTATCAATATCCTTTCCTTCACACAACTCTGCAAATTTGTTAACCTTGTGGTTATATGACTCGAAGGTTGACCTCCTTCTCGCGGCTGCTATGAAGCTCACAGCCTGTTGAGAAAAGTCTTCTGACGTGGAACGTTGTTTGATAACATCCACGCAGTCAATTTGAACATTTTGGGTCGCTTGTGTAGGAAACGACGCTTGGCCTGGGAGATTATGTTCAGAATCTCTGGTAACTGCACTGGATTGTCCACCAGCAGATCCAGAAGATCCGTGAACCATGCGTTGCTGGGCCAAAATGGCGCCATTAGCAAGACCAGGCATGATTCCTCACTGGAGTCGGTGAGACATAAGGCATGATTTGAGCATTTTCCTTTGTGGTAAACAAGTACTGCGGGTTGAGAGACCATTCTGTTGGCAGAATCCTCTGTCTGCGAGACAAAGCATCCGCCAGAATATTCAATCGCCCAGGAATGTGAGCTGCTTTCAAAACAACTGAGTAATTCCTGCACCATTGAATCAAGTGCCACACCTTCATACACAATGTGGGTGACTTGGTCCCGCCTTGGCGATTTATGTATCGTACTACTGTCGAATTGTCCGGCCGTATCAATATCAACTTGCCCCTGACTTTTGGGAGAAACTTTTCCAATGCCAGTTCCACTGCCATCATTTCCAACAGATTGATATGCAGCTGACTCTCATGTGCCCGAAACCTGGATTTCTCCCAGGCCCCACCACCCCTCCAGCGATGCATCCGTGTACACGGACAGGAGGGGGCAGGGTAGGTGCAGCGAAACTCCTACTAGGAGATTCTGATGCGTCTTCCACCATACAAGATGCGACATTATTGGCTTCAAAACTGGTACCAGCTTTGACAGGGGTTCTGTTCTCTGTTTCCACAGAAACATCAGATACAACTGGATAGGTCTTCGCATCAGAGCAGCGTATGAGATTACCTGCTCCATGGAGACCATCATGCCCAGCATCTGAAGAAACCTCCTAGCCTGAATGTGGTTTCCCAATCGAAAACTCTTGAGGATGGATAACAGAGACACCACTCTGAGCTCTGACGGGTAAACTCTGCCTTCCTCGAGATCGAATTGCATCTCCAAATAAATGAAGTATTGAGTGGGTGTCAACTCGGATTTCTCCTTGTTGACTATCCAGCCTAGATCTGAAAGTAACTTCAGCGTCGAGGAAGTATCTACTCCTAACCTGGCTGGCGTGTCCGTCTTGATAAGCCAATCATCTATGTAGGTGTGAAGCGCCACGTTCTCTCGCCTGTGAAACGCTGTCACCGCTAGGACCACTCTGGTGAAAACCCTTGGGGCTGTCGACAGGCCGAATGGGAGGACTACAAACTGCCATACCTGATTCTAAAACGCAAATCTCAGAAACCTGTGACTACCCAGTTCATTAGAATGTGGAAATATTCATCTTTCAGATCGATTGACACACACCACATTCCTTTACTTAATCCTGCCATTACCGAGCTCGGAGTTTCCATCTGAAACCAAGGCGTATGGATAAACCAATTCAATGGCCTGAGTTTGAGTACAGATCTCCACCCCAACCCCCGTCCACCTACCCCCTCCCCTGTGCTCTTATGGGACAAAGAACATGTTTGAATAGAAGCCTGGGTTTTATTGCTCCCTTCAGAAGCAAACCTGACCCTTCGTTTTGAATGGCTTTTAACTTGTCTGGCTCCCTTTGTACGGAAGTGCAGACAGGTGCCAAAGACAGGTTTTGTGGTGGAAAATCCCACCACTCTGGCATGTACCCTGGGATATCCATCCCAGGACCAGCCTGTCTGACGTCACACCTCACCAAGCCTCGACGAAATGCATGAGCCTTCCACCCACTATAGACGCATTGACGCCTAATGCGGGTGTCTGGCTCACGATCTGCTCCCCCCCCCTCTCTTGACGAGAGAGAACCATTTTGGTCTTGGCTTGACTGGTCTAACTGGCACCGCTGTTTCTGCTGCACAGGCGCGGTCCAGGCAGATACGAAGGGAGCTACCATACCTACAGGTATGATCAGCTCCCTTCTTTCCGCCCTTGGAGGCATTACCCTTGCCCTTCCCCTTCCCGCCTCTCGGGCGATCAGGAGCAACACTGGGGGTGGGTAGGAGCCTCCACAACCCTCCTCGCCTTCTTAGCCGCAGGCGGCTGCGAAGGCCCAGCAATAGCAGAAGAAGCTAGCTTGGCTTTCACCTTGCCCTTGTGCTTCTTCCGTTTCTTGAAGGATGGTTGCAAAAGCTAACAGTTTAGCCACAGTCCCTAGTGCGTGCACCTGTCGCACTAGTTCTAACTGTAGATTAACTGCCAACAGATTCTACGCTATGTTAGCAATATCCTCTAAGATGGCCCACGCTTGGCCACCAAAGATGCTAGGGCTGTGCCAACCAAACCCTCCCTGACGGCCGTAGCTGGACGCATATGGTCAAGGACCATCTGCCTCCTTGATTTTGTAACTCGCGCTTGCACCCTGGCCAAAGCGTCCATCGACAGCACCAGGCCGTCATTGACACAAGACAGTGCCACAAGTGGGACCACCTGCTCCAGCACTCTGAATGCGAAGCACCCAGCCGTCATCCTCAGTGACTGCTGGAACCACACCATATCTGTCATACTCCCCTCTGGGAATACGGCACCTTGCCTGCACCTCCCTGGACGCCGCAGGGAGCTGGCTCTTGGTTAAGAGCTGCTTGCTATAAAAAGCATCCAGCAATTCCTTAAACCGTGGATCCAGTCCAATGGACTGGATCCGAGCTGCGGGCAAGACACCCG
The DNA here is from genome assembly GCA_034401795.1 of Chaetoderma sp. LZ-2023a. NCBI lineage: Eukaryota > Metazoa > Mollusca > Caudofoveata > Chaetodermatida > Chaetodermatidae > Chaetoderma > Chaetoderma sp. LZ-2023a. The sequence continues at coordinate 89,996,268 of CM067366.1, read as the reverse complement.
TCCTAATCGATGCAACCGACGGACGGGGCGTGTCCTCCTTGGCCGTGGCCAAAACCACAGATGGGTCCACCCTGCCTAGCCAAGCCGGAGCCTTGGACCAGTCCGTCTCCGCAGAAGACACTCCTGTGAATACATCATCCTTTGACGTATTCACGGGTCTACCAGCAGCGGCCTCCCAGCCAGGAGCCACCGCTGGTAAGCCAGAAACACTGGTACCGCACAGTTCTGCCACCACCCCCCCCCCCCCCCAATCTCACTGACACATCGAGTAGGCCCGCACGGAAAACCGTGTGGACCCGTAGCAGTTATGGAACCGTGGCCATACATGGGAGCCAACGGCACAGAGCAAATTTTAGAGACCTAAGTCTCCATACAGCTAGAGAATAGGATGAAAGAACACACCCTGAGATTCAGAAGCTCCTTCCATGGTTAATCCAATATTCCGTGAAGCGAAAAGAGCCAAACCTAGGCACAGAAAACACTAAAACTCTAAGAAATTTCCAAATGCAAAAAGCATGTATAGCTCTTGTTGTTATGCAAACAAGAATGAACCTCACTGGCAGACGGGTACCGTTTGTTGGGAACTGGGTACCCGGTAAAGCTTCCTAAATCTAGATTCCTAGAGCAGCTAGCTTGCATTATCAAAGAGTAATATAATGGTAAGTATTGATCGAAGGAGAAATCATAGTTTTGTGTAAACAGTGAATTGTGGCCTTGTGGGCCGTTGGTGCGTGCGTGCGTGCGTGCGTGGTGGGGTGTCTTAGAGATATCCGAATTAAAACAATGAAATTATATCAACAAGACCCCTCGACCCGCAGGGACCCACGACCCTCGACCCACAAGGTCACAGTGATTTGGCGGGAGTCCGGGGCAACATGAAACCAGAACAGATGTAACATAGACACGGAAGAAACATCACTTCTCCTAGATCTTAACACCTTTAACCTGGTGAGTTCAAAGTAACAGAAAATGAATATACAGTTTTAATATATGATGAATATTCACCGTGGTTTGATAGGCGGTCATTGCTGTCTTATACAGCAGTGGCTCCCGATGAAACCAAGTTAAATATTGATCTGTAATGTAAACTAAAAGACTACCGAATAGTGATAGAAGTGCGTACTTGTGTGTATGCACCCGTGCGCGTGTTTGCATCCTGAGAATACCTTGTATATATGTGCATATATACATATTCCTTGATAAAACTATTTAGCACATTTGAATATCAATATTTAATTTCAAAGCAATCTGGCCCTGATCTGAGCGGAGGTCGTCGCTTCAAAAGAGAGCGGCGCCCATCGATCAGGCATTGGCATACTTCATCGCAGGAGAATACTGACTCTGACCAAGAATTGGTGAGGTATTTTGTGCAAATGGTAAAATACTTGTGGCATTCGGCTGACTGTGTTCGTGAGGCAATCGTCTTGAACTGGTGCCAGACTCCAATTGTAAGCAATTGAAATCGGTCACCGGCTTATGACTGATGCTTCGCGTACGCGATCGGTCGAATTCCAAAACTGACTGTGAAGTAGATTGTATGCATAGATAATATTATAGTTTTGTTTATGTACTGTATACCGCCATTGCTAAAATATTATTCATGTACCTGTATTTGTATACTTCAAGAGAAGTGAACCGAATAAACTGAAACTGAAACAGAATTAACCTTTCCATTTTAGCTATGCCACACCCATCTTTAGCTAAGCTCCACCACACCTCGCTCGTGTAGGAATCGATCTCTGAACTCTCTGACTATCAATTTCCAGAAAACTATACAGGTAAGCTGTTAAACATTTTGAAACTAATTTGACTGGGCGCTGTTGCTGCCTATGGCAGCAACGAAGTCCAGGCAAATTAGTTTCAAAATATTCAACAGCGTGTTTATTAAACATAAATTTACATTTACATACAATTCGTACAAAGTGTCGGACTAATAAGAGTCTTCTGCTCCTCTTGTCGATTGCATAGTAGCACTGGCGAATATGTCTAACGTGCTAACATGATCTGGTCAGGTTAGCACAGTAGCACCTGCTAATATGGCTAACAATCCTCTCCTCTCAACTTTTGCACAGTAGCACTGGCTAATATGACTAACATGCTCTCCTCTCATCTATTGCAGTAGCACTGGATAATGTGTCTAATGTGCTAACATGATCTAGTCATTTTAGCACTGTAGCACCTGCTAATATGGCTAGCGTGCTAATATGCTCTGACCATGTTAGCACAGTAGCACTGGCTAATAGGTTTAACGTGCTAACATATTTCCTCCCATCTCTTGCACAATAGCACTGGCTAATAGGTCTAACGTGTTTCATCCCATCTCTTGTACAATAGCACTGGCTAATATGTCTAACGTGCTAACATGATCTGGCCATGTTAGCACAGTATCATTGGTAAATATGGCAAACGTGCTAACACGCTCTGACCATGTTAGTTATTTTTAATAAGGAGAATTTAACCAACATCATTGATAAAAATTAAAAACTAAAATATCAAGTAGTTATTGGCAAACTAATTTAAACTTATTAAACAATGTCTTACAGGCTAAAACCGATAAATCATTAACAGTATAAACCTCAAAACATTGTTTTCTAAATATAAACTAGTGCATTATCTATTTAACCATGCTATTACATCTGACAAACAGGCTGTCCAACCCCTCTATCGTGCCTTTGGTACAGCAACTCCGTCTTGATAAATCAAGAGGAACGTCTGGTTGATACATATATTAAAATGCTTTAATTTTAAATCGTTTTGGACACTGCATTTGCCAAGAAAGTATTAAGAATAAATAACAATAAAAATGAACAATTATCCCTCCTACGTCATAAGAAATGCATATGATATCAACAGAAGTACCTGAAATAAAATGTGCATAGTAACAGTGTATCGGAATTACTAGATATATAAAAGATATTATTGTAAAACAATTTTTATGAATTAAATTGTAATCAGTATTAGCAAGGATTTGAACCGCGGTACTTATTTTTATAAGTCAAGGCCCTCTACCTTTAGACCAATGACGATATTGTCTAGGAAGGTTGTCAAAATGTCCTGTTTCCTGTATGCAAAAAATGGTACCACTGGAACATATACCAATTTTGAAGGATGAAATATAACCAGGCATGATATTTAGATTGCACATAAAGGTCAAAAGGAAATAAAAAAACCTGTTATCAATTTAAGACTTATTTATATGAATAGCATACACCGTAAATAATTGTATATAATGTACAGCAGACGACATTTTCTTTAGTAACCATTCTCCATAGCAACACATTTTAAATTGTCTTAATCATAGTTAAAGCATTTAATCATTTTACTTTACTTAGCAGCCCAAATCTGGCCACATTCGCTACATTACAGCTATCTTCTAGAGCTTAACTCTTAAGTTACATTTTCCTGCCCATACTTTGGATTCTTCTACTCATACATAATATATGGCTGTTGTATGCCTCAGTACTAATTAAAAGGTGGATGTTTTTTAAAGACTACTGAGTCTTCTTTCCCGTTGACAGTCCTGGTGATTGATGATAGATATGTACATAGTCGGCTTGTCATCGTACTAGTGGTCCTAAACCGGACAACCGTTCTAAATCTGACAACCGTATTAAGTGTAGTGTTAAAAACTGTGATGACAGTGTTTAGACGTTAGGATTCTTACGCATATGAGTGCGGTTCTCCTACGAAGGAGGTTATGATTTCTACAAGTTACAAGTTACATAGTGTAGAGCTGACTCTATGAAGGCTTTTGCAAAATAAACTGCTTATCTTGTCTTGTATATAGCTTAGCAACTATACATTTGATTCTTGCAACATTTTCAGCATATGAACAGATCATATTATTGGTTATATAAATATCTTACTCAAGGTACTCTTGTTAGGATGTCATGTGGTTTATGCTAGAAAAGATTTCTTTTTTTGAAATAAGATTACTTAGTATCTAATCAAGCTTATGCAACATATCTGGCTTATAAAATAATAAACAAATGTATATTAACCAGCTTTGTCATGTGCTCAGTTTAGGTTTAGCTATATTTAGTCAAAGTTTGCTTAGATTAGCATAGTATTTACAAATAAATTTGGTTGATCAACCAGGAAAGTGAAAAACAGTACGGAACTGCCAATAAATCCGAAGGAATCTTAATGCTAAAAAAGGCTCCACTAATATATGCATAATTACTCTAAGGAATTTTGAAAATTAAAGGCTAAAGTGCCTGTCAATTTTGAATTCATTAGGCATCTCAGCAGGGTTCCAATGCCACGTTCCTAAGCACCATTTCTGATTTGAATAACATGTTGGGACCCATCATAAAATTCAAATTGGAACCTATGGTGCCACTGTAATACACTTACTAATTTAACATCTTACAATTTCGTAAACAAACAAGCTTAATCTAATTAATCCTAAGCTTAGTTATGGTTTAGCCTTTTAGCAGCATGCGCTGACATTAGGTTTAGTTCAAATATAGTTTGTTTAGCAATATGTAGTGACATTAGGTCTAGATTGGTTTTTAGTTTGTTTGAGCTTTAGCTAGTTCGAGAAATATGATTACTTAGGCTTAGCTATGGTTATAGATTGTATAAGCAACTGGGTGTGTGTCTAGTTTTGGTGCCCTTAAAATAAAAGTAATCTAAAGAAATCTAAAGAAATGGTACAAAACCAAGTTTTATGTGACATCAGATTTTTCCAAGACCGCCGGTCCCTGGCAGAGGTTGCATTGGCCACATCTCATGTATACATCACACTGGCTAATAGGTCTAACGTGCTAACATGTTTCACCCCATCTTTTGCACAATAGCACTGGCTAATATGTCTAATGTGCTAACATGATCTGGCCATGTTAGCACAGTATCAGTGGCAAATATGGCTAACGTGCTAACATGCTCTGACCATGTTAGCACAATAGCACTGGCTAATATGGCTAACGTGATAACATGATCTGATCATGCTAGCACAGTCTCTCTTCTCTCATCTATTGCACAGTAGCACTGGATAATATGTCTAATGTGCTAACATGATCTAGTCATGATGGTGTAAACCATTGTGCATCGTGTGGGCCATCGCATTGTGCATACTGTAAGCCTTCGTTCACCGCATCAATCATCGTGTAAACCATCGTGCATCGTGTAAGCCATCGTGTAGACCATGGCATCGTGCATCGCGTCAGACATTGTAACATCACAGTGCACATCGCCCTATCTACAGGGTGATGAAGGGATGGCCCTTCTAAGCCATCATACAGAACAGATAATTATGATACAAATACAGGGAATCTGACAAGATATGAATGATATTGAATCTATAAACCATAATCTATCGGTGCAATAAAATATGTGAGATGAGATTAGCATCCCTTTAATGGTCAAATTTGCTCAAGAAAATTTCTCCTATTTGCAGACAAAGAGAACATTCCTTTTGAAAGATTTACAACTAGAATGACTGCCTCTATTATTGAGCTTTAAAAAGTGTCCTTCATTTGTAAACATTCTGTGATTGGACCAGTATTCATGTTTAGATACTAATTGTAATTTCTAGTCGATAACGGTATGCTCATGGTACATAAAATCAGCAACCATTTAGATGCCAGGAATCCGGCACAGCTCTGTATTAAAATGTTTAGATATCAAGTTATTGGTTTGGTTGGCATCTATCGAGTCCATGAGTACATATTTAGGCAGGATTTTTTTTCAGTCTATTATTTTAGTTAGTTTTAACACTGGCACCCATTTATACTCCTGGATGGAGAGAGAGACATGGAGCGCAGCAGAGGCTACTGTGCTAACATGGCCAGAGCATGTTAGCCATAATAGGAGAACATGCTTCATGGAATTATATTAATATAATTTGCAGCTTTTGCCGTTCTCGTACATCTATTACTTTCAAATATATTTTCAGTAAATTAAGCTAAGAAAGGTGTTGCCACCCTGAAAGGTGCTACTGCGGTAACATGGCCAGTGCATGTTAGTCATATTAGCCAGTGCTATTGTACTGAGAGAGAGAGAGAGAGAGAGAGAGAGAGAGAGAGAGAGAGAGAGAGAGAGAGAGAGAGAGAGAGAGAGAGAGAGAGAGAGAGAGAGAGAGAGAGAGAGAGAGAGAGAGAGAGAGAGAGAGAGAGAGAGAGAGAGAGAGAGAGAGAGAGAGAGAGAGAGGGGGGAGTAGGGGAGGGAGGGAGGGGGAGAGGGAGGGAGGCAGTCAGGGAGCGAGAGATGGAGGGAGGGATGGGAGAAATGCATGTTAGAACATTCAAAATATTAAGCAGCAATAGATGATACGAGTGGATGTTAGGACGTTAGTCATATTAGCCAGTGCTGCTGTGCTAACAAGGTCAGGGCATGTTAGTACGTTAGCCATATTAGAAGGTGCTTCTGTGCTTCTATGGTCAGACCATGTTAGCACGTTAGCCATATTAGAAAGTGCTACTGTGCTTCTATGGTCATACCATGTAAGCACGTTAGCCATATTAGAGTGCTACTGTGTTTCTATGGTCAGACCATGTTAGCACGTTAGCCATAATGGCCAGTAATACTGTGCTACATGGTCAGACCATGTTAGCACATTATAGCCTCGTAGGCATATTAGCCACACAAATGTTACTTCCAAGTATGAGACCATTGTTCCTGAATTGCATGTTAGCATGCATTAAATAAACAACTAAGACACGCGCATGCACTCTATGGCGCCAAACGAGAACAGCTACATGTTTGATTATTCTATTAATATATTATAATATTAATATAATTTGCAGCTTTTTCTGTTCTCGCACATCTATTAACTTCATATATACTTTTAATAAAATAATCTAAGAAAGGTGTTGATGCGGTAGATCACCTACCCACACCCCACGCATAGCTGTTTGTGGTGGGAGGTTTTTGAAAGGGATGGGGTGGGGAATGCACATGGGCAGCCATCGTAGTGCCTTCTTTAACCGCACTCCACCTCGCCCCCAATAACCCACCTTTGTTCATGAATTGCGTGTCAAAAATGCATTAAATAAACAACCAAGACACGTGCATGCACTCTGGTAGCATCAAACGAAAAAGCTGGATGTTTTGTTATTGTATTAATATAATTTGCAGCTTTTTCCCTTCTCGTACATCTATTACTTTCAAATATATTTTCAATAAAAGTAAGCCAAGAAAGGTGTTGACCCCCTCAAAGGTGCTACTGCGCTAACATGGCCAGTGCATGTTAGCACGTTAGCCATAGTAGCCAGTGATACGGTTGACCATGTTAGCACATTAGCCATATTAGCCATCATTACTGCACTAACATGGCCAGAGAATGTTAACTCGTTAGCCATATTAAGCAGTGTAACTGTGCTACATGGTCATGGCATGCTAGCACATTAGCCATATTGGTCGGTGTAACTGTGCTAACATGGTAGCACATTAGCCATATTAGCCAGTCCTACTGTGCTAACATGGTCCAGAGCATGTTCCCACGTTAGCCATATTAGCCACAGCTACTGATAAAAACACTAATTAAATATAATTTTGTAAAAAGTACGATTTCATTCGAAAATATTATTTAACTGGTGGGCCAATTTCCAATTTGAAAAACAGTTCATTGTCGCCCTAATGTCAGCATCGCGACTCTAACGCGGCGTCATTCAGTGTAGGGGTCCAGGTGGGGGTGGGGTGGGGTTTTTTTTGGTGGGGGTGGGTGTCTCATATATATATATATATATATATATATATATATATATATATATATATATATATATATATATATATATATATATATATATATATATATAGGGCCTATATAGTTATTGTGGGTGTTGCATCTGCTATCGGCGTGACAGCTCCTGTAGATATGCCAGCTTATGTGGAATTGACAGCCCCCGTGCATACAGCAGCTACTATAGACGTGACAGTTCCTATTGTTATAACAGCTCATGTAGCTGTAAAAAGTCAAGTTCAAGTAACAGCACATGTGGACGGGACATCTCCTGTGGATGTGGCATCTATGTATATGACAGTGCCCATAGATGTGACAGCTCATGTGGATGCAACAGCTCTTATAAATGTGGGAGCTCATATAGTTATGGCAGCTCCTGCAGATTTAGCAAGTCGTGTCCACATGACAGCTACGATGGGCATGCCATCTCTTATGGATATGAAAGCTCATATAGCTACATGATTCTATAGACATAACCACTCTTGTGGTTGTAGCATTTGCAGTGGGTGTGCTAGCTCCAACAAACATGACCGCTTTTGTAGATGCAGCATCTCCTATGAATATGACAGCTTCTGTAGAGGTGGCAAGTCCTGTGGAAGTGGTAGCTCTTATATACGTGGCAGCTCCTATAGAATAGTTCCTCTTAATATAATAGCTCATGTTGCTGTGACAAGTCATGCACACATAATGGCAACTGTGGACCTGGCAACTCCTATGGATATGACAGCTCTCCTAGCTGTGTCAGCTCCTGTGAAAGCGGCAATGTAGTAAATGGAAGAAATAGATGTACTTTCTCATTGGTCCTCTCAAGTCAATTCGCTATGAGTGAGATGGCCTAATTGACCATATATGGAGCACCCAAAATTTGTGTATTCTGCCCCATTTGGGAATTCACTATATATGGTCAACTAGGCCACACCACATGGCTTAGTAGGACCAATTAAAAGTGTGTCTATCACTTCCATTTGTTTGCTATTTATCACGATGACATGGCTAGACTAAGTGGGCTGGCAGGCCCTCGATTAGACTATCCAAGCTATTCCTAGACTAGCCTATGCTAAGCTAAGCCTAAAGCTATGGTATGTTAGGCTGGGCTGGGGTATTCCAAGCTAGACTATTTTATTCTAGGCTGGTCTAAGCTATAGGCTAGGTCTCCGGTAGTCTAAGCTGGGATAGCTATACTCAGGCTAGTCTACACAAGCTATGCATATGTTAGCCAATGCTAGGCTAAGCCTAAGCCTGGGGTATGCTAGTCTAAAAGCTAGCTCTAGGTAGTATAATCTGGGCTACCATATACTAAGCTAAGCCATAGTCTAGACTAGGTTAGGCTAGTTTAGTCTAAGCTGGGCTAGCTATGCCTAGGCTATGCTATGCAAGCTAGACGTGAGCTTGTCTATGCTAGGCTGGACTGGGTTTTCCTATATGCTATGTCTAGGGTAGGCTAAGGCGAGTTGGCTAGGCTAGCTAGGCCTAGGCTAGGCTACACATGATAGCCGGAAATCAATAAGGTTTAAACACGGATTGGCCTAAACCTGGTAACAAACCACAAAGTAATTCCAAGGTTAGTATTATAGATAGGGCGATAGCCACCACCCCCCACCCCCAACCCGAATTTTAGTAGTTGATACCCAAACCACAAACCCTTCATGGTGTGTGGTCTAAATACCGAAGTATGGGCGTCCATCAGAAATGAGAAGGGCTCTTTGATGCTCCAACCACTTAGAAGGAATGTCCATATTTGGGCATTTAGGCCACGCCTCTTGCGGGGCGTGGGACCTAGCTCTCAACCAATAAAACGTTGGAACTATCGCCATATCTATACAACTATCTTTGCAATTACTGTGATTTGTTACCAGGTTTAGGCTAAACCGGGTTTAAACCTCCTTATTGAATTCCAGGAGATATGTCTAGTCTAACCCATGTGAGACTAAGCCTAAGGTTAGACAGACAGACTAAGGCTATACGAGTCTAAGTCATACGTGTCTAAGCCATATTAGCAACATTAGTCTAAGCTTTACGAGACTAAGCTATAGTAGTCTAGTCTATACTATCTAGTCTAAGCTACACTAGCTATCCATCTATGCAACAATAGTCTAATCTATATTAGTCTAGTCAAAGCTATACTAGTCTAGACCTAGCTATACTAGTTTACTCTAAGCTATACTAGTCTAAGCTGCAGTAGTCTAGTCTAAGCTATGCTAGTCTAGTTTAGGCTACACTAGTCTAATTTAAGTTGCCCTAGTCAAGTCTCTACTAGTCTAGTCTAAGCTATACTAGTCTGAGCTATACTAGTCTAAGCTAAGCTAGGCCCAGCTATGCTATATTAGTCTAGGCTAAGCTATGCTATACTAGTCTAGACTAACCTTTGCTATACTAAACTAGGCAGAGCTATGCTATCACAGTTTAGGCTAAGCTAAGCTATGCGCTACTAATCTAGTCTAAGATATACTAGTCTAAGCTATGCTAGTCTAAACTAAGATAGAGGTAACTACTAGCCACTAGAGGTACAGTAACCAGTAGAGGTACCTGATAAATAACCACTAGATGTACGTGATAACCACTAGAGGTTCCCAATAACGACTAGAGCTATCAGCAACCACTAGAGACTCCAGTAACCTCTAGAGTTACATGTAACCACTAGAGGTACCAGTAACCACTAGAGGTACCTGATAACCATGAGATGCACCAATAACCACTAGTTCTACCTAATAACCAGTAGATGTACAGATATGTATACAGCTACAGAAATCAGAGCGATTGTAGCAAGACTGCCCATCTTGATATAAAGGAAAATTGTTAAAATAAGTGCTATTCGATAGGGTAGGGTAGGTAGGGTAATGTAGCACATGGATAGCCTAACCTAGACCTGGCTAACCTTTATTAGCCGCGTCTACACATAGCCGGTACAGCTTAGGCTACCCTATACATAGCCTACAGATAGCATACCCTATACATAGCCTATAGGTTAGCCTAACTAATCCTAGCCTAGCCCAGCATAGCATAGCATAGTCTACGCCTAGCTAGCCAAGCGTAGACTACCCTAGAACTAGCCTGGCCTATCATACCCTAGCCTAGTCTAGCATACCCTATAGTTAGAATTAGCCTAGTCTACGCAAAACTTGTGTAGCCTACCCAGGTCACCTTAGGCTACCATAGACCTAGCATCTAGGCTAGCTTAGCCTAAACTAGCCTTATGCTTAGCCTAACATAGGCTAAGCTGGGCATAGATTACATATTCTTGCCTAGGCCTAGCTAGTCCAGCTTAGAGACTCGACTAGCATACCTCAGCTTAGACTAGCATATAATAACTTTGCTTAGACTAGCTTAACTTAGACAATCATATCATAGTTTAGACTAGCTTAACTTAGACAATCATATCATAGCGTAGACTATCTTAGCTTAGACAAGCATAGCATAGGATAGACTAGCATAGATTAGATAACTTAGCATATGTTGCTCAGAATAGCATATCTTAGCTTAGTGTAGAGTAGAATAGCATAGCTTAGCCTAGAGTAAGATAGCTTAGTGTAGACTACCTTATCTTACACTAGCTTGGCTTAAACTAGCTTAGCTTAGAGAAGCATAGCATAGGATAGACTAGCATAGATTAGATTAGCATAACTTAGCATATGTTGCTCAGAATAGCTTAGCTTAGACAAGCATAGCTTGCTTGGCTTAGCTTAGACTAATGTAGCTTGGCATAACTTAGCCTAGACTAGCATAGCTTAGATTAGCATAACTTAGCATAGGTTGACTTAGCCTATCTTAGCTTAGACTAGCATAGCTTAGCTTAGCAACGCTTGCCACAGCTTAGCTAGCATATCTTAGCGTTGACGATCTTAGCTAAGTTTAGACAAACATAGCTTAAATTAGACTGTCTTAGATTAGCATAGCATATCTTAGCTTAGTGTAGAATAGCATAGCTAAGCTTAGAGTAAGATAGCTTAGTGTAGACTAGCTTACCTTAAACTAGCTTGGCGTAGACTCGCTTAGCTTAGCATAGCTCAACACAGCTTAGGTTAGAATAACTTGGATTAGACTATCTAGAGTAAAGGCATAGTGGCCGAGTGGTTAGTCACGAGCGTTGGTAGCTCAAAGGTTGACAGTTCTCCTCCCGGGCCACTGTGTTGTGTCCTTGAGCAAGGCGCTTCACTCTGCCTTGCTCCAGTCCACTTAGCTGTAAATATGTACCTGCGAGGACAGTGTAGGTAATGTGAATACATAGCTTAAGGTGCAACCCAGCTGACAGTTCCATAAGGGAGAACGGGCCCAATGACCAGGGGCTAAGCGGTGTAAAACTTGCTGAACACTTCGGTGAAAACTAGACTGTAAAATGTAAACTTACTTATTATCTTCGCTTAACTTAGCCGAACATAGCATAGCATAGCTTAGACTAGCATAGCCTATCATAGTTTAGCCTAGCGCAGACTAGCACATCTTAGTGTAGACTATCATAGCTTAGCTTACACTAGCATAGCTTAGCCTAGCCTAGCCTAGCCTAGGCTAGGCTAGTATAGCATAACTTAGATTAGAGTATATTTTAGTTTAGCCTAGACTAGCATAGCTTTGAATAGGTTAGCATAGCTTAGCTTATACTAGCATAGCTTAGACTAGCATATGGTAGTGTAGAGTAGCATAGCTTATCGTAGCACAGCTTAGCTTAGCATAACATAGCATAATTTTGCCGAGTTTATCATAGCTTAGCTTATCCGAGTATATCTTAGGATAGCTTAGCCGAGTATACATGTACCTTAGCTTAGAATAATATATCTTAGCTTGGCCTAGTATAGCTTTGCACAATATAGCTTAGCTGAGTTTAGCCCAGTATAGTTTAGTTTAGTCCGGTGTAGCTTAGCTTAGCCCAGTATAGCTTAGCGTAGTCCAGTGTAGCTTTAGACTAGTATAGCACAGGTTAGCTTAGACTGGTATCGCATAGCTTAGCCTAGACTAATATAGTACACCTTAGCCTAGACTAGTATAGCTTAGCTTAGCATAGACTAGTAAAACTTTGCCTAGACTAGAATAGCGTAGACTAGACTACAATAGCTTAGGCTACACTACTATGGCATAGTGTAGCCTAGAGTAGTATATCATAGCCTAGACTTGTATAGCATAGCTTACCCTAGTGTAGTATAGCATAGTTTAGCCTAGCCTAGTATAGCTTAGCCTAGACTGATATAACATAGCTTAGCTTAGTATAGCATAGCTTAGCCTAGACTAGTATATTATAGCTTAGACTAGTATAGCTTACACTAGTCTAGTATAGCTTAGACTAAAGTAGCATAGCTTAGACTAGTATAACTTAGACTACTATAGCTTAGCCTAGACTAGCATAGCTTAGACTAGACTACTATAACTTAGACTGGACTGGCATAGCTGAGCCTAGACGAGCATAGCTTAGACTAGCATACTATATTTTAGACTAGGATAGCAGAGCTTAGACTAGCCTAATATAGCTAGGACTATACTCGTATAGCTTTGACCAGACTAACATAGCTTAGATTAGACTAATATATCTTAGACTAGTATAATGTAGACTACTATAGCTTAGACTATTATGGCTTGGACTTGTATGACTTATACTAGTATAGCCTAGACTATAGTGCTATATATAGCTTTGACTAGACTAACATAGCTTAAGCTAGACTAATATAGCTTAGACATTGATCAGATTAGTATACAGCTACCTTAGACTATTATAGCTTGGACTAGTATGGCTTGTACATCAGTATAGCTTAGACTAGTACGGCACAGCTGACCGATTTTCACTGACACGTCAGAAAAAACCCATAAGGGTCTAAGGGAATTAAGGTAATTAAAATAATTGATATTTTTTTAATGGACGGGGACTTGAAAAAACCACCAACACCCCCACCTCACACACACACGCTCGCGCGCGCCTGAACTCATCCCAGGGCCCTATTTTTATCTTCAGGACTTATTCATTATTCAACGGTCCTCGTAACTGGACCCATCTGATTAGTAATATACAAATGAGGTTGAATGGAATTCTGAAGAATCACGCCAGGCTCCCACAGGTTAGCTTTTTGCGCTAACTTTGGAAATGCATAGATAACAGCCTGATATTACGAGATGATTGTCGGAGATCCAGGGAACCAAACGGGTAATGTGGAGTCGTTTTTAATGAGAGTCGGGATTTGAGTTATCGATTCCTTCTTGAAATACTCTCTAGGATTCAGAGTATGTGAAATATCCTCTACCTTATTTTAGAGGGCCACAAGGAGGTAGCGCTTTAAGATAGGTGGTCATAAGACCCCCTATCTTAAGAAATACACGATCTTATGGACACCAAAACACTGCGAAAAGCAATTTTTTTATTACGCCACACGGTGTCCTTAATGAACTCGCTTTTATGTTCCATAATGTGCCCGTTACGGTTATAGACAGGCAAAATTAGGCATTGATTTTCACCACGTCCACACTCATTGATAAATGGCTTTGTTTTATCAGCAAATTTGTAATGTCGGACACTAAACTATGATATTACGGCAACAAGACTTACCCTTTTATCAATCCATTCGTCTGCCCGTCTTCCTTTCTTTCCAGCCGCCCCTTCATTCATTCATGAATTCGTCCACCCACCCGCCCGAGCATCCATCCGCGCCCACCCACTCACCAACCCACCCACCCATCCTTCGATCCATTCATTTATTCATCGATTCATGCATCCATCCACCCACCCACCCACCCATCCATTCATTCATTCATTTGATGATATATGTATTTATTTCCACCACTCCACCAAACGCGTTCATGGACTCCCAGTCCAAACACTGGTGGGTCGGGGTGTCGTGAACGCCCACTCACACAGTTACGCTGTTCGAGCCCGTACTTGCATACCTATTTCTCGCTATGTGAAGTAACATTATGCTAGAGGGTTGGAGGTAGCCAATCAGTTTTCTGCCCACATCAGGCGATAGGCGAGGTGACCTAATTTACAATCACAAAAACAAAGGCGATAGCGACGCTGTTGCTCTGGAGACATTTGCAAAATTTTGCAATAGTTTTTCTCTAACAAGTTATCCGAGGAACAGAAAATGTGTAGATTGGTTTTCAGTAACAAAAACGGCTAGTTTGGTTTACGCACATGTGTAAATTTGCCTACTTCCTGATTTCTTATCAGTAATCTCATTGGCGCAAGTTGACTGCCCCAGTTCATTAATATGTATGAAGCTTCGTGAACTTAGCACAAATGCCAAAGGCGTGCAAGCACAGTACTCGATGGAAACGTAGTGGGAGGGCGAGGATCTTGCAAATAGGACGATGTGTGTCGTGAGGCCTGTGAATCAGTACCAAACTTAATTGTCGGTGACGCCCTTGCCCACCAGGTTGCTGTTTTGAACAAATATCTTTGATTTGAATATGATTTCAAACATTCAAATGCAAAAGGAAGTAACAGAGAATTATCACAAAAATATCATCTTTAGAGATTCGTAATCTTGTGTGATGTCCAAGCCTTCCATATAGTTCCGATGCTTTACGGAAACACCCGAGTATGCACGAGTATCATCAGTTGAGGCCCGGCAAGCAACATGTGTGGACATACATATATTGACTCCGCGTCTAACCAATCTAGTATTAATATTAAACCAGTTTGTAGCATAATTAGTAGTTAATAAATAAAGTAAAATACAAACCAAGGTATTGAGTAGTAAGCAAGAACATAGAGACACAACATCTTGGATATCCATACTTTCTGACACATAGTGTTAGGAAGTAACTTCTATCTTATGTAGATTATTATAATCTACATCAATTAATAGCTAATAAAATATCCGGTCCGGGCATATGTGTTATTTTACAAACAAGATATAAATAGAATTGGAAAATAAGGATTCTATGAACATCTCTTTGTTATGTAGTAAATCTCTGACCAAAATAGCCGAGAAATCCTGCGCAGGCGTACTTGACAATGTACAAATAATCCTCACATGCCGTTGTCACGGCCTGAGTGTAATAAAGAAAATACGAAAATACGACATCACCCGTCATTGTTGGTCGTGAAGGCATTTATGTTTGGCTCCGCAAAATGGAACTGGTTGGGGTGGGGGGTGGGGGTGGTGGGCGTGGATTAAAATATCATATAAATTCTGCCCGCGACGCTATCTCCGAAATGGTTAGCAGTATTTAACCATATAGATCTCGTATGTATTGACTAGATCACTCACGGCGCTCTCAAAAGCGGCATTTCAGAGTATTTTCTCGCCGATCTCCTTTATATGAGAATATCATATTACTAACAGAATCTCCAAGTCCTTTCATTGTCAGATTAATACCTACAACCAAATTCTATTTATGATAAAAATACATAAATTCAGGTCATGAGTGTCTGTTTCTGCTTGCGAATACTATAGCCATCAAGCTACTGTAGAGATCTATCCGCCATGAACGTTGGACACATTTTTGTTCGGTCTCTCTTCTGATTACTGAAAAAGTTATAGACACAGCATTATGTATGTTGGCACGGTTTTATTGACCGTGGTGGTTGGTCCTGACAAGTAGCCAGATGAATGAGAAGAGCACTGAGAAACATCACGATCTATTGAAAATTGTTGACAAGTTGTCAAAATGAAATGAAACATCAGCTGAACAGCTGTTATTGACAGCTTGCATAGACTTGTCAAAATCTGAAAATACCCGGTCAGGTGCACTGGCGATTTACTGAACTCAGGTCATTGGCGGTCGCGACACCCTGCCCCACGATGAGGGTATGCGCTGAGTGATCTAGTCAGTATATATGATATCAATGAATTTAACCAAATTTTCGCCATTGTGAGGGTATGCACGTGAGTGATCTAGTCAATATATATGATATCAATGTATTTAACCAAATTTGCCATAGGAGAACTGGAACATCTTGGCTTGTATTTCAATTTCAATATTTCAAATCGAATAAATCGTCTTCTAAAAAGCGTCCCTATCGAAGGATGGGCGGACGGAGTAGCAGCTTTCAATGCTGAATTGTTTATCCGCCAAACCCTTGTAGATTTCTCGGGACCTACTTTCTCAGTATACATTTAATGATTTCATACAATGGGCTCTATATTGAGCGGTCGGAAATGACAACAGCATGCGAAATTTGAAACTCATTCTCAATGGACTTTGACCCGTTAACCCTTTCACCAACAAATTCCCCGTATCTCAAACACAGAGCAAACAAATGGGCACCTGTTGAATAATTTGGATTTAATGTGATTGGAAGCCATTAGACAGCAACGACTTCCAGTCATATTAATTTTAAAATATTCAACCGAATATAACATCATAGTTGTTGATTGCAAATTTTAGTCACGTTGTTTTCAAAATCGTGACATGTGTATTAGCTGCTCACGAGTTGGAGAACAATTGACCTTTCCATTTTAGCTATGCCCCGCCCACCACTAGCTAAGCTCCTCCCACATCTCGCTGTGTGTGCAGATATTATGGTTTAGGTGTCCTGGTGTATCAGGAACTGGCTGATCGGGAGCGTTATCTGTGTCAGTTACACGTGCATGTTCGCTTTGCATCACAGATTTATCAAATTCAAACATATCATTAATACTAACTTTACATGGATCTGGAATTGGGTCCGAGGACTTCACAATTTTCCAATAATCTCGTGGATTGGTGCTACATAGCTGTTCTAGTTTTAGTTTGAAATGTCGTTTATAATTAGCAATAGCGTTATTCATATTGGATTTATATATTTTACTAGCATCAATCAGGGTATTAAGGTTTGCGACTGTTTTACTAAGTCGATAGCTGGTTCGCAACTTGTGGTAATTTTCTCTTGCTATTCGACAATCTGTATTAAACCATGGGAGATTTAAGTTATATTTCTTGTTGTTAGAATGGTTTTGACGAGACTTCAAGCATCCAAATGTATTTCGTGCCGATTGTTCAAATAATGTGGCTATGCTAGCAGGAAAGCTAGGAAGGTATAATATTTCTGTTATCGTCGGTAATATTATCTGATGAGATGCGCAAGTTAGTATAAATTTCTTTATTCATCACATGTTCTGTATATTCTGAAGATTTGTCTAGGTTCCATCTTTTAGGTCGTGGTTGTGCGGGTGTAATATGCGTTGCGTTAGTACCTAAGTTGTATTCTTGGTTATTAGGGGACATTGACGCTGTACTTTTGGGGAATGAATAAGACACTTCGATGGCAAAGTGTATGTCTGAAAGTAACGGATTATAATTCAAAACATTAAAAAGTACTGCATATTTTAAGTGTGTAAGATGATATGACATAATCTACTACACTAACATTTTTACATGTCAGCTTCCCCACCCCTTTGTCCGCACCTATTCTACCATTGTAGATACACAAATTATTATACATGCAAATATTTGTGAGATGCCGGCCGAAAAGGTTTACTTTATTTGTATCTTGAGTGACACGTATGGGTAAGTTTTTTACAATTAAGACATTGTCGTCTTCAATCTCTAATACACACCTGTGCAAAAGTTAAGCACCAGCAAAAACAATAGAACGTAGAAACATGATGGTACAACTAGGCTGCCATACTTTTTGTCCCCGCGTTAGCTGACATAATTCCAAGTACGAAATGCACATGCCTGCATGACTTCACGCCGCTTGATGTCCGTGCGTGGCGGGAAACAGCACACGTGTTCAGTTATGTAAAAGTCCAGTTTGAGGTGTAGAACATTACATACAGATTTAGGCGACAAGATTAGGAATTTTGTGTTCATGACCGTGGTTTATTTGTACAGAGAGAATTAGCTCTTGATTGTGAACCGCTATGGCAAGACGAAGGTTAAGTGATCGTGTGAAATGGCAAATCATAGGCATGCATACCACTGGTATGTCATGCAGAGAGATTGGCAGACAGCTGAACATTAACCATACTGTAATCAGTCGTTTGATTGCAAAACATGGGCAAACTACCGAGGTGAATGACAGGCCTAGATCTGGAAGACCGAAGAAGACTACTGCCCGTGATGATCGAGCCCTAGTACGCCTTGTTAGGAGATCTCCATTCACCAACAGCAGAGTGCTCAGCCAGCAATGGGAAACGCGCAATAGAGTGTCAATGTCTACCGTCAAAAGGAGACTGTATGCTGCTGGCATGAAAGCTAAGAGACCTGTCAGACGTCCTCTCCTCACTGCACACCACAAAGAGGAGCGTCTGAGGTGGTGCACGAAAGAAGACACTGGAACATGAGATCCTGGAGACGGGTACACTGGTCCGATGAAAGTCGGTTCCTACTTCATGCCACAGATGGTCGAACTCGTGTATGGAGGTCCAGACGCACGGCGTACGACCAACGTAACATCATGGAAGAAGTTCCATTTGGTGGAGGTTCCGTTATTATATGGGGGTGCATCTCATTTGATTGTAAGCTGGATCTGTTGACTGTACCTGGAACACTACATGGACAAAGATATCAAGATTCCATACTGGATAGAGTTGTGGTCCCTCATTTTGTAAATCATGCACCTGGAACCCACCCTATATTCATGGATGACAACGCCCGACCACATCGTGCTAGAGCTGTGCATGAATACCTCCGCCAGAATGCCATCGAAACCCTACCATGGCCAGCAAGGAGCCCTGACATGAACCCTATTGAGCATATCTGGGAAACATGGTGAGAAGGAGGGATCCTCCTGTGCAGAACCTACAGGAATTAACAGACGCACTCCATCTTGAATGGCAACGAATACCACAATGGCGTATCAGTCGGTTGGTGACCAGCATGAGACGTCGTGTCCAGGCCGTCATCCAGGCACAAGGTGGATATACCCGGTATTAATAATGACAGTCTCAAACTCGTGCACAGATGTTAAACTTCGTTTTCAGACACCATTAATGACAATCTAGCCACGTGTGTCAACTGTAGGGCAATAGTTGTCAGTTGTGTCAACGTAACCATATTCAGGCCTCGTTTTCAAGTTCAAACAAAAAAATACAGTGTTTCCCCACCATCATAATCAGCATTCCTCTAGTTGCATTATTACCTCTTGCACTAAGATGGATGGGTACATAAATGTTTATGCTATTGCTTTCTTCATAGCACATGAATATACCCTCGCATGTGCGATAGTAGGGTGGTGCTTAACTTTTGCACAGGTGTATATATCCCCTAATTGGTCACCATGTTCAAGAACCTCACTACGGTTACTTGTTTTGGCGTTAAAGCCTCCAATAAGTAAAAATAAGTCCGAATTTTTCATTAACGGTGCAATTTCCTTATCAATAGATTCAAAAGCTTCGATGGATGAGTAACTAGAGCCTTCAGGTGGTATGTATACAACGCCTACTATGACATCACTCCGAGTTTTGCGTAGCAGTTTGTCTATTTTAATCCATAATACATATTTATTTTCTGTTTTGATTTCTGTTATAAATTTAGCCATCTTGGTTTGAAAGTGCCGCAATGCCGCCTGATTTACGTTTAGCCGACGTTCTTGTTTTAAGTAAAATTTTATATCCTGGTGGGAGATTGTCGAAATTATCAAATTCATTGTGTTTTGTTTCAGCTAGACCAACAATATTGTATTCGCTAAAAAATTCCTTCATTTCGGGATAATTAAGTTTATGCTTCAGCCCACATACATTTACAAATGCGATATTAAGCTCAATATGGCCAGTGGTGATGTTGTTTCCGATATTTAGTCTACCTGCAGCATGAACGGCAACAGGTATTGCTGTAGTTTGGGGTGAGTGGATAGCAGTAGTTGTATCAGTACGGGCTATATCAGCAACAGCAGTAAGTGTAGGGGCAACAATAGTCGTAAGCATAGGAGCAATGGGGACAGTAGCAACAAGAGGCCCCTGTATCGCTCACCTGTAACATTGGCATTTCAACTAATCTTACATAAGTTTTACATCCATCAGTGTCACTTCCAATGACTTCCAGTCATATGGTTTAGTTTTCGAGATACTGACAACAATCTCTGGAATGTTTTTTTGCATTAGTGATTTTGAACAATGTTTAAGCGAAAATAGATGATATCAGTGCTAACAACAGGTGGTTTCTTAACTGTCTCACTGCTGCAAGCCAGTGCAGCCAATAATTTTAATTTTCAAAAGCGCTTGACTTGTTTAATATTTTGAAAACAATTCGACTGAAAGTTGTTGGCGGCCTAACCACCAACAACTTTCAGTCCAAT
Source organism: Chaetoderma sp. LZ-2023a (assembly GCA_034401795.1). Classification (NCBI taxonomy): domain Eukaryota; kingdom Metazoa; phylum Mollusca; class Caudofoveata; order Chaetodermatida; family Chaetodermatidae; genus Chaetoderma; species Chaetoderma sp. LZ-2023a. The sequence continues at coordinate 89,975,443 of CM067366.1, read as the reverse complement.
TGTTTTCAAAATATTTATCAGGTTCAGCGATATAACATTTGGAATATGTCGTCTGCAAAAACTCAGCAGTCAGGCGGCTACTTGAGGTTTAAATACAATTGAAGAAAATGGTCTCTAAAGGCAGGAAAGGTGGTCTTTATAGCAGGTTATTCGCCCCAACACCACACAATCCATTTAACACATGCGCATATGGTGAATCACCAAGTTAGCAGCAGGGGTAGGGTGAGCTAGAGTTGATTTAGAAAATAATTTGACTGAAAGTCATTGCTGCCTTAGGCAACAACAACTTTCATTGCTGCCTAAGGCAGCAACAACTTTCAATCAAATACATTTCAACATATTTTTAAGAGCATAGATGTCAGAGCACATAATACATATCTTAAATATTTAGCCAGTGATGGAAAGGTTAATTTGTTAATTGGAGTTTAATCTATGGTAATAAAATGTGACATAGTGATAAATCAGTGGACGGTGAGAACTGAGAACAAACCTGCATTTGCCCTATGAAAGTGACACTGCAACTATTTAAGGGGTGATAACTCTGGCATTTGACATCCTATCAGTTTTATTTTCAAAACACAGATATTAGATGCCAACATTAACATTGTGACCACGTTGGTGTCAATCCATCCAGAAATAACAACATGAGCCGCCAATGTTGGTGACTGACGGATAGATGGATGGACGGACATACAGAAGACGGATGGAGTCATCGCTATACGACAGCTGACTGACAAGTAAGCGGAGTTAAGAAAACCAATTTCGGCTTCAAAATCCATCAAATAAAAAAATTGAATATGGCAGCCAAACACACTAAAATTTGATTGGTCCACGGCGGCCATGTTTTTTACCTATCAACTTCCCATGAACAAACGTTAATGGCCCTTAGTTCATAATGTTTCCTAAAATCGGCCAAAATCCAAGATGGCCACCAGCCAAATTGGCCGATAGGCTTTGTTTGAACAAACTTGGATCCCTATGTCCTAAGGATATTTTCTGCCAAATATAATTGAAATCGGCCCAGTGGTTCTTGAGAAGTTGTTTAAAGAAAAAAGTTGGCGGATGGACGGACAGACGCCAGACGGTCGCCATAGCATAAGCTCACTTAGTCATTCTGGCCAGGTGAGCTAACAAGTAATCGTTTAATCATCAGGAAGTCAAAATGTTTAGTTCGTTAATGTTCATTTGTAATCCAACAGATGACTATTTTTGAAAATTTACCATTGGAATGACTGGCTTGTTTATCGAGCCAGTAATTTCACTGGTACATTTTCACAAATAGTCATCTCTTGGCCTACAAATAGACATTTCTCAAGACCACTGTAGAGGCCATTTTGGTCAACTTAACCATGTATGTGCTAAAATATAAAGGATTTCAACACTTGGTTGATGAAGTAAGCAGTAAATCATGTTTGAATTGTGTCTTAAAACTAATGGACCACTGAAACACAGTGGGACCTTGAAACACAGCCAGATCAGTTACTGTGCTAAGGCAGTGATCCGGTACTGATTGGTACGCATCATGGGATCAGTGGTTAATTTCTAGAACTGCAGAATAGCATAATAACCACGATTATGAACAAACCTGTCTCCGATGACCTCCATACGACCCCCTTTGCTAAAAGCGAGGTCATCATCTGTGTGAATCGCATAAACATAGCGAACCTTCACTATACGCATCATGTGGGATCAGTGGTTAATTTCTAGAACTGCAGAATAGCATAATAACCACGATTATGAACAAACCTGTCTCCGATGACCTCCATACGACCCCCTTTGCTAAAAGCGAGGTCATCATCTGTGTGAATCGCATAAACATAGCGAACCTTCACTATCTCCTTATTACCTGTGTAAGAGAATGAGAGTACATCATAATATGAACACATAGTCCATCCTTTAACCATTTAACACTCAAATTTGATGAAGAAAATTCCAATGGAGGAGTCATCCATCCATTTATCCATCAATCATATGACGTCATACGTGACGTGTTGGCTAATGTCATAATCAATTACATCATAAATGATGCGGCTAAGTTCATCATGAATGTTTAATTGCTGACGGGCGTTATACAAATGTAATGTCTTTACTATTTAATAAACATTCTGTTGAATATTTTGAAACTAATTTGACTGGGAGGTGTTGCAGAACAGCACCAAGTCAAATTAGTTTCAAACTATTCAACAGCTTACCTATATAGTTTTCTGGAAACTGAGGCAGGGAGCTCAGGGATCCATCGATCCCAACACGAGTGAGATGTGGCTGGAGCTTAGCTAGATATAGGTGGTACATAGCCAAAACTGGATTCCTCAATTTTCTCATAACAAATGACCATTTAGAGACGAAGAGATTATTTTTGAAAATTTACTACAGCAATGATTGGCTCCAGTGGTAAAATTTCAAAAATAATCTCTTGGTTTGCAAATGGACATCATATATCAGAAAGTAGAAATTTTTTTGAAAAAATTTGAAAGTGAGAGGGTTAATGAAAGCAATGGAAATATTCCAGTGTGGATTTGAATTCCAGAACAATGGAAAACCACTCCTGATATCCTGTGGATTATATGGTTACGTTTTGCTATGTCATTTAATTATGTAAGTTCGAGAGCAATGAGTGATTTCAACAGCACAGTTATGGGAAGTCGCAACAACTCTAGTGTTTGACATCAGATACATTTTTACAGTAAATATGTGCTGCTTGTCTGTCATTTCAATCAAATTAGCTTTAACCCCCTTAACCCTTTAACACTCAAATTTCTTCAAGAAAAATTCAATTTTCTCATAGAAAATGTCCATTTGTAGGTCAGAAGACTAATTTTGAAAATTTACCATGGGAATGACTGGCTCGGTTAACGAGCCAGTCATTTCAGTGGTAAATTTTTTCTCTTGGACTGCAAATGGACATTTCTAAGACCACAGTAGAAGCCTTTTTGGGCTAATATGAGCGATAAAGGGTTAGGCCGACCAAAACCGATCTCTAGCTTTCGAGTTCTAGAGCTCTTAACTCTTAAGGAATGTACATTTGTAGGTCAATGGAAGACGATTTATGAACATTTACCCGTAGCAAATTAAAAACTACATGTAGATGGACTGTGTCCCGCGTGTCGAGCCCTTTAGTTTTTCCGCATGTTACACATGCGTGGCGGTGTCACAACAGAAGGATTTCCTAAAATAGTATACCGCTTGATAAACCAATGTCTACTGAAAACTCTAACATTCTTCTAATTCTTGAAGAGGAGACAAATCACACAGGAATAAAGTCCAAACCATGTGAAAACATGGAAAAAAACCTTGTTTTAATTTTACTGCAAACTGAATGCAATAATGATATAGAACAATTCTGTAGAGTTTTCTTGGGATTGGACAAGCCCTTGATAAATTAAAAGAACATTGAAAAACTTTAACATTCTTCTAATTCTTAGTCCACAATATGTAAACAATTTGACAATCATTTTCATTATGAAGGAAGGAGGCGGGATGCAATGATGGCATAGAACAAATCTGTACAGTTTTATTGCGATCGAATATGTCCATGATGAACTACATGTCCATTGAAACACTTTAACATTTGTCCATGATGAACTACATGTCCATTGAAACACTTTAACATTTGTCCATGATGAACTACATGTCCATTGAAACACTTTAACATTTGTCCATGATGAACTACATGTCCATTGAAACACTTTAACATTTGTCCATGATGAACTACATGTCCATTGAAACACTTTAACATTTGTCCATGATGAACTACATGTCCATTGAAACACTTTAACATTTGTCCATGATGAACTACATGTCCATTGAAACACTTTAACATTTGTCCATGATGAACTACATGTCCATTGAAACACTTTAACATTTGTCCATGATGAACTACATGTCCATTGAAACACTTTAACATTTGTCCATGATGAACTACATGTCCATTGAAACACTTTAACATTTGTCCATGATGAACTACATGTCCATTGAAACACTTTAACATTTGTCCATGATGAACTACATGTCCATTGAAACACTTTAACATTTGTCCATGATGAACTACATGTCCATTGAAACACTTTAACATTTGTCCATGATGAACTACATGTCCATTGAAACACTTTAACATTTGTCCATGATGAACTACATGTCCATTGAAACACTTTAACATTTGTCCATGATGAACTACATGTCCATTGAAACACTTTAACATTTGTCCATGATGAACTACATGTCCATTGAAACACTTTAACATTTGTCCATGATGAACTACATGTCCATTGAAACACTTTAACATTTGTCCATGATGAACTACATGTCCATTGAAACACTTTAACATTTGTCCATGATGAACTACATGTCCATTGAAACACTTTAACATTTGTCCATGATGAACTACATGTCCATTGAAACACTTTAACATTTGTCCATGATGAACTACATGTCCATTGAAACACTTTAACATTTGTCCATGATGAACTACATGTCCATTGAAACACTTTAACATTTGTCCATGATGAACTACATGTCCATTGAAACACTTTAACATTTGTCCATGATGAACTACATGTCCATTGAAACACTTTAACATTTGTCCATGATGAACTACATGTCCATTGAAACACTTTAACATTTGTCCATGATGAACTACATGTCCATTGAAACACTTTAACATTTGTCCATGATGAACTACATGTCCATTGAAACACTTTAACATTTGTCCATGATGAACTACATGTCCATTGAAACACTTTAACATTTGTCCATGATGAATTACATGTCCATTGAAACACTTTAACATTTGTCCATGATGAACTACATGTCCATTGAAACACTTTAACATTTGTCCATGATGAACTACATGTCCATTGAAACACTTTAACATTTGTCCATGATGAACTACATGTCCATTGAAACACTTTAACATTTGTCCATGATGAACTACATGTCCATTGAAACACTTTAACATTTGTCCATGATGAACTACATGTCCATTGAAACACTTTAACATTTGTCCATGATGAACTACATGTCCATTGAAACACTTTAACATTTGTCCATGATGAACTACATGTCCATTGAAACACTTTAACATTTGTCCATGATGAACTACATGTCCATTGAAACACTTTAACATTTGTCCATGATGAACTACATGTCCATTGAAACACTTTAACATTTGTCCATGATGAACTACATGTCCATTGAAACACTTTAACATTTGTCCATGATGAACTACATGTCCATTGAAACACTTTAACATTTGTCCATGATGAACTACATGTCCATTGAAACACTTTAACATTTGTCCATGATGAACTACATGTCCATTGAAACACTTTAACATTTGTCCATGATGAACTACATGTCCATTGAAACACTTTAACATTCGTCCATGATGAACTACATGTCCATTGAAACACTTTAACATTTGTCCATGATGAACTACATGTCCATTGAAACACTTTAACATTTGTCCATGATGAACTACATGTCCATTGAAACACTTTAACATTTGTCCATGATGAACTACATGTCCATTGAAACACTTTAACATTTGTCCATGATGAACTACATGTCCATTGAAACACTTTAACATTAACCTAATTCTTGGTGGAAAATAGGCTACCTCCAAACCCCATAAAAATAAGGACAAAATTTGAAAATCATTTTAATCCTTAGCGCATTGATGTCAAAATTCTGACCTTTGCTGTGTCAGTATCAAAGAAACTGGTGTACATTTTTCAACAATTTTGTTGGAAGATGATGCTGTCTACGACAGCACCATCTCCCACCAAATTTGTTGAAAAATGAACACCAGTTCATCTTTTAATTTAATTTGAAAATTAATAATTTTGACACCGGAGTATTAAGGGTTAATTATGATGCAGACCCGGTGCAATGAGGGAATAGATCAAATATGTAAAATTTTATTAACATTGGACAAGTCCTTGATGAATTAAATGTCCATTGAAGAAATAACATTTACCTAATTCTTGTTACAAAATACGCTAATGGAAAAAACATGGATACAATGATGGGATAGAACAAATATCTCAAGTTTTATTGAGATTGGATAAGCCATTGATGAATTACATATACATTGACAAACTGTAACATTTATCTGCACGTCGCGCACCATTTGAATCGCTATGTCGTGCCATTCTTAGGTTTCTCATAGGGCCCGACATAAATTGTCTTTTCTCAGCCTGCCAATTCAGGAAATTAATTCCGATGCAAAGTAACCTTTGACCTGGACATTCTCTAGGAACACATTCAGACTGAATCAGTAACTATAGGGGTTACCATAACCCCATACATTTTGATATATTGGCTAGATTGCTAATGCGCATACCCTCGCTATGGGGCTAGTCGTCATGACCGCCTTGTGTCGTTGGTTCAGTAAATCGCAATTGCGCATGACCGGGTATCCACTGACTGGCTGATACAGACGATTAGCTGCATATATAGCCTTAAAAAATTACTTGATTATATTTTGTTAATTTGAAGAGAAATTGAACCGACGCAAATTTACATATTTTTATCTGAAATAAATTGTACTGTACTAGTAATAGGTTTAGTAACAAAAACATATTATTTTGGATACTATATACTGTTGAGAGGGTCATGAGTGATCTAACAAGTATATACTAAATCTATGGCGTACCCCGAAAGAGAAGAAGTCAATATCACTATAGATAATAATAATTTAACTCTTTCAAAAGCAAATCCCTAAAAAAAGTAAATTCTTTATAATGCATAAGGATATTCTGTTGCACATTTTGAAATTGATATGACTGAAAGCCGCTCCTGCCAGCAATGGCTTCCGATTACAGTCATATTAATTTCAAAATATTTAAGAGCTTTCCTGTTTGTTTGCCCTGAGATTGAAATACAAAGAATTGATCAGTGAAAGGGTTAACTTACTGAGTTCTCCCAGTGGCACAGGAGGTAATGGTCGAATAATTGAATCATCATCGGCGGTCAGTAGTACGTGTCCCGGCGATGCAACTTCCTTAGCAGGTGGTGCTATCTTCGCTGCTGGAGCCTTACTCGAGCTGATGCCCATTTTAAAGGACCTAAAATCTGTACAGCAACTTTAAACGCTAATTTTCAAAGGCGTGATCGATACAGCACTTTATCATTACATGTATTCGTTCTTTCAGAATAATATATTCATGTGTGCAAAATAATCCTGGTCACACAAATATTATTTTAAAACAGCCTTCGCGCACGTCTACTTGATACTGAAAGGAATGAACACATGTATTAGATTTAATTACAGTCTCTGAATTATACTTAGTATTTTGAAGACAACTTGACAAAAGGTTTATGAACACTACCCTCAAATTATTTTCAAAATATAGGCTTGTTAAGCGATGACGTATTTCCGGGTTCAGCTCAATTGTTAAATTCACAAAACAATGTTTTTGTTTTAAGGCAACAATGTCTTTTAGTCATATTAATTTCAAAATACTGAACAGAATATGCTATACATGTACATAGTAAAGAATTTACTTTTTCAGGGATTTGTTGTTGAAAGGGTTAATAATAGAACGCAAGAAAATCAATAATAAATTGCAATCCCGTAGTAATTTTGCATAGCAGATATAGCTATGCTTGCTGTAGAATGTATAGCAACTGTCTAAATATGCATAGCAAATTGAGATGCGACACCAGATAAAGTATGCTTGTAAACATATTGTAACAGCTTTCCTGTTTTGTTTGCTCTGAGATTGAGATACAGGGAATTTATCTGTGAAAGAGTTAATTGCTATACATTTTTGCTGACAAATATACAATTTATAATTTGCATAGCAATACATGCTATGCAAATATCAAATTCTAAATTATAACCCTGACAAGTAATCTACAGGATGTCTGCCTAAGGCATTGCCTACACGTGTCAGTCACCACAACATATAACCAGAGCAGATACAGTGCAAAAGTGTAATGGCAGCTTACATAATCAATTAGTAACATTGAGATGTGAACAGTAAACAACAGTGAACAAACCAAAACGAGACTAGTACATTATGAACATTGTTGTTTTTGTTTTCAGTATTTAGATGATCGGTGAATATTTAAATGGAGACTGGGTGCTATTCTGTGGGGAATTCATACTGTGTACGTGGGTGGGTGCGTGCGTGCGTGTATGTGTGCGTGCATGCATTTATTTTGTTGTTGTAGTAGTAGTAGTAGTAGTAGTAGTAGTAGTAGTAGTAGTAGTAGTAGTAGTAGTAGTAGTAGTAGTACAGGAATGCGGACTAGCGCATTATGCATGTAGATTTTGGTCCCTGTCCTTGGCTTTCATTGTTACCTGCAAAAGTGTTCAAGTACCATCTTAGACAGGAAATCTCTCTTGCTCGGTCAGTCAGTTAAATTGTGTACCTGGCAAGCGAATCATGAATTGCACATCTCATATTGATTTATTATATAACCAAAAGAAAGACATTTACTAGAAGCTATTTTCATGGTTTGATTACTCAAATTGTATAAAATACTACTAGCAATGGATCTATCCAGTTTTAGCTATGGTCCGCCCATCTCTAGCTAAGCTTCCCCCCACCCCCACAACATCTCGCCCATGATGGGATCGATAGATCCCTGAACTCCCTAAGGATGCTTCCTGCCAAATATAATTGAAATCGGCCCGTGCTTCTTGAGAAGTCGTTTAAAGGAAAAGTTGACGGACAACGGACGGTTGCCATGGCGTAAGCTCACTTGGCCTTTCAGGCCAGGTGAGCTAATAATAATAATAATAATAATAATAAATATAGCCGCAAGCGGCTATGCATCTCGGAGCGCGGGGGGGGGGGGGGGCAAGCGTCCCGGTCGCTAAGACGAGAACCTTATCTGAGCCAGCTCTTATAGGTGGCTTAGAGCCTAAATAGCCTCTTAGATTTGATCGAGTTGGAAGAATGATGTCAATTTTATTGAATTATCTGAGAAGGTTACAGTAGGAATCTTCTTTATTCGCCCAGTCTACCCATTATTGAATGTGGCTTTGAAAAACAAACGATAATGTGTCAACAACGGCAGAAAAATATTAATACAAAATTGTTTTAGTTGGTAGGTAGGTAGGTAGGTAGGTAGGTAGGTAGGTAGGTAGGTAGGTAGGTAGGTAGGTAGGTAGGTAGGTTAGTTGGTTGATTGGCCACTCACACCGAGATGTATTTGGGCCATGACTCACTCTGAGAGGTGCTTCCCCGAAGGGTTGCGTTGCTCCCCCCGAAGGGTTGCGTTGCTCCCCCCGAAGGGTTGCTATAAACAAATGTCAAAACTGAAAAAAGTCGGGGAAAATAAGTTGTTGCTGGGAGTGTGTTGCCTGATGTTGCCTAATGAACTGTTGTTTGCAGGTGTCGATGTTGTATGCTGTGTTGAGGAGGGGTGGGATGGGGAATTACTTTATTTCTCATGGTGGTGGGATGGGGGTGGAGGGCAGTCTGTAAAATAAAACCTCAAAACGGGAATCAGGAAAATTTTAAATAAAAAATATTATGACGAAACTGAATGATAATACTATCGACTAAGAATAAACAAATTAAAATAATGGCCTGTGATTAAATAAACAAGATACGGGGAAAATTAACCTTAAAGTCCAGAGTTTGTGACTTGAATGTTGACCTCCTTCTCTCAGCTCCAATGAATTTCGAAGCCTGTCGAGAAAAACCTTCCGACGTGGAACATTGTTTGATAGCATCCACGCAGTCAATTTGAACATTTCGGGACGCTCGTGTAGGAAGCGTCACTTCCCCTGGGAGATTACGTTCAGAATCTCGAGTAACTGCAATGGATTGTCCAGCAGGACCAGGCACGGTTCCTCTCTGATCTTCACCAAAATGGTGGGCGGGTACACGTAAGCGTGCATCCCTCTCCAGAACGTCTGTATCGACGGCATTTGGATCTGGAATCGGCGAGACATAAGTCATGATTTGCGCATTTTCCTTTGTGGCGAACAAGTCCACGTTTGGTTTGCCCCAACGCTAGAAGATCCTGTGACGAACTAAAGGGTTGAGAGACCATTCTCTTGACAGAATCCTCTGTCTCCGAGACAAAGCATCCACCAGAATGTTCAATCGCCCAGGAATGTGAGCTGCTTTCCAAACAACTGAGTAATTCCTGCACCATTGAATCAAGTGCCACATCTTCATACATAGTGTGGGTGACTTGGTCCCGTCTTGGCGATTTATGTATGATACTACTGTCGAGTTGTCTGACCGTATCAATATCGCCTTGCCCCTGACTTTTGGAAGAAATCATTCCAACACCAGTTCCACTGCCATCATTTCCAACAGATTGATATGCAGCTGGCTCTCTTGGAGCGTCCATGTTCCTGAGACCTGGTGTTCTCCCAGGCAAGCTCCCCATCCCTCCAGCTACGCATCCGTGTACACGGACAGCTGGGGGTGGGGTAGGTGCAGCGAAACTCCCACTAGGAGATTCTGACGCTTTTTCCACCATACAAGATGAGACGTTAATGGCTCCAAAACTGGAACCAGCTTTGACAGGGGTCCTGTTCTCTGTTTCCACAGAGACATCAGATACAACTGGATAGGCCTTCGCATTAGAGCAGCGTACGGGATTACCTACTCCATGGAGACCATCATCTGAAGAAACCACCTCGCCTGAATGTGGTTTCCCAATCGAAAACTCTTGAGGATGGCTAACAGACACCACTCTGGGCTCTGACGGGTAAACCCTGCCCTCCTCGAGATCGAATCGCATCCCTAAATAAACGAACTTTTGAGTGGGTGTCAACTCGGATTTCTCCTTGTTGACTATCCAGCCTAGATCTGAAAGCAACTTCAGAGTCAGAGCAGTATCCACCTCTAACTTGGCTGGCGTGTCTGCCTTGATAAGCCAATCGTCTATGTAGGTGTGAAGCACCACATTCTCTCTTCTGAGAAATGCTATCACCGCAAGGACCACTCTGGTGAAAACATGTGGAGCTGTCGACAGGCCAAATGGGAGGACTACAACCTCCCACACCTGATTCTGAAATGCAAATCTCAGAAACCTGTGACAACTCCCGTTCATTGGAATGTGGAAATATGGATCTTTCAGATCAATCGATACACACCACATTCCCTTCCTCAATCCTGCCATTACCGACCTCGGAGTTTCCATCTGAAAGCGTATGGATAAACCAATTCAATGACCCGAGATTGAGAACGGGTCTCCCACCCCCCCCCCCCCCCTGTGCTCTTGGGGACAAAGAACATGTTTGAATAGAAGCCTGGAATGGTCTGGTTTGCTGGTTTTATTGCTCCCTTCAGAAGCAAACCTGACACTTCATTTTGAATAGCTTCTAACTTGTCTGGCTCCCTTGGTACGGGAGTCCAGACTGGTGCCAGACACATTTTGTGGTGGAAAATCCCACCATTCCGGCATGTACCTCTGGAATAACCATCCTAGGACCAGACTGTCTGACGTCACACCTCGCCAAGCCTCGACGAAATGCATGAGCCTTCCACCCACTATAGACGCATTGACGCCTAATGCGGGTGTCTGGCTCGCGATCCGCTTCCCCCCACCCCTCTCTTGACGAGAGAGAACCATTTTGGTCTTGGCTTGACCAGTCTAACTGGCACCGCTGTTCCTGTCGCACAGGTGTGGTCCAGGAAGATACGAAGGGAGCCTTCGTACCCTCAGGTACGATCCGCTCCCTTCTTTCTGCCCTTTGAGGACTTCCCCTTCCCACCTCTCGGGCGATCAGTGGCAACATTTGGTGGGTAGGAGACCCCACAACCTTCTTGGCCTTCTTCGCCGGAGGCGGCTGAGAAGACCCAGTAGAAGCAGAAGCAGCACTAGGCTTGGCTTTCGCCTTGCTTTTATGCTTCTTCTGCTTCTCAGTAGGTTGCCCGGTTAGCGGTTTGGCCACAGCCCCTATCGCACTAGTTCCAGCTGCAGATTCACCGCTAACCGATGTTGGCCGTGTCTTCGAAGATGGCCCGCGCTTGGCCACCCAAGATGCTAGGGCCAGTAAGGGGCATCCCAAGAAGACGCTCCTTAACGGCGGTAGTCGGACGCATATGGTCAAGGACCATCTGCCTCCTAGACTTTGTCACTCGTGCCTGCACCCTTGCCAATGCATCCATAGACAGCACCAGGCCGTCATTCACACACGATAGCGCCACAGGTGGCACAGGGTGGCCTGCCCCCGCTTCAGCCCACACTGACTGAAGAAGGCGATAAGTGTGATTGACAGCACTCATTTCAGCCCTCATCCCCTCATCGCATAGGGACAGGACTTCATGATGGTGCACCTGAGACTTGTCCACCAGCGCCGGAGAGGGGCCACCCACTCTGGACTCCCAGCGATCATCCTCAGTGACCGGTGGTACACCACCCGTGGGATACGACATCACGCCCACACCTCCCTGGAGGCCGCAGGGAGCTGGCCCTTGGTCAGGAGCTGCTTGCTATAAATAGCATCTAACAACTCAATAAACCATGGATCCAGTCCAATAGACTGGATCCAGGCTGTGGGCAAGATCCCCGTCCTAATCGATATAACCGATGGACGGGGTGCATCCTCTTCGGCCGTGGTCAAAACCACAGATGGGTCCACCCTGGTCAGCCAAGCCAGAGCCTCAGACCAGTCTGTCTCCGAAGAGGACACTCCCGTGAACACGTGACCCATTGACGTGCTCACGGCCCTACCAGCAATGGCCTCCCGCCTAGGAGCCATTGCTGATACGCCAGGAACTCCGGTACCGCACAGTTCCGCCGCCACCCCATGGAAAACACCAGTCCATGGAGTAGGCCCGCACGGAAACCCGTGCGGACCCATAGTGGTTGAGGAACCGTAGGCAAACCAACCAGCACGGGACTGGTGCCCGGTACCGGAGTGGCCTCATCCATGGGCGGAGCCGCTGTCCTGGCTTGCGCAAGCCAGACAGATGGAGGGCAGTTCCATCAAGGACGGAATCGACCTCCATGCTCTCCACCCACAGCATCTTAGGCTGCAGCAATCTCTCCTCCTCGGCCTCCTCGTCTTCACCAGGCGAGGAAGCACTGAAGCCGTCCTGGCAAATGGCTCCCATGCCTGATGGACCAGCCACAGCTACTGGACTACACGGAGGTGGCTGCAGAGAGACCGAACCCATCAGGCCAGAGCCCGACAGGACTGCCAGGGAGCCCTACGAGACGGCTCCCTCGGTGGCCAGTCCAGAACCCTGTCCAAGGACAGGGTCCATACCAAGCACGGGAAGAGACTGCCCTACAACTTTCGGTAGCGGGGATGACATCAACGTAGGAAGGACGCTATGCAAGAAGCCATAAATTAATTGTAACCTACCCCGCAACGTTACAGCAAATATCGCTTGATTATGATGACAAGAACGAAGCGGGCAAGATACACCCATATACTGATCCTGAAGGATGTATAAACGGAACCAGGAACCATATCGCACAGCATTCGGGGTATATTTACTAATCAATATAAATTATACTCCTAACGAAGGCCAAAACGATATGTGAAGAAACAACAAAATGAAACAAACTGCTGTAAAACACGGTAAAACCGCAGACCACACATCTTAATCAAGAATTTTGAAACCACCGATCATTGCAAACAGATCGTGATAATGCGCAAAACTTAAAAATTCCACAGTTTTTTCTGGTACCAATACAGTACGCAGCACCAAGAATCAGATGTGTGTGAATTAATGAAACATTTCTTCACATAAAAATCCGAGACAACTCGGGCGTGACATCACCCGCTCGGATTATACGGAGAACGACGTCAGCTGATTTTCATGTTAAAACACTGTATAGTCAACACCTTATTTCATATCTGCCGATCGCCTGATGGGGTTAAGGAAGGCGACCAATCTGGCATATTTCGTTGTTAACACACGTCCCAGATTCTGGGTCAGAAATTGGAACATGCGACACAGACAAAATTTTGAAGACCTAAGTCTTAACTATGGAATAACATGGAAATATACAACCTGGATATCAGCGGCTCCTTCCATGGGAATCCAAATAATCCTTAGAGAGCGAACACTAAGCTATCACAATCACAGAAAAAATTACTTAGAAAACTTTAAGAAAAAGCTAAGACACTTCCAACTGCAAAAAGCATGTAGCTCTTGTTGCTAGGCAAACAAGAATGAGCTTCATGGCAAATGGGTACTCGGTTGTTGGGAACCGGGTACCCGGTCTCAGGAGCTGGTAAAGCTTACTAAGTCCTAGGGCCAGCTATCCAAGATAGATTGTATCAGAAGTAATAGAATGGTAAGTATTGATCGAAGGAGAAACTGTGTTCTAGTGGTAACCTTGACCCCGGGAGAAGAAAGTGAGAACATTGAAGTGCCGTTTTGAGACCAGGCTTCCATTAGTAGTAGTCCTGACTGAAAGGTTGGCTAGAACGAAGCATACTACACGTCGGTATCCCAAAAGTATGCATCACCGTTCAGCAAACCCTGCACCCACAGTAGCAGCACGACATGCCTTCAGTCATCACATCACAGCAGCCACCACCACGTCACGACCATCTGCGTCATCCACTCCGGTAGCTAAGGCAGGGAAGGTCCACACATCACCTGCAGTTTCCAGTCGAGCAGCACCCGCAGTCAACACACCATCCACCACCCGCAAGTCACCAGCATCAGCCACCACATCCGCAGCCGAAGCAACATCGACACCCGTAATCGGCTGCCCCATAGCGGTAGTAATCACGTCGCCACAAGATGCTGATTTACAGAACATTTCGTGAACACCGTCTCCTAGTGGTCTAGTTCGTATACTGTTGGCAGATAGGTACGGATCAGACCGTTGCCCCCGAGCGCAAGCTCAGATGGTGATCGCTATAGACTGGGTCGCCGGTCGGTCATCTTGATCATGTCAGTTCATCAACCCGTTCTTGGTTATGAGTGGTCAAGATGGCTCAATGTACAGTAACGCCATGGCAAGCGTTCGTATTGCGAGTCATGCCTCCTGTGATCAGAGGTCATGGAACGTGATTCTTTGGGAAGCAGGCGGGTATGTGTGTGACATGGTGTAACCTGTCACTTTCCGGATGGGTGGAGCAGTCTGGGATCCCAAGTGCCCGTGGGGTGGATGACTTGGATAGTACGATCTATGCAGGGCCTCTTAGCTAAAATGACGTCAAAGACTGATCTACGTGGAGCCCTTAGCTAAAATGACGTCTAGCAGGCATCAGCTCTATGGTACGGTCCAGCTGGGCTGCGGTCCTCGCTAAGACGACCTTAATTGGCATCCAGTACTGTGTCCGCTCAGGTCGGAAGTCGGCAGGGTGTGTCTTGACTGTGCCAGATTAACTTGGACAGGTCTTTATCTCAGGAATATATGCATCCGTCCGGTGTGGTGGGGACAGGGAAACACACCGGGAAGGCCAAAGGGTACAAGCGAGGTCCGGATTAGCAGAAGGCCCGCATAAATAAAAGTGGCACCTACCAATGCAGTATCTTAGAATAACATAAGACAGGGACTTGTGAATCCTCCGGGAGTCGCTCGCCCCATCTTCACATAAACCAGTATGCATCATGTTTATTATATTTTCACTAGGATGGTCTTTTTCCCTTGCATTTTCGTTGAACAAAAGAGTGGCCCTTTTTGCCAGCTCTTTTCCTCTGCTTCGGCGTCGAAGGCATTTTTCTGTGACGGAGGCCCGCGCAAGGCACTTGCCTCTCGCATGTCCTGGACAGAGGCCCGCATGAGGCTACTACTACCTCTTGCACTACCCTGAAAACATCTAGGTGACGGAAGCCTGCATGAGGCACTTCCCTCTCGCAACATCAGGAATCTCTTTATTTGTATAATCAAGGTATAATAGCTTATATTAAGTTAAATAGTGACATCGTTGTGTGAACGCTTCCCTTGTGGGGATACCTCTGCAGATTTACGAACGCGTGTGGGAACTCCGGTGACCGCACGTGCTAAGTACACCAGCTAGCTCTACTTTATGTATTATTATTATATGCTCAATTATTGTCAGACGATCCACCTTGTTTGACAAACTGCTACTTCTTTTTCTATATAGTTATTCTCCATAGTTTTAAATTAACATGGACCGACATACTGATGACACCAATAGCTGGGATGGCACCGTGCAGTTTCATCTTAGTGGCAATGGCCCCACCGGAACAATCGAGTTCCACCGGCCTTAGGAGCCGGTCTATGTACTTCACGGAGCGACGTCACACAGGATCTGGAACCACGAGACTCGGAGCTAGTCAGCCCCATTGTCCATGTGGCACGATGGCGAAGCGATTCGCGCCGGAATGACCAGATGGAAGCCCGCGAGCTACAAGATCCACAAACTGGTCAGAGACCTGTGTACAAACATTAGACCATAATCTATAACAGGGATGGGACACCTTTCTGTGCTTGAAATTCCATGACTTTTCAAGACCAAAATTAACCAATTCCATGACCTCTGAGAACTAATATCTAGATTTGTATAAGATTTATGATATAGCTCCAAAAATAAGATCAGAGTTATTCTGCAAAATGTCTGAATATTGCACAAACCAAGCCACAGCCTTGTTTTGATAAGCTGTTGCCATAATTTGTATTGCATATAGATTATTTATCATGTTTATGCAAACAGATTTCTTTTTATTTTACATGATTACAATTTTCCATGACTTTTTCATGACCTATCATTAAAAACACTGATTTTCCACGACTTTCTACGTCTGGAATTTAAATTTTCAAATTCCATGACTCCAGGATTTCCATGATCAGTACGAACCTTGCTATAATTACCAATTCACAGTATGAGAATGGATGGCTACCCATATATGGGTACAATATTAAATCATGACCGAGTTGTTTAAAGCACATCCAACATTAACTTTATTTTTCATCTTACATAATTCCAGCCATAGCATAATACATAATTAGAGCTTTTGGCTCAACCCATTTGTCATAGAAAATGTCAATTTGCAGACCAAGAGATAATTTTGACAAGTTTACCACTGGAATGATTATGACTGGCTCAGTTATCGAGGCAGTCATTCCAGTAGTAAATTTTCAAAAATAGCTTTGCCAGTCCTTGGTATGCAAAATGAATATTTCTCAAGATTCCTGCTAAAGCTGGGTTGGCAGGCTTGAATGTTAAATGGATTAATGGTCAGGATTGGTCAACTTAACCCTTTAATGGCCAAGATTGGTCAAGAAATTCTAAGAATTTGCTCACCGAATATGCATTTGTTCAGGCCAACAGGACTATTTTTAGAAATCACCACAGGATTAATTGACTGGCTTGCTTATCAACTTAGCCAGCTTTTCCAGTGATAAATGTTCAAAAATAGTCTTCTCTTGGCCAGCAAATGGACATTCTTCAATACCAGAGGCTGTGTTACAACACTACATAGTCAACAGGATTCATAGACCTGCAGAATGAAATTCCATACAGAGTCCATAACTAATTTACCAAATTCCAGACCAATTTTATGAAGCCTCTAATCAATTCCCATTTCAAACCAAAATTTTGCAAAAAACTCACAATTAGGAGCCGAGCTCTCAAAAAGATAAAGATAATAGTAATACCCTTGTATCAATATTATTTATATTATTTTGCAAATGGAAATCATACATGACAAAATTAAAATTTTCCATACTTTCAATAAATCGTTTAGCAGAAAATGTTGAATTTTCAATACTTCTCAAAGGCTTTTTTGACACAGACCAACTTATACTAGTCGATAGTGAGTCGCGACAAAAAATGTCAAATTCAATTCACATTATATATTCAGTTTGCAAGGATTTTTAATGTATTTATTTCTATTTAATAAATAGCTGTAGTTTGTCATGGGATAACATGTTCAGATTCATAGTACTTAACCATTTAACCCTCGAATTTATTCAAGAAAATTTCAATTTTCTCATAGATGTTCATTTGCAGACTAATAGGACTATTTTTGAAAATTTACCACTGGAATGACTGGATCGGTTATCGAGCCAGTCATTCCAGTGCTAAATTTTCAAATATAGTCTTCGCTTTCTCTGTAAATGGATATTTCTCAAGACCGTTTTTGGCTGATATGAGTCTTAAAGGGTTCAAACATGACATGATAACAACACTGTATGGGGGTTGATAGTGACTAAACCAACAGTGGCTTACAATCAATTATTTTCAAAATATTCGTACAGAGATATTGCGCAAGACGACGCCTTGGCGAATACGCCAGCATACGTCAGCCATCCTCATCCCTCGCGAGACCTCTATGAGCGACCACCTTTATGCATTTTCTTAAAGGACCACCAGGCGAATAATGCCGAGCAGAGGGTGGCCGAGATAGCATTCCTTCCTCCTTCGACCTCCGTTATCATACCACCTCTCTCTTACCTAACATCGCCTAATAAAAAATTAAAATTTGCACAGTCAAATCGTTTCCAAAATATTCAGCAACCAATCAAATTATTCAGCAAACAATCAAAATATTCAGCAACCGATTATCAAAATATTCAGCAACCAATTATCAAAATATTCAGCATCAAATTATCAAAATATTCAGCAACCACTCAAAATATTCAACAACCAATCAAATTATCAAAATATTCAGCTACCACGCAAATTATCAAAATATTCAGCAACAAATTATCAAGATATTCGTACATCGTGCATACCTTGTAAACAAGTACGCTAGCATCGCCCTCAAAACCAACCAGCAATATCAAATGAGGAGGAATGCTATAGCATTCCGCCTCAACTGACACAGGCAGTCAACTTATTTTCTAAATATTCGTACATCGTGCACGCCTTGTAAACAAGTACGCTAGCCCCTCAAAACCAACTTCTACTGAGCAAGAATGCTAGCCTCATCAGCCTCCTTGTGAGTGTAGGTTAAAAAATCTTCGAGATCTGTTCCGGACAAGAAAATTTTGACGAATTTTAATCTTTCGAGGGAGATAACCCTGGCGAATATGGGCAGATCTTGCCGAACCGAAATCGTGACACTTCGCCTATACATAACACATCTTCTGGACAAAAAATTGTGAGTGTAGGTTCAAAACTCTTCGAGATCTGTCCGGACAAGAAAAATTTGACGAATTTTAAGCTTTCAAGGGAGATAACTCTAGCGAATATGGGAGGATTTGGCCGAATCGAAATCATGACACTTCGCCTATAGGTAATATATCTGCTAAAATAAAATTGTGACTGTAGGTTTAAAACTCTTCGAGATCTAAAAAAAAATAAATAAATAAATAAATAAACTTTATTTAAAGAGGGTACATTGTCAGTGGCCTGATCTACCCGAGGCCCTCTCGGAACAGTTATATTTACACTATGTACACTATTTAATTTAATTAAACTATGTACAGGATAAACAGCTAATTACAATTTGTACAACAAAAGCAACAGTGGAGAATAAATTATTAAAATCAGTTCGTGAAGGTATGTGATATTTACATTATGCTTCTTAAAGCGGCATATAAAGCACATGTCGCTACTCTGAAATATGTCTATTTGCAGACCATGAGTATGCCATTTCAGAGATTTTACCGACGGAATGACTGGCTCGGCAATCGAGCCAATCATTGCAGCGGTAAGATCTCATAAATTACACACTAATGCTCTGCAAGATAACATTTTCTATGAGGAAATCAGTCAAATTGTTAAGATCGATTCTTTGGGCAAATATTACCATTATGCTTCCTAATCTTGAAATATGTCCATTGGCAGACCACGCGAGTGCGACTTTTGCAATCTTACCACTGAAATGACTGACACTCTCTAGTCTAGCCATTAATTTCAGCGGTAAAATCTTAAAAATCGCACTCTATTGATCGGCAAATTTACATTAGGGTTTTCATCTTTGGTTCTTATTCTTTCAGATTATTTAGTGTCTAATGAATTAAAGACGCATGGGCAACTCTTACTCTTGAAAATGCGTCTTGGAGAGTAAAAAAAATCAGTAGTCATACGTTTCCAATAAACATAGTAGGCCTACGTACGTGCCTACTCAAACAGAGGCCTATATACATGCATGAACGCGCGCAGAGAACTTACATACGAGGATATTTACACATACACCCCTGTTCTTACAAAGGCACTTTTCTTGATCAATTCGCTTTTAAATGAGCATAGATGTTATTTTTGAAGGACGCACGGGATGGTGACTGTGTAATGCTTGTTGGTAGTGTATTCCACATTTGGGATGCCATATATATGTAGCTGTTCTTGCCATAATCTGCTCGGATTTTAGGAGGTCTTAAGTGACCATAAGTTTTAGATCGTAAGTTTCGTTTGTGGGCTTCATCTATGGGTGTAAACATATCTGTAATATAGCTAGGTGTAAGATTGTTAAGGGCTTTGTATGTCATGATGTTTGTTTTCATGGTCATTCTTTCACCTATGGTTGTCCATTTTAACGTGTCATATAACGGTTTAGACGGAGTTCTGTGTGGGACGTCCAAGATAATCCTTGCTGCGCGTTTCTGTAGTTTTTCTAGTTTACCTATCAATGCCGTATTGCCTACATAATACACTAAGCAGCAATAATCTACATGAGACAGTATATATGATTTGTAGAATAAATTACGCTCATCGATATTCATGTATTGTTTGTTTTTCTTCAACATATAAATAAGGGAAGCTATTTTGCTTACATGTGGTTGCCATGATAGATTATCATTAATATGTAAACCTAAAAGTTTTGCATCGTTTACTATGCCTAGCTCACCGTCACCTATTGGAATTCTAATTTCTGATGTATTAATTTGGTTTAGTTTACGAGTTGTGCTTATCATTAACAATTTAGTTTTATCTGCATTTAAAATCATTTTGTTATTTTGACACCAGTTTTGTACTGATGTCATATCACCAGTCAGATGTTCGACTACCTTTGGCACATTGTCAAAGCTACAATGCATGGTTGAATCGTCACAGTACATATCAATGTTACTGTTTATATCCATATAAAGGTCATTAACATAAATAATAAATAACAGAGGTCCTAATACTGAACCCTGGGGGACACCTACTGTTATCGGTGACATACTCGAAATCTTGTCAGAAATTGACACATACTGTTGTCTGTCTTCTAAATATGATGAGAACCATTTTAGCGAAAGAGGGTCAAATTTGTATATGCCTAATTTATGCAGGAGTATATCATGGTTAACAAGGTCAAATGCCTTCCTAAAATCTATCATGATAGCTCCTACAAAATCGCCCTTATCGACTGAGAATCGCCATTTCTCTATCAATTTTAGCAGCGCTGTTTCGCAAGAATGCTTTGGCCTGAATCCTGATTGAGATTCGTATAGTAAATTATATGTACTTAGAAATTTATATAAATAATTATGTATATGCCGTTCTATAATTTTTGATAGAATTGGCAGTATCGAAATGGGTCTATAATTACTGATCTCGGCTTTATTATCTGATTTGTGTAATGGCTTTACCTTGGCGTATTTCCACATTGTAGGAAATACGCCAGTATCAATACTTTTATTTATGATGGCAGTTACTGACGGCGCGATGATCGGTGCAGATAATTTTAGAAAATGGGCGTTAAGTTCATCATACCCTGCCGACTTGTTTGTTTTTAATTTCGATATTTCATCATAGACATAGGCTACTGTTACGTTAGGTATACTAAAATTAACCCCTTTTGGTACTTTACTGTTAACGTGATTTACGAGCCTGCCTGTATTAGTTATTGCGTTGTTTTGGGTATTTATCGAATTCGCTAGGTCGGTTGCAACTGTAGTGAAATATGAATTGAACATCTCACAGTGTTGGGCAGTGTCCCTAATTTCCCGTCCATCGCTATTATGTAAAACTAGTGGCATTTTGCTAGATTTTGGGTTGATGCTTCTCATGATGTTCCATATATTTGAGGGATTCTGTTTATGCTCGTTTAACTTTATACTAAAATATTGACACTTTGCGCTTTCTATTAAATACATTACATTATTTTTCAACTCCCTATATTTAACCATATCATTTACTTTTTTAAAATAATCGCGCTTTTTCATTGCTTTCAAAATATTATCATTAATCCATCCAGGTTGACAGTATTTCTTAACTCTACGTTCAATAATAGGGGCATGGTTGTTCAGAATAGCAAGAAAATCTGTACCGGACAAGAAAATTTTGACGAATTTTAAGCTTTCAAGGGAGATAACTCTAGCAAATATAGGAGGATTTTGCCGAATCGAAATCATGACACTTCGTCTATAGGTAATATATCTGCTGAAAAAAATTTGTGAGTGTAGGTTCAAAACTCTTCAAGATATGCTCCGGACAAGAATCAGACGGACGGACGGATGCACAGACGGCGAGCGCCATCACATAATACGACCCCGTTTTGCGCGGGCGTATAAAAATAGGGTGCACCTTATGCTTTCTGGATGCTCCTACATGTATTTCAATAACAATGAACTCATTTACGCGTCTGGTGAACATAAATTTACTCGTCTAATATACAGATAGGAAAATCACTTGCGTGTGTACATGCGCGTACATACATATCAGAATTAATGATCGTTTGCGTGTGTATATAATAAAATATATAATTAATGGAAAACTCCAGTAATTTGCGGATTCTAGAGATTCCCGGATAATAAACCGAAAGGTGGTGCGCCAGACATTGGCGGAAACTTCAAGAACAGAACAGAATGGCCCTAGGGGTAGCAAATACTTTCAAAAACAATTTAAAAATAATCAGCAGGTATCGTGGTAACTGATCAATTGCAACTATGACGTTCAATCATATTGTTTTCAAAATAGAGACGCTATGAGCAGGCAGCTGGTCTTGTTAGAAGATGAGAAAGACCTGCATGGCTGATTGCTAGATAGACTTATAACACAGTATAGATATGGGATTGTCTTGTGGGAAGTCATGACCCCGCTGGACATCTTATATGTACGAGTAAGGCCCGAGTGAAATTCATGTGTGAATACCAGGTGAGCTAATAGACTATGTCACCATGTATATTAAGATGCACGGATCAGCGGCTATGGTTAGATATGTTACCAGCACTGATCATCATCTATATTTAGATGTATTACCAGCACCTTATTATTTGGATATATATTATCAGCACTGGATGACTGGCAGTAGGTACGTCAGCTAGTGCGCAGGTACAGTTTCGCCGAAACTGAATCGAGCATAAAAGATAATGGTTAGCACCAGGTTGGAATCAATCGAGGGATTAGATACGACAAACGGACGTAGTTAGTTACGTAGTGGTCTGTGTTCTCACGGAAGCGTGGGACAAGATAAGCCGAAAATAACCCGGCTATGAGGAATGGTAACTCGTGTGCCGATTAACTCTAGCATCCTACAAGTTGTCGACTAATAGGTAATGAACCTGACATGGACATTGTAGTGTCCTGTAGGCATTAGGTACGCAATCGAAAGTTATTATCAAAAACATATTAATTGTAGAGGCGTGCTAGGACACAATCGAAAGTTATCATCAAAAACATATAAATTGTAGAGGTGTGCTAATCCACCAGCAAGCCTGGTTATCAAACAAGCATCCGTCATTCTGGGCAGGTCATTCGTCAGGAATGACACGGGAAGCCAGCTGGAATTCTAAAATAAAGTTAAGGGGACGACAGATCCCATCACTCAAGAACCAGCCAAACCGCAAGTGCTAGGTAGAAAGCACCCTCCCGGGGAGGGAGGGTCAGAGATTTGATTAGTCAAAGTGAGGTCACAATCCAATGAGAATCAGAGCAACCTCCGGCAGTGCGAAACCAAGATTGAGGGAGAATAGAAACTGAGACAGTATATAAGGGGGACTTTAACTTTAATCGGGAGTTCGAGTTCGGTCCGCCTCGCACCTCGTGAAACGCTCTTGCTGAATGGCTTTAAGTAGGCAAGAGCTGGTTGAAGCTTAGGGAAACTTAGGAAACATTAATTAAATAGTCATTGCTGTAAATACGAAATCTGGTAACGGTATAAGTTGCCAAACTTTGTAGGCTTTATTGTACAGCTAAGTTAGCGAATAAAACGATCACCTTGTGGTATATAACAAGGCAAAGGTTTGGCATATAATTGTTGTTACTCTGGAGAACACGGAAAACCACCGTGTCGAACCAATCATTCTGAAGAGCGCAGTTAGATCAGGCCCAGGCACTTCTATAAATATCGTCAGGTCTCCGTACCTACGAGGCGAGGGGGGGGGGGGGGTGTTACTAACTAGGTTTCGCATTCGGTTGTATTGTTTTAAATCATTGAATATATTGCCCAAAATTACTAAAAGTTGTTGCTGCTGATTTTAGTCAAACTGTTTTCAAAATGACCAACCGCATTATTTGTGTTTTGTGAGCTGGAAGCAGTTGCCGTCTAGAGGGTTGGACTCGTATGTGGGAAGTTATTTTACCAGACCGGACACAATCAAACATTTCCATGCTGACATGAATGTTTAATTTTATGATTAAATATACATTCTGTTGAATATTTTGAAACTAGTTTGACTGGGAGCTGGCAAGGATAAGGCAAAGGATCATTCATTTAAAAGACTGTTGTTTATTACACTACAAGTTATAGCGTGGGGTGAATTTTTATCCTTGAAAGTAAATTCTTTACAAAATAAAATTTATTCTGTTGAATATTTTGAAAATAATTTGATTGGAAGCTAAGGCAGCAACAGCATCTTCAAATTAATTTCAAAATATTCAACAGTTTTCCTGTATGGTTGCTTTGAAAATGAGATATAGGGAATTCATCGGTCAAATGGTTAACTGATATAAGTTATAGCTCGGAAATTTTTTTAGGCTTTCTGCAAATTCAAAGCAGTCATACAGAAAAGCTGCTGAATATTTTGAAATTAATTTGACTGGAAGCTGTTGCTCTGGATGAATTTCTATCCTTGAAAGTAAATTCTTTACAACCTAAGGCAACAACGACATCCAGTCAAATTAATTTCAAAATTTTCAACAGTTTTCCTGCATGGTTGCTTAGAAAAATGAGATATCGGGAATTCATTGGTGAAACGGTTAACTGAATGGACCTTTCCATTTTTAGCTATTCCCCGCCCATTACTAGCTAAGCTTCACCCACACCTCGCCATGTTGGGATTGATCGATCCCCAAATGCTTTAGCTATCAATTTTCTGCCCAGAGTGGACATGATGTGATGAAATCTCTTGGCGAAGTAGCGACTGAAAATATCGTCGCAAAGAATAATAACCGGAAAAATAAAGTTCCTGAGTAATTATAATAATCTGTGAGGAGAGCTCTGCTCGCACTTTAGTCTTCCAGCGCTTCGCTCTTGGACGCCTAATAATAATAATCAGAACAAATTCAAAAAGGCTTCCGGGAAGTGAAGTCTAACAAGAATCTGTACAATTTCTAAAGGGTTCTAAGCGGAGCTAGCTTGGAACCCTAACAATTACAAAAGGCTTCCAGCCTGCAGCTTGGAAGCCTAATAATAATACGCAAATGACAAATGCTTGTCAACCACAACGTTACTGTGGAAATATCATGTAACCCACATAATTGTCAGTCTTGGTGTAAATAAATTGAATTGAATTGAAATGTGACGCCCATGCCTTTTTGAGTTGAATCTGTCCAGTGGGATTTTATCCGGGTGGGAGTATGTCAGGTTGAATTTTGTCCAGGTGGGATTTTGTCCAGGTGGGATTACGTCCGGGTGGGATTTTGTCCTGCGGGATTATGTCCGATGGAATTTTGTCCAGTAGGATTTTGTCCGAGCACCTATAATCATTACGTCATAAATGATTCTACTAGACCCGTCTTTAACTTTTAATAGTCTGACACGTTAAACGAATTGTATGTCTCTACTATTTCATAAACATGCTGTTGAATATCTTGAAACTAATTTGACTGCATAGGCAGCACCAGCACCCAGTCAAATTAGTTTCAAAATATGCAACAGCTTACCTGTATAAGTTTCTGGAAGTTGATAGTCAGGGAGTTCAGAGATCGATCCCAACGCCAGCGAGGTGTGGGTGGAGCTTAGCTAGAGATGGGAGGGGCACAGCTAAAAATGGAACGGTCCCTTAGTCCACCTAAGTTTCGCTGAAGTCGGGTCATTTATATTGTAAAGGTTACGTTTAAATGATTTCCGGAAATTTTTCAGAAAATTCACGATGGCCATCAGACCATTTTACCAATCAAAATTCTGAACAGAAGTTCTGGCGCCTACCACCATAACACTTCCAGCCAAATTTGGTTGAAATTGGTCAAAGCATAAATGAGATGCGATTTGACGGACGGACGGACGGACGGACGAGGGACGCTATTGAGAACCGGTGTACTATGATATACGTACCCCCGTGAGATTTGGGCCGCCTCATGTGCTGCGAATGCGCATTTAATATTATAGCGTCTTAGCTGTGAGAGATGGACCGCTTGCTCGTTATACGCTTTAATTGTAACACTTTGACGGTAAGTGATTGGGAATTAAACACTTATATATAGTCAACGTTTAAGAAATACAATCCGACTTGTTGATAGTTATTGATTTGATAGCGATGCGTGACTGTATATCGTACGAAGTATTATATTCTAACAAAGTAAACAATAACTATATGTCCATGCACGCGGTAGGCTTAACGTTGTTAAAGCTGACCCGCCATCTTTTAAACTCAAGGAGCACTGTCAGTTATTTTGTTTAATTCATCACGTGGACCCGCACATACATACACGTACGCACACAATACAATGTACTAGATAAATACTGTAAATGGCATTACCACTGAGTCAAAAATAAATTAATTTTGGGACATTTACATGTAGGTAACTTATAGTAAATCACCACCATATATAGTATTCTTAGTGCAGGCTATATAGCCTAGTAACATTATACAGTTACACCCTGTTCAAAGCTGGAGCTTGGGTGGGTGTGTTCGTTTTTTCCCTCATTGGTTTTTACCGATGATTCACTTGCCAATGCATTAACCAGCAGCAGTCAAAATCTTGCCAGTCATATTGCATGAGCATCGATGGTATT
The DNA here is from genome assembly GCA_034401795.1 of Chaetoderma sp. LZ-2023a. NCBI lineage: Eukaryota > Metazoa > Mollusca > Caudofoveata > Chaetodermatida > Chaetodermatidae > Chaetoderma > Chaetoderma sp. LZ-2023a. The sequence goes on along the minus strand of CM067366.1, from coordinate 89,948,543 downwards.
CTGTTTTCACTACCATTCAATTTGGAAAAGGGTCCAAATGTGACGGGCCAAATTCACCCAGGATATTTGGTCACCCACCCCTAATTTGGATGCCACTGTCACTAAGATCTGAACACCACCATACAGAGATAGGTTAGGGTTGACACTTCATATCACATGAGAATCCATGGTATTCTGTTTCACGTACCATTCAATAGAGAGATGGGGGGGGGGATCCAAATATCACGGGCCAAATTCACACATAATAGTTGGTCCCACCCAACCCTAATTTGGAACCCACTGTCACTTAAGATCAGAAAACCACCATACAGAGATATGTTAGGGATAGCACTTGATATCCCATGAGCGTCCATGGTAATTTGTTTCCCCTACCATTCATCAGAGATGGGGGTCCAAATGTCACGAGCCAAATTCACCCATGAAATTTGGTCCTCCCACCCCTAATTTGGAACCCACTGTCACTAAGAACAGTTATCCACCTTTCAGAGATAGGTTATGGATAGCACTTGATATCCCATGAGCATCCATGGTAATTTGTTTCCCATACCATTGAATAGAGTGCGGGTCCAAATATCACAGGCCAAATTCACACATGATATTTGGAACCCCACCCATAATTTGGATTCCACTGTCACTAAGATCAGAAAAAGACCATATAGCATCCATGGTAATTTGTGTCCCCTACCATTCAATAGAGAGGGGGGGTTCCAAATATCATGGGTCAAATTCCCCCAGGATATTTGGTCCCTCCACCCCTAATTTGGATCCCCCTGTCACTAAAGATCACAAAACCACCATACAGAGATAGGTTAGGGATAGCACTTCATATCCCATGAGCATCCGTGGTAATTTGTTTCCCATACCATTCAACAGAGGGGGGATCCAAATATCACAGGCCAATTCATCCATGATATTTGGTCCCCACCCCTAATGTGGAGCCCACTGTCACTAAGATCTCAAAACCACCTTACAGAGATAGGTTAGGGATAGCACTTCATATCCCATGAGCATCCATGGTAATTTGTTTCCCCCACAATTAAATAGAGAGGGGGGGGGGCAAATCTCACGGGCTAAATTCACCCATGATATGTTGACCCCCACCACTAATTTGGTTCCTGTTGTCGCCAAGGTGGGAAAAACACCATACCGAGATAGATTAGGGATAGCACTTCCTATTCCATGAGCATCCATGGTCTTTTATTTCCCCTACCATTCAACAGTGAGGGGGGGGGGGGTCCAAATATCACAGGCCAAATTCACTCATGATATTTGGTCCCCCACCCCTAATTTGGATCCCACTGTCACTAAGATCACAAAAACACCATACAGAGATAGGTTAGGGATAGCACTTCATATCCCATGAGCATCCCATGTTATTCTGCTTCCCGTACCATTCAATAGAGTGGGGTCCACATATTACGGGCCAAATTCACCCATGATATTTGGTCCACCACCCCTAATTTGGAGCCCATTGTCACTAAGATCACAAAACCACTGTACAGAGATAGCACTAGATATCCCATGAGCATCCATGGTAATTTGTTTCCCGTGCCATTCAATAGTGGGGGTTCCAAATGCACCTATGATATTTGGTCCCCCACCCATAATTTGGATCCCACTGTCACTAAGATCACAAAACTACCTTACAGAGATAGGTTATGGATAGCACTAGATATCCCATGAGCATCCATGGTAATTTGTTTCCCGTACCATTCAATAGTGGGGGGGGGTCCAAATATCACAGGCCAAATTCACCCATGATATTTGGTCCACCACCCCTAATTTGGAGCCCATTGTCACTAAGATCACAAAACCACTGTACAGAGATAGCACTAGATATCCCATGAGCATCCATGGTAATTTGTTTCCCGTACCATTCAATAGAGTGGGGGTTCCAAATGCACCTATGATATTTGGTCCCCCACCCATAATTTGGATCCCACTGTCACTAAGATCACAAAACCACCTTACAGAGATAGGTTAGGGATAGCTCTTCATATCCCATGAGCATCCATGGTAATTTGTATCCCCTACCATTCAACAGAGAGAGGGGTCCAAATATTACGGGCCAAATTCAACCATGATATTTGGTCCCCCACCCCTAATTTGGATCCCATTGTCACTGAGACCACAAAAACACCATACAGAGATATGTTACGGATAGCTCTTCATATCCCACGAGCATCCATGGACCCCAGCCCCCCTCCCCCCTCTCTATTGAATGGTAGGGGAACAAATTACCATGGATGTTCATGGGATATGAAGTGCTATCCCTAACGTATCGCTGTATGGTGGGTTTTTTATTATCTTAGTGGCAGTGGGGGTGGGGTCCAAATATCATGGGCAATTTTTGCCTGTGATATCTAGACCCCTAATCTATTGAAAAATAAGCGAAACTGAATACTATGGATGCTTTGATTTGATTTGATTTATTCTCTTGGTAAATATTACAAATTACAATATGATAACAGGGAGTCCACTGGAGGCTGTGCCTATTAGCTTGTGGACCCCTGACATAGAATAACATACAAGTTACACATGATTTGACATAAGTAGACATAAGGCATTATGACAATATATTATACATAACTACAGACAAATAATATAGGATTTGACATAGAAAAACAAGAGAAAAAAAAAAGAGAAAAAGACGAGACATTTGACAAACATAATGGAAAAACTCATTAACATTGAATCTTGGTTACTGTTTAAACGACGCCCCTTCAGCTTTTAAGCTTAACCAGTAACGAAAACTGGTTACTCATGTGGTATTCAAAGTTTACGCTTTTAACGATTGAAGTCAATTTAATTTATTTATATTTATCTATGAATTCACACTAAAAATGTTATTATTTCTTACCCATCTATGCCCAATTCTTTTATTCCGAGGGGGGGGGGGGGCCTTCTATCACGGGACGGGGAGGTTAATTCTCATATAGCGCGCTATGAGATTTGGTCTGGTCCGCATACTATACCGGCTAACTGGTGCTCATTTTTGGAAACAATGTAGCTGTAGAGTGCTTTCAACAACATTGTTATCAAAGTGTAGATGTACAATAGTCTTTCTTCTAATAACTGCCAGCGATGTGATAAGAGGTAATATGTATTAAATATTACCTTGTTAGCCAGTTGCTCTTTTCAACTTTAAAAACTGTATTACTGCTTGAAATATCAACATTGAGTACTATTGACTGATGCGTGTATTATTCATATATTATGTATATTTGGTTTGGTTCGTCATCGTTATAAATAGCTAAAAGTTTTTACCAGAAATACGAGAAGAAAGAGGGGGTGGGGGGGGGCATGCACTACACGCTGCAATTTGGTTATCTAGGTGTTCGTGTCATATCATCATTCATGCAACTTCCGCAAATTCTTGACCTCGTTTTGCGTGCGAGAGATTTGAATATTACGACGCGTTGGGTTGTGGGCGGCGGTGGGGTTTGGTGGAGGGAGGGTGTTGAGGCGGAGTGAGTACGCAACAACATCGCAGTACTTTGAAGTACTTAAGTTTGAAATCGAGTTTTATTCTAACGAATTTCAGTCTTATATGTTGGAACTTTTCCAGAAGATTATGAGCCAGTCATTCCAGTGGTAAATTTCCAAAAAGAGCAACAGTCTTCATGGGCGCCGGAAGCACGGAGGCAGCGGTGGGGGGGGGGGGTGTGTGCGGCGTAGCTGCCTCGTTGCCACAAAGGGCAGGGGGAAGGGGGGTGGGGGGGGGGGGTGCAGCTGTGCCCTTTACCCGTTTCTATGCGGAAAATAAAATAGTAAACGTTAATTTAGAACTTTAAACAAGATTTTTAGAATATTTAGATCAAACTGAGCAGTTATATTAAAGTTCGCTTGATTTGACATTAACAGAAGTCCATAAAATAATATGGGACTGCTTCTAGACCGAATCAAATCATCAATGCAAACGCTATTTATCTAGTGTCAGTTACATGTGACATACTAACTTTATCTGTAAACGTTGTATGTATATTTGCAAGTAAAGGTAAGATACATGGCATGTGCTATTTAAATTTTTGAATTGATACCGGTCCATGACCGTTAGTTCCTTGTTTAGTGGGTAGAATAGAATATCAGTGAGATGATGGTCGGCTGGGTGCTGCAATGTGTAAACACTAAGGGATAATAGCATTAACAGTAACTCTCAAACTCGAATTTTTAATTGACGTGTGAAGCAGATGCAAAGATAGAATAATTTGTATACACATGGCGAAGTGCAATGTTAGTGGGTGTATTTGAGGACTGTGTCTAAGATATGCCCCCCCCCCCCCATCCACACACACACACACACACACACACACACACACACACGCGCGCGCGCGCGCACGCACGCAAGTAAGTAATATAGCCGGTAGTAGAAAAATACCACCTCCCTCCACAGGCAACTGTTCCGTGATCCGCGGCTCCCACCGCCCTCTCAATTCCTGAGGAAAATACGACCTCCCTCCACAGGCAAAGGTTCCGTGATCCGCAGCTCCCACCGCCCTCTCATCAGCCCAAGGTTTAAGAGCCTTGATATAGACTTTATCAAACATGCATTATAATACATGCACATGGCTTATGAGAGGTAAGCCTTTTCGATGCTTAAGGAACTGTGTTGGAAAATATTGTGTGACAGACAATGCTCAGTTTCAGAAGGCTGCTGTTGAGCCGAAGCCGTGCAGAGGATGCGGGGCAGGTATTTATACAGTCTGTGGACTATGTAAAGCATGCGGGGGTCGTAAACATTCAAACAGAATGAACTACAAGAAGGTCTGTGCCAGGACAAAGTACAGTTTATTTATGGAAGAACTTAAACGCGTCATGCCACGCATTTAGAGACAGGCATCCACAGGGATATACACCACCCACAGGTACTGGTCGCCACTTACTGTAACACCCTCGAAGATGGTCAGAAATGTTTAAGATCTAATATATAGACCTTGCATCATGGTTACTGTAACACCCTCCTTGATGGTCAGAAACGTTTAAGATCTAATATATAGACCTTGCATCATGGTTACTGTAACACAGCTTCGAGTGATGGAAAATCAATTCGGTCTTAGAGGCTATTCTAAGGCCCGCAAAGCCGACCTGCTCTAGATGATTGCACACGCCAATGCCGAGGAGTGGCGAAAGCGACTCCCCGTCCTTGCCGAGGAGTGGCTAAAGCAACTCTCCCGAGCAAAGTAGACAGGGAGGTTTCCGGCGCTCACCTCTGAGGATCCATGGAACCCTCACAAGAAAGCACAGCTGCTCCGTGAGAGTCGTCAGTTGTATGAGGAGACGAATGTCAGCTTACGGGCCAAAGCTGTAGCAACTCAGATGGCAAGCTATCCACAAGAACGCCTACCTCTTCTACACCGAATCAGAAGACGATTAATGAGGGGACCCTAGCCTGAAGTATGAGGCGAGAAGGTCAGCAGATTCTCAACGAGCGTCTCGGTGAGAGAGAGGACAGCGAACAGTATGCTGGACATTCTTCAGAGGGCTAGAAGGAGACATTACAGGTCGGATCATGGAGAAGCTGCGGACTGTTCAGAACGCCTTCTACCTTCGGTATACCCACACCTATCGAATCCGCCACATCGAGGATGGTAGGGTAATGCTCTTCCACAAGAATGCTCCAGTAAGTCCCTGGATGAATACACTAGGAGAGACCCAGACTTGGGTGGTGGGCAGAGAGCAAGCCTGCCGCGACCCAGACAATATCGATCGGTCCAATACCATGTGGGCCTTCGTCAGATCAATCACGTTGAGGTAAAGGTTGTCATCGACCGCCAGCCTCTGCTAGGGACAGGCCCCCTCTCGGCCTGGCTCCAATGGAGGAAGGGAATGGTGGCACTCGATACCTACAAAGATAACATGTGCATCTGGAGATGTCTAGCAGTCCAGCAGGGTGCAAGAGCTGATAGAAGTACAGCTCCTGCACGAGAGCTTGTTAACCAGTTATATGGCCTGAACGGGCCTGTGGCTGACATACCAAAGACGTCCCTAGACCAGCTGGATAAGGTAGAGTTATTTGCGAAGACAGGGATTCGTGTTTATGAGCCCACTGAAGAGGGCATCTGGCATCTGACCAAGAAGCCTGCTCTCTATCCGAGCGTCATGACCATTGGAGTATATGACCACCACGCCTTCTTCATTAAGGACATCTCCAAGCTGGCCCAGACTTTCAGTTGTGGGCACTGTCCACAGCAGTTCACCCAAGCATGTAGTCTCCATCGTGATGCTGACCGCTGTACAGAGGGGAAAATGACCATCGATTGCCCTGGGGAGAAGGTAGTGGCACCGCAGTCACCATACGAGAAGGACTTCTTTCTCCTTCGATCAATACTCACCATTCTATTACTTCTGATATACAGCTGGCCCTGACAGCTGGCTCTAGGTCTATAGACTTAGAAAGCTTTACTGACTCCTTGGAACCGGGTACTCGGCTCCCAACTGCCGAGTACCCGTCTACCATGAAGCTCATTCTTGTTTGCATAGCAACAAGAGAATACATGCTTTTTGCAGTTGGAAAGATCTTAAGAGTTTTAGCCTAAGTCTTTTTGTCTGTGATTAATTGTGATAGCTTGTGCGTTCTCAAAGGATATTTGGATTAATATGGATGCTGCCGATGATAACCAGGTCGTATATTTCCTTATTATTCCATAGTTAAAAGACTTAGGTCTCTAAAATTTCGTCTGTGTCGCATGTTCTAATTTCTAACCCCAAAGAATCTGGGACGTGTGTTAACAACGAAATATGCCGGATGATCACCTTCTTTAAACCCCAACAGGCGATCGGCAGATATGAAAATAGGTGTTTGCTACAGTATTTTTAACACAAATATCGGCTGACGTCGTTCTCCGTAAGATCCGAGCGGGTGACGTCACACCCGTGTTTCTCGGATGTTTATGTGAAGAAAATTTTTCATTAATCCGCGCATCTTATTCTAGGTGCTGTGTAATAAAATGGTACCAGAAAACTTTGGAATTTTCAAGTTTTGCGTGTTATCACGATCTGTTTGCAATGATCGGTGGTTTCAAAATTCTTGATTAAGATGTGTGGTCTGTGGTTTTACCGTGTGCTACAGCAGTTTGTTTACATTTTGTTGTTTCTTCACATATCGTTTTGGCTTTCCCTAGGAGTATAATTTATATTTATTAGTAAATATACCCCGAATGCTATGCGATATGATTCCTGGTTCCGTGATACATCCTTGAGGATCAGTTTATGGGTGTATTATTGCCCTCTTCGTTCTTGTCATCATAATCAATGTGATCGTTGCTGTAACATTGCGGGGTGGGGTGCGGGAGGGTTACAGTTAATTTATGGTCAATATATTTGAAAATTAATTGTCTGCCTTCCACCTCTGTCTCGTTCCGCTTGCTTATTTTAGGTTTGTGCTTATTTATAGGCCAAGCCAGCCCCGTCATCATGTGACGAGTGCCACAAGTTCGTCCGGGTCCTGTTTAAGGACCATGTCTGCTTTCGGTGTACGAAATGTAACCTTGACAATAGGTGTAATATATGTGCAGTGTAGTCGGTTGACATGATGATGAAGTTCCTTGCCCAGAAGGACTTAGCTGGGTCTGACGCGGGGTCAGGCAGACCGAAATCAAATCGTGGAGCGTCTGTTTCGGCCCTTGGGGGGCGCTCCACGTCTACAGCTGGAGGTGGCGGAGATGGCACCGCCAGCGTGGTTTGGTCCGGCTATGCAGGGCTTCCTGCGTAGCGTTATGCCCACGCTGGTGTCGTCCCTGCTGCCGAAAGTTGTAGGGCAGTCTCTCCGCATGTTTGGTTCGGACCCTGCCCTTGGACAGGGTTCTGGACTGGCCACCGAGGAAGCCGTCTCATACGGCCCCCTGGCAGTCCCGTCGGGCTCCGGCCTGATGGGTTCTGTCTCTCTGCGGCCACCTCCGGGTGGTCCAGTAGCGGTGGCCGGTCCGTCAGGCATGGGAGCCGTCCGCCAGGATGGCTCTACGGTTTCCTCGTCTAGTGATGACTCTTCTGGGTCTGAAGATGAGGAGGCCGAGGAGGAGAGGGTGCTGCGGCCTGTGATGCCACGGGTGGAGAATATGGAGGTCGATTCTGTCCTGGACGGAACCATCCTCCATCTGTCTGGCTTGGCGCAAGCCAGGGCAGCGGCTCCACCCATGGTTGAGGCCAATCTGGTACCGGGCACCGGTCCCGTGATGGTTGGTTTGATGCCAACCGACACGGTGACGGGTGTGCCGGGCCAGGCGTGGTATTCACCTATCTCGCCTGGTCCGGCGGTCAGACATGAGGTGCCGTTGGCGCCTGTGGCTGGCCACGGTTCCGTGACTGCTACGGGTCCGCACGGTTTTCCGTACGGGGATACTCCATGGACTGGTGTGTTCTATGGGGTGGCGGCGGAACCGTATGGTACCGGAGTTCCTGGCGTGTCAGCCACGGCTCCTAGCCGAGAGGCCGTGGCTGGTAGGTCTGTGTACATGTCAACGGCTGACGTGTTCACGGGTGTGTCCTCCTCAGAAATGGACTGGTCTGAGGCTCTCTGAGGTTTCGACCACGGCCGAGGAGGATGCACCCCGTCCATCGGTGGCATCGATCAGGACGGGGATCTTGCCTGCAGCCCGGATCCAGTCCATTGGACTGGATCCACGGTTTATTGAATTGCTGGAGGCTATTTATAGCAAGCAACTCATGACCATGGGCCAGCTCCCTGCGGCCTCCAGGGAGGTGCTGGCGAGGTGTCGTATTCCACGGTGGGAATACGACAGGTATGGCGTTGTACCGTCGGTCGCCGAGGATGACCGATTGGTTCTGGGTGTCCAGAGTGCTGGAGCGGGTGGCACCGCGCCGGCACTGGTGGACAAATCCCAGGGACACCACGATGAGGTCCTGTCCCTTTGTGATGAGGGTGTGAGGGCAGCTATGAGTGCTGTCAGCCACTCTTATCGCCTTCTTCAGTCGGTGTTGGGTGAAGCGGGAGCATGCCACCCTGTGCCACCTGTGGCGCTTTCGTGCATCAATGATGGCTTGGTGCTGTCTATGGACGCATTGGCAAGGGTGCAGGCACGTGTTACAAAGTCTAAGAGGCAGATGGTTCTTGACCATATGCGTCCGGCTACGGCCGTCAGGGAGCATCTTCTTGGGACGCCCCTGACAGGCCCTAGCATCTTCGGTGTCCAGGCGCGGGCCATTTTAGAAGATATGGCTAGCATTGCGCAGAATCGGTTTGCGGTGAACCTACAGCTAGAGCTAGTGCATCAAGTGCATGCACTAGGGGCTGTAGCAAAGCCGCTGACCATGCAACCTTCTAAGAAGCAGAAGAAGCATAAAGGCAAGGCGAAAGCTAAACCTGGTGCGGCTTCTGCTTCGTCTGGCTTTTCTCAGCCACCTCCGGCGAAGAAAGCCAAGAAGGTTGTGGAGGCTCCTACCCTCCCCAATGTTGCTCCTGATCACCTGAGAGGCGGGAAGGGCAAGGGGAAGGTTAAGTCCTCAAAGGGCGGAAAGAAGGGAGCGGATCGTACCTGAGGGTACGAGTTCTCCCTTCGTATCTGCCTGGACCGCACCTGTGCGACAGGAACAACAGTGCCAGTTAGACCAGCCGAGCCAAGACCAAAATGGTTCTCTCTATCTCTCGTCAAGAGAGGGGTGGGGGGCGCGGACCGTGAGCCGGACAACCCCATTAGGCGTCGAGGCGCCTATAGTGGGTGGAGGGCTCATGCGTTTCGTCGAGCCTTGGCGAGGTGTGACGTCAGATAGTCTGGTCCTCGGATGGTTATCTCAGGGATACATCTTTCAGACCGATCGACACACACCACATTCCCTTCCTCAATCCTGCCATTACCGACCTCGGAGTTTCCATCTGGAACCGAGGCATATGGATAAACCAATTTAATGGCCTGAGATTGAGTACGGGACTCTATCCTCCTGTAGACTTGGGGACAAGGAACATGTTTCAATAGAAGCCTGGAGTGTTCCAGTTTGCTGGTTTTATTGCTCCCTTCAGAAGCAAACCTGACACTTCGTTTTGAATGGCTTCTAACTTGTCTGGTTCCCTTGGTACGGGTGTCCAGACAGGTGCCAAAGACAGATTCTGTGGTGGAAAGTCTCACCACTCCGGCATGTATCCCTGGAATAACCATCCCAGGACCAGACTATCTGACGTCACACCTCGCCAAGCCTCGACGAAACGCATGAGCCCTCCACCCACTATAGACGCCTCGACGCCTAATGGGGTTGTCCGGCTCGCGGTCCGGCCTCCCACCCCCACCCCTCTCTTGACAAGAGATAGACAACCCCATTAGGCATCGAGGCGTCTTTAGTGGGTGGAGGGCTCATGCGTTTCGTCGAGGCTTGGCGAGGTGGTAGATTTGGCTTGGATGACCTAGTCTTTACAAAACCACTTTTCCTCTGAATCCCACTGATTGCAAATATAATTAGGAACTAAGATCCAATTAAATATTTTCAAGACATGAATGCACGCACACTCAACGTGTGCATCTGACACAACAACCTGCCAGCCCACTCTCACATAGTGAATTGGGAATAAGTTCATTCAGGCCTTTGAATTTTCGTTCATCCATCGCACTAGTACATATCCCCCTACTATATATAATATACACAAGGTATGAAAGCTTCATCTGTGGGCACCATTGTCAGAAAACTGATTGGTTGGTTTGTTGTTAAAATCCGGTGACATCACGGTTCTGACTACAAACCAACCAATCAGCTTTCTGACAATGGTGCCCACAGATGAAGGTTTCACGCCTTGTGTATATTATATCTAGTAGGGGTGGGGGTGTATGTGGTAGAGGGATGGATGGACGAAAATTCAAAGGCCTGCGATTCAATTGACCACATAATGCATACGTTATTCGCTTAACATCGCTCTAACATTTATATGTAATAATAAGAAACTCAGAATGCAGGAAATCGAGTCACGAACGAGCCTGCACCTTTCAATGTTTTTTCTCGTGGTGGTTAGGTAGGTGGCTATCCCCAAACACCCTTCTATGAGAGGCGGGGTGGGGTGGGGTGGGGTGGTGGGGACACCTATTTCATATCTTCCTGCAGACAATGCCGTCCAACGAGGCCTTTTGTGGAACCTTCCCCCGCCCCTCAAATTTGCTTTCGGCGCCCCTGACAGTCTTATTTTGGCCTGCAAATGGGCATTCCTCTAGATTGTTGTAGAGGCTGGTTTTGTCCGGCTTCGCCATGAAGGGGTTAATGTACTGAGATAGATATGCAGGTATGTTATTTTATTTCCTCTCGCGATCCACAGGCTATATCTTAACCAATTAACCCTTGAAATCCCAGTGTCTCAATCTCAAGACTATACAGGTGCGTTGTTTGAATATTTTGAAACGCCATGTGCTGTCGGCATACAATATAAGATATAGATTCAATTACCCCTTAAGGGGGGGGGGGTGGGAAGGGTATTATAATTGGATTTGTCGTGCGGTTTGTGAGTATGTGCACGCACGCACACACGAGCATGCACGCACGCACACACGCACGCACACATACACATCGTTCGAATTTGAAGATGCATCTGTTGTTTCTACATGATTCTTATATTCATTGTTATTTACTGCAGTTATTGCTTAAGATCGCAATGTGTTTCGAAACACCGATTTTTAAAACAGACATCGTTTTTCACTTATTAGAAGTTAGACAAAAATTCGAAGTTCATAGTTCGAAATTCGAGGGAGCAGTTATTATTTCAAAATATATATATTTTTGTGCTAGTGAACCGAAATTAACAGATTATTAGACAACCCAGTCTTCTCCAATAACGCGAGGTATAAAAGCGGGCAGCTCCATGAGATTTTTTGTTAATGAGCACTGAATTTCAGTCGAATATGCTTCAGGTAACTGACACTGAGTTTACAGAAATTTTTGGACCAAAGTCACACAATATGTCATATGCCATATCCGCTACACAATGCATCCAGTTTTGTAGGAATTCAACACCAGGGTGCGCTGTAAACGAATTTCAGTCTGAATGTGGTTCGGGCCACTGTTGCTCCGTTTACAATCATATTTGAACCAAATTGACAAAAAATAACATATGCCATCTCCCCTACACATTAGGATCACAGTTGTATGAATGTGACCCAAAGGGGCGTTGTAATCGACATTGAAAGTAAATTCTTCAGATCCATGAGCTCTTTTATTTCAATGAGTAATGAATTTCAACCGAATATGCGTCAGGTCACTGCCACTGAGTTTACAAAGATATTTGAACCAAATTCACAGTATATACTATAAACCATGTCCGCTACACAATGGAATCAGGTTTTTTTAGAGACCTGGCTCAAGGAGGCAGTGCAATAAAACTTTACATATAAAGTCGCCAGATCCATGAGCGTTTGCTATGATCAACCAGATTTACTAGCTGAACTTATGTGTGCATTTGTTTTTGTTGGCCGCTTCCACCCAGATGTATTTGAGCCATATTTCAATGATGTAGTGTACACGTCATGTTACACGCCACATGCGTGAAAGTGATGCTCAAATCAGTTTTACAACCTGATAGCACTTACATGATATGGGACAGGTCCAAATGCTTAATGACCCCTCCAAAGGACATCAACTTTTACACTGGTTCCCATATTGCTTCTGGGTGGGGAGAGGACATGCAATGAAGAGTTGAGCAATTTCCTGTGAGCATATATGAATTTAATGAGACAATACAATGTCAAATATATCTACTAATTTATGGATTGAAAATGTATCTTCTTGTATCGTGGATTATATTAGATCTCAACTTCTTCTATCTCAGTTTTTGTACACTTCTTCACATTTATACTTGTGAGATAATCCGCTATGGAGGCGCGAAGATTGTTCGCTGGCTAGTAACACTGTGTGCTGACCATTGCACAGGCTTTTGTTAATAAATGTCCCGGTTGATTTTCTACATCGCAATTTGAGTGCATACTTGAACGCTTCTGATTAAGACGGCTTACGATAACTTTAAGTAATTTTCCTCTTACGTTTGATGTGAGAATTGGGTGCTATTTTAAAGCCTATTTTCTTTGCTCTAGGTCTGATCGCGAGACGATTTTTTCTTCAAAGAATTAACTCTTGACAGCTATTTTATTAGATCATTCATTACAAACGCAAGCCGCAAACCAACGAGCTTTGTTATTAAAACAAGGACAAATTTGTCCAATACCCGCGTCGTTGATATATTTTTTCAGTCGGACCTCCGTAAGGTCAAAAGTTTCTTTTTTGGAAACAATGCTGCTAACAATTGTTGCTGTATTGTTTTAGGTTTTGACCGCAAATTGGCACACATAATCTGGACCCCACAGACACATCAACCCAAGTTCGGAAAAGATCGCTCCATTAGAGCTATAGAAAAATCCTTCAAAGTGCATATTTTGAAAACAATGTTCCTGAAAGCTGTTGCTGTTGCCTTTTAACATTTGACCACAAAATTGATATACGCGTTCAGGATCACGTGGGCAGTGAAGAATGCGAATAAATATCTTGAAAATTGCTGAAAGCTGTTGCTGTTGCGTTTGAAAATGTTCGGACAACACCAACCAGCACTCCATTCTTGCCTCAATCCTGAGTTATTGACAAATCCTTCAAAAATGTCTATTTTGAAAATAATGCTGCTGAAAGCTGTTGGTGTTGCGTTTTAGCCTTGACTACAAGACTGGCGTATGCCCGCGGGAGCACATGGGCAAGTTTCCACTGGAGAAGATTACACCAGTAAAACCCGGGTTAATTAAGAATGCATAAAAATGTCTATTTTGAAAACTGTTGCTGAAAGCTGTTGGTGTTGGGTGTTGTTAGACTCCAAAATTGCTCAGAACGCCAGGGAGGGGTGGGGTCTGCCCAATATTCTGACAGCCCATTAGTCTGACAGCCCTTTAATCCGACAGCCCAATAGTCAGACAGCCCATTAGTCGGACAAACGGATATCAAGTAATAGAGAAGTATGTCAACAGCTGGGTGGCAGCGATCACAAATGTTGGAGAAGATCCCTCCAGTAGAATCAGAGTTAAGAAAAAATGTTCCAACAACAACAACAACAACAACAACTAGCACTCCATGCTTGCATTAACCCTGGTGTCTTGCAACACATCAATTGTCCAGGCGCTTGGACAAAATCCCACTCGACAAAATCCCACCGGACAAAATCCCACCTGCATATAATACCACCACACAAAATCCTAGGGGGCAAAGTCCCACTGGACATAATCCGACCTGGATATAATACCAACAAACAAAATCCCACCAAACAAAATCCCACCCAGGCAAAATCCCACCGGACATAATACCAGCAAACAAAATCCGACCCAGACAAAATCCCACTGGACATAATCCCACCTAGATATAATACCAACAAACAAAATACCACCGAACAAAATCCCACCCAGACAAAATCCCACTGGACATAATCCCAACCGGACAAAATATTCACACCAGAATTTATCGGCCCGATATTCCGACAGCCCATTAGTCCTACAACCCAATATTCCAACAACACATTAGTCCGACATCCCATTAGTCAGACAGCCCATTAGTCCTACAACCCAATATTCCAACAACACATTAGTCGGACATCCCATAAGTCAGACAGCCCATTAGTCCGACAAAATATAAGTTAATTTTGTTAGACCAGGGTCGCCCCACTTTTCCTACAGCCCAATGTTCCGACAGCCTATTATTCAGACAGCCCAATATTTCGACATCCAATTATTCCAACAGCCCAATATTCCAACAGCCCATTATTCTGACAGCCCAATATTCCGACAACCCATTATTCAGACAGCCCAATATTCTGACAAATCCCTTTTTTGTGAAAACCCATAATTCCGACAGCCCAATTGTCCGACACATGTAATAATGTAATTTGTCAGTATTAAGGCAGCTGCAGTAACCAGATGCAATGGCTTCTAGTTATTATATTATGTAAGCGGGTTACGGATGCGTGTTGCGAAGTGTGTTTGCGTGTGTGTGCGTGCGTGCGTGCGTGCGTGCGTGCGTGCGTGCGTGCGTGCGTGCGTGCGTGCGTGCAGGGGGTGGGGTGTGATGGTTGGTTATATGTGTGTTGGGTGGGTGTGGTTTGGTCATTGTGGTGCGGTGTGTGCGTGCGTGCGTGCGCGCGTGCAGGGGTGGGGTAGGGTGGGGGCGGTGATGGTTGGTTATATGTGTGTTGGGTGGGTGTGGTTGGGTCATTGTGGTGCGGTGTGTGAGTGCGTGCGTGCGAGCGTGCGAGCGTGCCTGCGTGCGTGCATGCGTGCGTGTAAAAACAAGAGGTCCAAGAACCACGTATAACTCAATTGGATTTATTGAAAAAAATTGACCAATTGTGACTGAATAGTATAGTAGTAGGGATATAGTACAGTTCAGAAATAACTCAATTGCTTCCAAAAAAAACCCCATAAATAAAATAAAACGCGCTGTTGAATAATTTGGACCCAATCAGATTTGAAGTACTCGGTAAAATCAATAAAGTATCGGTTGACTTTTTGATCGAGCAATTAACTGAATGATTATTTGATGGATTGATCGATCAATCTATAATCCGTTGGTAGATTGCTTGATTGAATCAAGCGATGGACTGATCAATGATTGATTGATTAATTGATTAAATAACTGGTTGATCAAGTGATTTATTGATTGAGTGAATGATTTATTGATTGGAGGATCATTGATTGATTGGCTGATATATTGTTTAATCCACTGGTTAAGCAAATGCTCGATTGATTGATTAATGAAAGCTTGTTTCATTATCTGATTGAATTATTACTCAAATCATTCAAGCTATCGATTTATTACTTCAACTGGTCGATTGTTTATTCAAATGCTCGCTTGCTTGCTGGTTTGCTTGCTTGTTGATTGATTGATTAGCGGGTAGACTAATTGGTTAATTGATCAATCAACTGTTTGTTTGATCAATTGATTGATTGATTGCTTGATTAATTTGATGGATTGACGGATCATTGTTTACTTGGACAATAGATTAATTAATCGACAGGTTATGTAAGAGATTTATTAACTGCTTGATCGATGACTTGATTGATTGATTGGCTGCTAATAAACTTTTTATCTAAGTGACAGATTGGTCGATTGTATGATTAAATGATCAAATGATTGATCGATTAGCTGATCAATTAATCAACTGTTAGATTGATTGCTTGATTGCTTGATTGAACAATCAACTAATCAATAAATTGATTGATTGATCGCTTGATTGGCCGAACACTGACTGCTTGATTAATCTACTGAATAATTGAATGAGTGGGTGGGTGGGTGCGTGCGTGTGTGCGAGCGAGAGAGCGTGCGTGCGTGCGTGCGTGAATTCGCGGGTTGGTGGGTGGGTGAGTGAGTGAGTGAGTGAGTGAGTGAGTGAGTGAGTGAGTAGATGGATGGGTGTATGTGTGGGTGGGTAAGTGAGTGAGTGAGTGAGTGAGTGGGCGAGGGAGCGAGCGAGCGGGAGGGCGGACGGACGGGCGGGTGGCTGAGTGAGTGGGTGAGTCAGTGAGTGAGTGAGTGAGTGAGTGAGTGGATGGATGAGTGATGGGTGTGGGATGAGTGTGGGTGGTTGGAGGAGGAAGAGAAGGAGTGATCGATCGGTCGATCGATTCAGAGATTGCTGGATAATTGTGTAATTAACTGATAAATTAATTAACCTACTGGTTAAGTAATTGGTTGATTGATTGATTGATTGATGTATCATTGATTGATTGGCTGATGGCTTGATTAGACAATCATTTAATTAATCAATCAATTGATTGATTGATTTTAATTGCCTAGTTATCTCAATGATTGCACGATCATTTAATCAATTGCTTGCATGCATGGACTGGACACATTGCTGATCGCAAAGCCCTAAAAGGTTCTAAGACTACAACAGCTGTCTTCAACCAAATATACTTCTTACTATGCAAGAGAGAAGCAAAACCCCTACTTCGGAATGCTAGTACCTATGGAGGCACAGACCTCAATTCTGACCATAAGCCAGTCATTACACGCCTTCAGATCAACGATCTGCACCTAATATATAAACGCCATGCCAAGCAAAGGGTAGAGTCACCGACAACCTACCCAAGCTCATCAGCGACACTGACGCTCAAATGTCATACAAAAAGGGCTTCGGGGAACAAATAGCTGACATCGACGTCAGCTCCGATTCAAACGAAGCCCTAACCAAAATACTGAAATCTATGGAATCTTTAGTTAGGTGTTCTTAACAACAATAAAACTATGTATACTGACGACCCTCTAGTAGTAAAACTGTCAGCAGAGCAGAAAGCGTTACGGCTGTGCATCTATCAAAGTGGCCAAAGTGAAGACTGCACCAAACTATGCCGTGAGCGCAATAACATTCTGCACCACATTAGTGAACGGTTAAAAGATCTTGCTACTCACCAAGCAGACTCTCTAGCAGATGAATTCACTGCCATGGATGACTGTCACAAAATGTTTCTGGCAGACCGAGCCCTGAGAGTTACTGACTACACACCACCACTCACTGTACACAACCCTGAAGGACACTTGATCGGAACTGACCAGGGAAAAGCAGAGGCGATTCGAGAATGGTTCAAGGAACAGTTCACTGACCACGATGATGAGCAATTGCACCCGTTATCAGGAGACCCCATTACTAACACCAATTAAAGAATCAGAAGTTGAGAAGGCACTTAAAGCCCTGAAAAATGGACGTGCATCTGGGCCTGATGGCATAACTATGCAAATATGCAAGTGATATTATGTCAAAACCAGTCATGCACCTAATCAATTCAGCTTTTATGCACCACCTCCCCATCGACGCTGTAGGCCAAGGCACCCTTATCGCACTACCCAAGCACAAGAAGCCACCTCCCCCCCCCTCCCCACAGCCGGTCTGTGGCCAATTGTGCTCCTCAACAGCATACTGAAAGTCGTATCAAATGTTACACTATGCCACATCCGAGACATCATATCAAAGTGGCTTCAAACGTGGACTCAGCTGCGCAGACATTGTATGGGCTCAGCGCACGCTCACAGATCCTAGATGCCAGGCCAGTTGCAATGAAGATGAGCTACGACTGGTGAGACTACTGCATGCAGACACCAAGGTGAGAGTACGAGTCAAGTCAGTGAAGCCTGTAGAGTTTGAGACACCAATCGGCTCCCCAAAGGGAGGTCTATCTCCGGTGCCTTTCACCTGGTACCTTGCTGCTGCATTGAAATCCATGCGGGAAAGTTTCACAAGGCCAACCTCCCTCCCCCACACACCCACACCCAGTGTCAATACGGGGTATGATGCTAGAGATGGAATATGCCGCCGATGTGGACTTCATAGACGAGGAAAAGAAACCCCTTGACGGTCTTCTACAAATACCTGCAAGCTAACTAAAAATTGATTATCTCTTTATGAATGAGATGGGGAGACCGGGGTAAGATGAGCCATTTTTCATGTTTTGCATTATCATTACTTGTTAAATAGATATTTGTTTCTGACTATGATGTATTTATGCACTTTAGCTGTTGAGGCACCCATAAGCACCAACATATTTTGTTTAATGTCTATGGTTCAGTAGCGATCGATTAATACAATGTGCTTGTGTTGTGGCTCAACTTGTCCCTGGACTGGGGTAAGTTGAGCCCAATGTTGGGGTAGGTTGAGCGGTGTGTGGTAAGAAGTGACACTACCATTCTTTCATCAATACAGCCCTTCAGTTAAGCCTATCACGTTTTCATGTTTTCACTGAACGACTTGTATTCATCATTTTGATATTCTTTATTGACCTACCACATAAGCATTGTAAGACAAGAATAGGTAGGAATATAGATCTTTATCAGACTAGAAACTTAACATTTGCTACGAACTTACTATTAAAGACGTGTGCACATAAAATGTACCTAGGTCGGCACACACAAATTCAAGATAATAATATACGCATATTCCTTTAGCAAACTAAAAGGTTAACATAGCCTTTACCATGAAATTATTAATATTACTGACATAATTACTATTTTAGACATGTGCACACAAATTCAAGATAATAATATAAGTATAGTCATTTAACGAACTAAACGGCAATTACTATTATTGATGTAGTTCGGATCGACCGGTCGGATACCGGCTGTACCAGCTGAGCTGGGTACGCGCCGCCCGTCCTGGATTCGTTTCCTGAACACGCCCCCCCCCTCCTTGGGTAGAGCCATAAGCGTATATATGCCTATGGGAGAGATAGCGTGTCAAAAAACTACTAAGTTCGTTAAAACGTATGATGCACATGCGCGCGCCGAGACGCTGTTTGGATGGAGTGCGTAGTTACGACCAAGATAGGATGGCGCTTTTAGGTACCGAGATGGTACACTGAAATCCTTAATGATTGCCTCTTCCCGTTAAATCTGGGATTAATCAAGACCAGAATTGAACGGGCTTTTCAAATCTGTAAACCATTTCAAAATCGGTTGAGAAATGGCTGAGTTATCCAGGGAAATATCTTCATGATTATCTTCAAAATATTGCCGTGACGTCATAATCACATGGGCGTGAAACTTCTAAAATGTTCTAGAACATTCGGCTGCGCTATTATTAGCTACGCGCTGATTGGCTGTTGCTCGACCGATGATTGGTTGGAGCCTGCGCCTGTGACATCACGAGGAGTATAAAAGGAGACACGATCCAGTGATCGAGAGCATCCTCGGCCAGGGGCCGAACAGGTTGGATCTGTACCAGCTACTAACAAGCGCGACAGACAATACACGTTTTCTTTCACTATGTGTCATGTTTTTATCCCGTAGCGTGCAGTTCTCCAACCCACCGCACTAAAACAATTTTGTAACTCCCCATTTACGGGAGTAATTTGGAACTTTTGATAATTGTTCACGAATATCAATATCTACCTCGGAACACAAATTTGCGGTGAGGCCTTCACGGCCTGAATATGTGAGTCTACAGATGTAGAAGCAGGATGTTCTTTGATGGATGACTCGTCGGATCTGCCGGCCATGCCTAAAAGTGGTATTTCAATCATCGCCGCATTAATGGTGTATGTTCTTTCAACTTTTGACCGCAGCATGTAAACTTTGCCCGGTGCATCATTAGAGCTGGCTGACGTACCCAGCACCGTGAAGCTTTGTTTTGTATCTTCATTTGCCTCTGACAACCCCCGCTTGTGATCGGGTTGTTTGCACCTTCCATCCATGCCATCAGTGTACGGGCACTTTCTTCCCCACTTAGTACTATCGTATCTTCTACTGACTGCTCGTTAGACATTCTATTCGGCCTACAGCAGTGAGTGATGTACTCCCGCCATGAGTGTTCTTGTGGGAGTCTTGTTTGCGGAAAACAGCTTGTGGGAACCAACCTGGGGGAACTTTCCTAACTTGGCAATGACTACCAAGTATTCAAATAACTATACTTCACAGTTTAATTATTTCTCTATATAGGTTTTGTTAATTATATCATCCATAAGAATGGTCCCGATGACTAAAAGGAACCGTAATGGTTTAGGACCACAAGTTATAATTTCTGTATTTGTTGATAATTATTCTCATTTTCCTCAATGTGTTGCTAACCGCACTATAGTAGGTTCGTTAACCTGTACTGATATATATATATATATATATATATATATATATATATATATATATATATATATATATATATATATATATATATATATATATATATATATATATATATATATATATATCTTAATCATTTGACACCGTATTGATTGTTCTGGTTAGATTATGTATATATATGGCCAGTGGCCATCCGTTCATATGTTTTGCTTATTCATAGAAAATATAGGACTGCAGTGCACGTAGGAAACACTATACAGCAACACTTATATATACAGCACTTTCTCCCGCCACCAACAATTTTTCACTGAGGTCGCTGTCCGTGCTATAACTTTGTTTAGCCCGGCATGCTACCGACTAAACCTTTTCTATTCAGCTCAATAGGATAGGTTCAAAATGATTAGAGACACTTTCTTCATTACATACTGTGTAATATATTCTTCTCTTCCAGTAGTGCGATAATCTAGCCCGCACTCCAATAAGACTCATAAGTAAGATTTTGTCTCTCTTCGTGTTCCACTCAGCCTTGTGGCTTCTTAATTGTTTGGATGTCCCCATCCGCACCATGGACTGATCCGACTCTGTGAAACTATTGGGGTTTCCGAGTGGTAATGGCCAGGATGTGGTATCACACACACTCCCATGTATCTTTGGATACCTAGTAGTTAGCACTTTAAGCCAATCTAGGAAAGCACTGCGAAAACACATGTATTAATTATTATTTTATTTACTGACAATCCTCCCGCACCGCAGTGCAAAACTGGCCAACGTGTATATAACCCTAATGACAGGTAAAACGGTTAGTTTCATAGGACCCGGTGACAGGCGAGATATGTACCACCACCGAATTCCATTAAAATGTCAGGGCATGATATTTAGAACTGCCACGCCCTTGCAGGAAGGACATTTACGGTGGGTATTCGTCTCTCTTACCCCCCACCATAACGATAGAGAAATGGTCTAATAATGCTTTCGTGAAATGTAACCTATCTCTTGTAATGTTTTATGTGGTTACGGGTTGGGATGTCCAGATTCTTATCCAGTTCGGAGATCTTGCTACGTAACATGTATGAGCGCTGTCTCTAGTATTTGTGTCTTAGGGCATCTGTTCTCCGTGGCAGCCATGTCTAATAGCTAGGTAGATATCAGCCAGTTGCGGCCTGAAATAGTTCTTGTTCTGAAAACAACTAAAAGGAATTAAGCAAAGCAGAAGGCCCGTAGAAATAAAGCGGCAACTACTAATTCAGCATACTACGACTCACATAAGACGGTAACAAGGGAATCCATCGGGAATCCCCCATCCCGTCTTCACGTAAAACAGTACGCACCCATATAGTCATAATCTCACTAGGTATGGTCTTTTCTTTCTAAAGCATTTTTAATTGAAATATTAGAGCGGCCCATTTTTGCCTACTATTCTTCTCCCGCTTTAAGCAGTGGCGACACCTTCCCGAGATGGAGGCCTGCCCGAGGCACTTGCCTCTCGCAAGGATTCAGCGACGTCGGTCCATGCCAGGATAATACTCCTCATGCAAACTTGCACTAGGAGTAGTGCCCGCATGAGGCACATCACTTTTCGTCCGAGATAATCTTCTTCCTTTCAGCTTAGAGATATAATAACTTATATTAAGTTAAATAGCTAAGTCTCACATACGGGAGCTTCCCTTGCGGGGATACCTCTGTGGACCTACGAGTCTGTGTGGTACCTCCAGGAGCCCCATGTTTAAAAGTTCATCTACCTGTCTCTATGTCTCGTATTTTCGTATGCTCTTACTGTAGTATTATCTAGCATATTTATAATTGTTTCGGTAAACTCATTGTATAGACTTATATTTTTAGGTCGCCAAATTAAATATGTAAGTCCATAGATTACGAAATTGCTATGGACAGGCATACTGGCTACTGCCGTCCCTCCCTGTCTCCCCTCTTGCTCTCTCCCCCCCCCCCACACTCTTTCTCTCCCTCCCTCACTCCCCCTCTCTCTTTCTCTCTCTCTCTCTCTCTCTCTCTCTCTCTCTCTCTCTCTCTCTCTCTCTCTCTCTCTCCTCGCTCGCTCTCCTCTGTCTCTTGCTCTCCTCTCTCTCCCTTCCCTCCCCTCTCTGCTTCAATCCGCCCCCCAAAACCCGCCCGCCCTATCACTCTTTGTCCTTCCGTAAAGTCCACCTCCTACGCTCCCCCTCCCCCTCCCCTTTCGTCTCTTTCCCTTCCTCCTCTCCCTCCATCACTCCCTCCCTGAATCCGTCCTTCCATCTCCTTCCCTCTCCGCCTTTCTCTTTCTTTCTCGCTCATATAAACATATTTTGTAAAGTAAGTGTTTATTCTCTCTGCAGTTTGCACCACTGCTAGTTCTTGCCACCAATATGGCTATCATAGTGGCATTTGTTTGCGCATGGTGGCTTCTATCTATGTTTACTCTGGATTGGAATGTCGCTTGGCTGCGATACAAATCGTTCTGTGGCATGCGATTTAAACATAAACTATGGTTAGGGATTTTATAACGCCGTGATTAACTAATTATTTTAACGCTTTATCATGTAAATATATGTATTAATATATTGATATAGTGTCCTGTTTCAATAAAGATAAGTGATAGATGACATCTAATTTGTTTTAATATGTTAATATATATATTAACATGTATATGCGTGCGTGCGTGCGTGCGTGCGTGCGTGCGTGTGTGTGTGTGGTTATTTTAAAAATCCATTGTAAAATTATATCAGAATTTTAGCAAATTGTTTTGAACATCTGCAGTTTAAAATTCCTGACTCTTATTGAATGATATTCAATATAGTTCAGGAATTTAAAAGAGCAGATGTTGAAAACAATTGGAAAAGATTTTAATGTAATTTTGCCTATACTATCGTGTCATTGAAAGTGTAATATATATATATATATATATATATATATATATATATATATATATATATATATATATATATATATATATATATATATATATATATATATATATATATATATATATATATATATATATATGGAGCTCCTTTAAAATGTTATTAACACATTATGCATAGATTAGCGACCAGTATATAGATTAGTGCTTTAGCAAAAATGTATGTATGAAACATTCAAACAAACGAATATAGGTACTGGTATTCGTGTGGTCTGGAAGTGTACGATAGTAAATACAAAATTCCTAGTGGTTGCGGGTGTTGTTTTGCCCGCGTCGCTAGACGCAAGTGTATATGCAAGCATAGTGGGCTTTTTCTTCCTCTTGTTGTGCTTAACGTAATAATTCTGGTTCTACTGGAGGGATCTTTATAGGGGAGTATGCACGCCGGCTCCCGAGATTATCTGCCCATTTAGGAGTCTAATACCCACGTGCAACAGCTGTTAGCAACAGATTTCAAAATATTTATTTATGACGCGTTCATCAATAACTCTTGTTCTACTGAGGCAATCGTCTCCAAACTTGGCGGAAAACTTGCCCATGTGATCCAGAACATATATGCCAATTTTATGGTCAAAGGATGAAACGGAACAGCAACATCTTTCAGCAACATCGTTTCAAAGTATACATTTTTTAAAGCATGTCTCAATAATTTTTATAGAGCGATCTTTCCCGAACTTTGGTTGATGTGTGTCTGTAAGGGTCCCGGAGACGTATGTCAGTTTTACGGCCACAAACAAAAATGCAACAGCAACATCTTTTGACCTTACGGTGGCCCGACTGAAAAATAGATCAACGACGCTGGTATTGGACAAATATGTCCTTCGTTAAAAGAGGAGTTATTCAGGCCAATATCAGGAAGTGGTCTCATACCACTCCACAGGATTGAACAATGCAAAACAATTCCTTGTCGCGACTTGCAGCTTGTATATGTCAATGTGTCTGTCTTCCTATTGGTTGGTCTGTCAGTCAGTCTGTCTGTCGATCGGCTTGCCAAATTGTGTGTTATTTGTGCATAAGTCACGATAATAATGTGTCGCACTTGTTTTCTCAACACGTTTATGTTGTCACTGGGTGCGTCATTGATCCGGATGCTTCATGACCGGTCGTAACAGTTTAGTTATTGAGCTGGATGCATCATGACCGGGTTGTGCCAGTTTGCTTATTGAGCCGGATGCATCATGACCGGTTGTAGCAGTTTGCTTATTGAGCCAGATGCAACATGACCGGTTGTAGCAGTTTGCTTATTGAGCTGGATTCATCATGACCCGGTTTTACCAGTTTGGTTATTGAGCCGGATTCACCATGACCAGGTTGTACCAGTTTGGTTTTCGAACTGGATTCATCATGATCGGGTTGTAGCAGTTTGCTTATTGAGCCAGATGCATCATGACCGGTTTGTACCAGTTTGCTTATTGAGCTGGATGCATCATGGCCGGTTGTAGCAGTTTGCTTATTGAGCCGGATTCATCATGACTGGTTGTAGCAGTTTGCTTATTGAGCCGGATGCATCATGACCGGTTGTAGCAGTTTGCTTATTGAGCTGAATTCATCATGGCCGGGTTTGTACCAGTTTGCTTATTAAGCCAGATGCATCATGACCAGGTTGTACCAGTTTGGTTTTCGAGGCGGATTCATCATGATCGGGTTGTAGCAGTTTGCTTATTGAGCCCGATGCATCATGACGGGTTTGTACCAGTTTGCTTATTGAGCTGGATTCACCATGGCCGGGTTTTACCAGTTTGGTTATTGAGCCAGATGCATCAAGACCCGGGTTTTACCAGGTTGGTTATTGAGCCAGATGCATCATGACAGGGTTTTACCAGTTTGGTTATTGAGCCAGGTACATCATAACCAGGTTGTACCAGTTTGGTTATTAAGCCGGATGCATCATGACCAGGTTTTACCAGTTTGGTTATTGAGCTGGACTCATCGTGACCAGGTTGTACCAGTTTGGTTATTGAGCAGGATCCATCATGGCCGGGCTGTACCAGTTTGGATATTGAGTTACCAGTTTGCTTATTGAGCCGGATGCATCATGGCCGGGTTGTACCAGTTTGTTTATTGAGCTGGATTTATCATGACCAGGTTGTCCTGGGTTTGTTATTGAGCCGGATTCATCATGAGTATGTTGCCGTATCTAGCTCTGTCATGATCAGTTAATAAATGTATGTAAAGTGTACGAATTCTATATCTTTTATGAATTTTTTATATATAACTATTCTGTTGAATATTTAAAAATTCATTTGACAGGAGGTTGGAGCGGCCATAAGCAACATCCGCACCCAGGCAAATTAGTTTCAAAATATCCAACTGCTTACTTGCATAATTATAATAGAATTGGGATTCTGGGACTTCAAGAAGTCTATGAATCGATCACAACAGGGGGGGGCGGATCTTAGCTAGAAATGGGAGGGTCATAGCTAGAGATGGACCCCTCTATTTCCTGCTTGTCAAAAATGTGCCAACATCTGGCACAGAAACTATATGTATATGGCCGCTATTAATATAAGATGACAAGGCTAATCGATTATGTTTAGCACTCCCATGTTCTTATAGTTTTGCGAGGCCGACACTGTTCACCGAATGTTTGCCAGTGGCTCAGTAGTCGTTCACAGTTAAGAGCAATGTTTCCTATGTCTTCTGTGTGTTTGGTACAAGAATTGTTCTTGGATGCGGTGAACCGACCCTGTTCAGATTGCACAATTATGTAAGAGTGACTATTGTACTGCGTTGGTAAACAATACCATCTTTGGCTGGGGATCATAGTCAATCGCATATAGGTTAGGGTCCGTTGCACTGGTCATAAATAATATTGATAACCATCGCGGCAAAAGATATGAAGCAGGCAACACTTGGTTCACACACAGGATGGCTACATGTGCTAACACAGACATTTTTTGGTAGTTGTAGCTCTGCAATCTTTTCTTTAGATCATTGAAATTTGAGATAAAAGATGCAGTTGTCTTGGGGCACTTTGCTACCATGGCAATTCTTGATCCCATACGTCCTTTAAGAGAGCCTGTAAATAGGCGTGTCGGTTCAACCGACCATAGATACACGCTAAGCTGAACCAGGCTGTTATATCCTTGATGCAGTAGCGAATGACAGACACATGGTGTTCAGGTGCACCGGCAAAGTAAAAGTCCGTGTATTGATCAATAACCACCAAGGTGATACCTAGGAAAGAACCGGCGGAGTACGCTGATAGAAGAACGAGACTGGTTCTGAGATAGAGAGAATGGGTTTCAGAACCTAGAAATCATTTACTTGTGGCAGTTTGCGTTTTTAAACATTATGTCTAACCAAGTAAACGGCCGTCCATGTGTCATTGTAATTGTATAATGCAACACTTACTACTACCTACTACAGTCACGTAGATATGCATCGATAGTGCATAACTCATGCCAAAAAAAGTGACAGGCCTCTTTAGCGGCTTCTGGACTTTAACTTGTGAGCGGCTCCATGTACGATGAGAGGGAGAGAAGAACAGTACACGAGACCATCATATGGTTTATAAGAGCATGGTGACCACGCAATTCAGATCCATTCGGGGTGTTACGTATGAAGCTGGAGCCCTGGAAAACTGATTCAAAATAGTAGCGCAGTGGCTAGTTAGGTGCTGAGATAGGATAGATTGAGCTGGAATGTGGAGGGTACGGAGACGTATCCTTCCATGAAATTGATGACTGACCACCTTTCAAATAGATGGCTGTCCATCCTATTGCCTCAAATTGATTATAATGCAATGGCACATGGAAATTGCATCTTTCACATTATAGACCGATAAACCATTATAGAAACGTAAACTTAAAGACCAGGCACTGCAGGTGTTTGCCAGATGTGCAGCAGCACACACATTCCGCAATTTATTATCAGTTGGTGAATACCCTGCCACACAGTTAAAAACTACCAAGATTCTCATTAAACATCCAAAGCAGTCACTTAAAGAGATGTTTAAGGACTTGCCAGCCTAATATCCCAAATGTTTCTAACGCATATCATACAGTCATGTCCGACCAATGGAGTGCAAATCAGCCTGAAACCTCCATTGTTGTAATATCGTATAAACACAAGCGAGAAATTATATCTATAACTTTCGAGATATGGGCATGGTACCCCAATTATTGTAAGGCACCATGAGCATGCGTGACTGGACTATATTACCCCCCCCCCCCCACCACCACCACCAAGAAACGTGCCAGACAGAGTAATGGATTAACCGAAGAATGTTGATGAATCTGGAAGTCTTTCCCTTTCTGTAGCTAGCATATATACTTGGAGCACTTATACATGTAGAGGCATTGCCTATCAAACCATTTCTGAGAACAGAAGTGTCAAGTGAAGATGTGGTACTTCATGCAAGAAAGGACCGCCACATAAAGCTGTGGCCAGATAATGAGATGTTGAAAATGTAGTAATCCTGCAGACGCTGGTCGGGCTTCAGGCTCTGATAGAAGTTCTCGCCAAATAGGTATCAGACCTGTCGACAAATATTGCCCAGATCTTGGTTGTCAATTATGATGGATTTAAGAGTTAAATTAATGATGGCTCCAACTGTTGCTTCGGTTGTGGCTCAGGTTGTAGGAAGCAAATGTCAGAAATGGTCGGAATCGTTAAGTTTTGTAGGAGACCAGACACCTGGTGGCGTGTCGTTGTTTTTCCGAGTGGGAAATCAAGTTATTATTATTGTTTTCTACCAGTTATAACCAGAACGGCACATATTATGGACATAATACTGCCAAGTTAGTGCCCTCATCAAAAGTGTGTGTCTGGGAAAGGGAAACCAGGTATCTATAAACCTTACTGGTTTTACTTGAACAAATTGTTGAACCAGATCGAGATGTTATGATGATCATTCATTTGGCATGCACCCAGATTCTGATGAACAAGATCGTCAGGGGCGAATACAGCAGAGGTGGAGTGCAGTACGTGCGCAACCCCATGCAGGGTATGAAGTTCTCATTGCTTTCACGATTATGACGGTTATAATGGAGACACCCGCTCAAGCTACCCCAAATGTCAACCAGTATATTCTGAGCAGAACGCGAATTTCGGTAGAACCATGACACAATATTACAATGAAATCAGAATGAGGTCATAATGAGCTTAGAAAAATGTCACAATGAGGTGATAATGAGCTTAGAAAAAGGTCACAATGAGGTCATAATGAGGTCACAATCAGGTTATAAAGAAACTTGGTTCCATGGATATTAACGGGTTTAATTAAAGAAAAGTGTTGGCATAACTACCTGTGATAGGAATATATACCAATGATACAATGTCGGCCAATCTTCGAAGGAAGTAAGAGCGAATGTAAGATTTGAACTCAAGATACAATTACACTTCTGTATGAATATATACTAACATGTTTCTATTAAAAATAATTTAAGTCTAAAAAACAAAGACTAAATGATAAATAGTTCTTAGGATCCTCGGATGGTTGAGTGATGGATTTCTAAGCTGATTCCACATTCCACTTCAGTTTCGGCTCTATCCAATTTATTTTATCGAAACATATCTGCCTCGCACAGGTACCTCAGACAATGAATTCCAATGTGGAGGAACAGTCACGTGAGGACACCGCGTGGTATTAATTACCCTTGTACTTGGTGGCATCGTTATAGATAAAAGTACACATTTCGCAGATTGCTGTACCTTCGCGCATTTTGTATCGTATGATCCAGCCACTTGAGTGGTGGTGTGTAGCAGTACAGACAGTAGATACTGATATAATCTTAATGGCTACATACCATTCTCGTAGACTAGGAAATTTGTGCGAACTGTAATGAGAAACAAAAATAATACGGTCTGGTTCTGACTTTATCTGATGGCCTTGTGAAAGCGGTATCCAATTCATTGGTTTGCAAGCGTCAGTGCACCTGATACAATTCTGCATCTGTATGTATGTGTCATTCATGTGTGATTTAGTCGCCTATCGTTTTGAACATTGGAACATTGGTAATAATGAGGAATCCCGATTTAGCTAAGCCCCACCCATCTCTAGCTAAGCTCCACCTACGCGTTGCCCGTATTGGGATCGATTGAATCTCAATTCCAAGAAAACTATGCAGGTAAGCTGTTGAATATTTTAAAACTAATTAGACCGGGTGCCTTTGCTGCATGTGACATCAACAGCGTCCACTAAAATTATTTTAAAGATATTCAACAGCATGTTTATTAAATAGTAAAGACACACAATTCCTACAACAATGCTTAGTCCGTCATCAATTAAGCGTTCGTGACGAACTTAGCTGCGCCATTCGTGAAGCAATTGATTATGACGTCATGCTACACGGCTATTATGACGTCATATGACTGATGGATAAATAGGACTCTTCCATTGGTCAGCATCCATTACTATTTTCGCTTCATCCCTCAGAGTAGAATCCTCATTCTGAGAAGGCAGTGGATGATGCCCGTAAAATAATTTCTGGCATTATTTGATCGAAACTGGTTCATGTCACTAGATAACCTTCATGTACATTTATTTACCTCCACCTTGTTCGACTCAACCAACAGATGATGGGTTCTGCATGTGCTACATACTCTGTATCAAAGAAGTATTGCAAGCAGGTCTTAGTAATGTCAATATTCCTTCATCATTATAGTTTGGCGGGAGTTTTGTGGAATAGAAAGTTGATCCAAACCGTAATAATAATGCCACCAAGGTCAGTGACAAGGATTAATAATTATCACAGTTTCTCTACACAGATTAATAACTGCCTATTCAAGAACTAACACGGCTACTGGTAACAATAACGAAAATAGATATATTAAACTTGTAATACAACATAATAACTTGAAGAAATAACTTGATAAATATTCATAGAATAACTTTTATAAATGTCTGTTTGAATACGGCTCCTCTAACTGCTATAACAAATTCGAACTAAGATAGTTCTAATTACAATAACTGATGTGTTTTGTTAGGGTGTTTTACGTGTGTGTTAGGGTGTTTTACGTGTGTGTTAGGGTGTTTTACGTGTGTGTTAGGGTGTTTTACGTGTGTGTTAGGGTGTTTTACGTGTGTGTTAGGATGTTTTACGTGTGTGTTAGGGTGTTTTACGTGTGTGTTAGGGTGTTTTACGTGTGTGTTAGGATGTTTTACGTGTGTGTTAGGGTGTTTTACGTGTGTGTTAGGGTGTTTTACGTGTGTGTTAGGGTGTTTTACGTGTGTGTTAGGATGTTTTACGTGTGTGTTAGGGTGTTTTACGTGTGTGTTAGGGTGTTTTACGTGTGTGTTAGGGTGTTTTACGTGTGTGTTAGGATGTTTTACGTGTGTGTTAGGATGTTTTACGTGTGTGTTAGGGTGTTTTACGTGTGTGTTAGGGTGTTTTACGTGTGTGTTAGGGTGTTTTACGTGTGTGTTAGGATGTTTTACGTGTGTGTTAGGGTGTTTTACGTGTGTGTTAGGGTGTTTTACGTGTGTGTTAGGGTATTTTACGTGTGTGTTAGGGTGTTTTACGTGTGTGTTAGGATGTTTTACGTGTGTGTTAGGGTGTTTTACGTGTGTGTTAGGGTGTTTTACGTGTGTGTTAGGATGTTTTACGTGTGTGTTAGGGTGTTTTACGTGTGTGTTAGGATGTTTTACGTGTGTGTTAGGATGTTTTACGTGTGTGTTAGGATGTTTTACGTGTGTGTTAGGATGTTTCACGTGTGTGTTAGGATGTTTTACGTGTTTGTTAGGGTGTTTTACGTGTGTGTTAGGATGTTTTACGTGTGTGTTAGGATGTTTCACGTGTGTGTTAGGATGTTTTACGTGTGTGTTAGGATGTTTTACGTGTGTGTTAGGATGTTTTACGTGTGTGTTAGGATGTTTTACGTGTGTGTTAGGATGTTTTACGTGTGTGTTAGGGTGTTTTACGTGTGTGTTAGGATGTTTTACGTGTGTGTTAGGATGTTTTACGTGTGTGTTAGGGTGTTTTACGTGTGTGTTAGGATGTTTTACGTGTGTGTTAGGATGTTTCACGTGTGTGTTAGGGTGTTTTACGTGTGTGTTAGGGTGTTTTACGTGTGTGTTAGGATGTTTTACGTGTGTGTTAGGATGTTTTACGTGTGTGTTAGGGTGTTTTACGTGTGTGTTAGGATGTTTTACGTGTGTGTTAGGATGTTTTACGTGTGTGTTAGGATGTTTTACGTGTGTGTTAGGGTGTTTTACGTGTGTGTTAGGATGTTTTACGTGTGTGTTAGGATGTTTTACGTGTGTGTTAGGATGTTTTACGTGTGTGTTAGGATGTTTCGTGTATCTGTGTTAATGTTACTTAATTGACTTAGTATGACTGTGTTAGTGCGTGTCACGTGTCTCTGTTAGTGTGACTCACGTGTCTGTCTTAGTGTATCTGATGTGTCTTTGTCAGGGTGTTTTATGTGTCTGTGTTAATGTGAATCATGTGTCTGTGAATGTGTGCCTCGTGTGTCAATATTAGTGTCTCACGTGTCTGTGTTTGCGTGGCTGTGTTTGTGCGTCTTGTGTGACTGTGCTAGTCTCCATGTTATTGCCATTAACATAGGCTGTATTGCCTCTAACATAGGCCTATTGTTGCGTGGTATACTGAATAGTACGCTTTTCTATCAGTATCATGTAGCTAGCTGGCCTAAATGATATAGTTTTTATATGGAATGTGGAAATTATTGAAATCCTGACGAGTTGGTCTTTATTTTCCACCAAACAGCAGTTTCTGCCACTTTGCCATTTCTGCCCGTTAAATTCCTGAATCCAGATAGCCAATTTCCGTAAATTCTCCAACCGCCAATTTGTCATCCATTTTCGTAAGTAAACATTGCCGCTTCGCCGATTTATTTGCCATGAAATGAGTGCATATTTTCGTCAGAAGCTTGAATAAAGCTTTTTCTAAATGTTTTAAGTGATATTCTAGTTATGCAGTCACGTTCTCGAAACATAAGCGAGCTAAATCGGCCGGTGTCGGCCCCTATAAATCTGACCGGGAAAACGCGGCATTATAGGGCCGATTTCTGACTGAGAAAGCGTAACGACTTCTCGAAGTCAGGCCGTGTTCGGACTACTGTTAATGATGAAACCTATACCTTCAAAATGTCGACGCCATAAACTTGGATAATATGTTGTGAATCTGTAAATGTATATTCTATATCAAAATAAATAACACATTAGAGAGCGTCGCGGTCCAACATCGTCAATAGCCAGGCAAAATGGCGGCGTTTGTTAGATACGTAAATAAAGGTGTTTATGGGCGTTTTAAAAGTTATTCCAGCTCGTTTAATCTTCTTTACTGGGGCTAGGAGTTTTATTATTATATAATGTCTCTTATCCAATAGCCTTTACTTTTTCCCTTTTCCATTCCTTTAAAATCGACTATATGGACTATATCATCTCATTTTACGTGAAATAACAGTGTCTGGTATAAACATAATAGTTTTTATCCCACGATTTGGGGAAAAATTGCTACGCCAATGACCGCTCATTGCACACGAATTAATTTACTCTATCTGGTATCGAAGGAAATTTCTCGAGACACGAATGGACGACATGACGAGTAAGTCTTTGTTTTATTTGTAGACGTCTCAATTTGGAATAAGTGGACGAGAGATACTGTGAACTTTTCCGCTAAGCAAACATGCCGTGATCCACTAAACAAAATAAACACAGGCTACTATCATGCGTGGTTAATAATTACAACATTCATTTGTGGTCTCGCTGGTGAGGTTCTGAGTAATGTTGTTATAATTTGTAATTATTAAGGCCAGCACCCGCTTTAAGCAACGTCTTTCTTCCAAATATTCACTCACGATTTTTATCAAATCAGAAAGAAGATTATTATTTTCCTGCATTGGGAAGAGAAATAATCACAGATGTTATGAAGATATATAATTAAGCGACCACTTATAATTACACGAGAATCGTCTGCATTAACATTTTAAACCTCGAATTTATTCAAGATAATTTCAATTTTCTCATAGAAAATGTCCATTTGCAGACCAAGAGAAGACGATTTTTTTTAAATTTACCATTGGAATGACTGGCTCGGTTATCGAGCCATTCATTCCAGTGGTAAATTAAAAAAAAAATCGTCTTCTCTTGGTCTGCAAATGGACATTTCTCAAAACCACTACAGAAGCCATTTTGACTGATATGAGGATTAACGTGGTAACAGTGTATGCGCAGCATTAAGCAGTAGTGAGAAGAGGAAGCTAAGCTTATAAACATGGAATTGAGTAATGAGATCGTTTCAGAAACAAACTACACAACTAAGTCCCTTTCTGACACTGAAAAAAACTTGCTCAAATTTCTAAATGGCTATACAAAGAGATTTCCACCTGCTTTGAACAAAGCATTTCCGGCTGTTGTTTTCGGATTCGGCACGATCGCAAACCTGCTCCTTATTATTGTCTACCTAATCAGATCGAAACGGTACCAAATTCCGGTATTCACTCTTTTAACCAGTTTAGCGGTCTGTGACTTGATGACGTCATTTTGGGCAGTGGTGATCGGAAACCTCATATGGCCATATATAATAACAGAAAAGAAGGAAGCAATTTGCCGAATGACTGGGTCGTTAGCATCTGTCTCGTTCAAGGCTAGCATATGCCATATGGTACTACTGTCAGCAGTCCGATATTATCAAATATCTTATCCACTTAAAGCTAAATCTGTGGTAACGACTCGGTGGATGCTACAGAAGTGTTTATTGGTGTGGCTGCTTTGCATTTTAGTTTCCATCCCGTATGCAATTCTTTATGCACCATACCCAATAGAGTTCGAGGGGAAGATAGTTTATGTAAAGAAAAATGTCTAAAGATTCTGAACTAACCCAGCAGGAAAGACGAAGTACGAGCTCTAACATTGTATACGCTTTAATTGTCATGTTTATCGTGACTACGTTGCCACGAGTTTCCCACAGTACATATCATGCCATTTTCGGAATGCCTCTCCAGGAATACCATCTGGCACTTTGGGTTTACCTTCTGCATTTCTCATACCTAAACTCGGTTGTCAGTCCTTTTTTCTATCTAATATGTTCAAATGAGATTCGACATGATATTGTTGCTGTTCTGTTCAGAAAACGTCCACACAAAATAAAATAGCAGACGAACCTGCAATTCTAACAGTACGGAATCGTAGAATTTGGGAGATACGAATATCCTAATAATAATAATTCTACAAACATCAGAGGATTGTTATTCGGCTGATTATGTTGGCAACAAAATCTTATTGTAATATAATATATAGGTCTTTAATTTAAAGACTGATCTTGTCTCTTGGAGCTTTCTTCGCACACTAAACACAGACATATGTTTTAGTTTTGTCTAGGAAGTTATGAATATTGTAATATAGCAAAAAAAATTTCATTTGATGATTTGTAATTCAAACAGACATATATCT
Source organism: Chaetoderma sp. LZ-2023a (assembly GCA_034401795.1). Lineage (NCBI taxonomy): Eukaryota > Metazoa > Mollusca > Caudofoveata > Chaetodermatida > Chaetodermatidae > Chaetoderma > Chaetoderma sp. LZ-2023a. Next base: position 89,913,759 of record CM067366.1, on the reverse strand, counting down.
GCTGGTATCCCATCAGGGGCTTTACCAAGATGTATCGAATGAAATTTTATATATATATATACCATATCCCAGCGGTGAACTTCAACGTAGATACATCTTGGTAAAGACCCTGCTGGTATACCAGCAGATATATGTGTGTAAAGCGTGCTGGACATTTTACACATACATAAACTGAAAGCTGTTGCTGCTCGTGGCACAGACAACCTTCGTTCATTCTGTTTTCAGGGCATTTGACATATGACTATAATAATGGAATCCCAGTTTATCCATCAATGATATGACGTCATAATCAATTGCGTAACGTGTATGATGATGCCATAATCAATTACGTCATGAAATACGTAGATAGGTTGTCACAAACGCTTAATTGACGACGGGCTATGCGTTGGTGTACGAATTGTACGTCTTTACTATTTAATAAGCATGCTGTTGAATATTTCCCAACTAATTTGACTGGGCCCGATGCGTCAAATGCGTTTCAAAATATTCAACAGATGTCCGTTTCCGGAAGCATATTCCTTTAATATCACACCCAGGGTGGATGGCAAGATGCAATAATTTCATCGTGAAAATAGGCTGCCGGAAACACGTTCCAACATCATCTGAGCATAAATAGACCCACTCTTCAAGCTCATTCACGTTAGACAAATAGCCAGAAACCTAGAGATACCAATAATAATCGAAACATTCAATCGACATAGTGGATTTTATAATTACACATAAAATTACAGGTGACCCGTATATCTGTTCCGTAATGATGGGCCTTTCCACTCTTTCCATCCATCATATGACGTCATAATCAACTATGACACGTGTAGAATGGCATCATAATCAATGACGTCATGAATGACGTGGATAAGTACGCCACGAACACATAATTGATTGTCTTTACTATTTAATACACATTCTTTTGAATATTTTGAAACTAATTTGACTGGGCGGCAACGGCGTCCAGTCAAATTAGTTTTAAAATGCTCAACAGATTACCTGCATAGTTTTCTATTTTCTGGAATTTGATAGTCAGGGAGTTCAGAGATCCTGAGATCTCGACAAGAGTGAAGTGTGGGTAGAGCTTGGCTATAGATGGGCGGGGCATAGCTAAAAGTGGAAAGGTCCATTAGGGGGTGGGCGGGGAATAGTCTATTCGAATTAGAATCGCATAACGTCTATGCCAACTTAACAGTTACTAAAGACTGTGTCACCACGCACGTATGCCATTTATGATATACAGGAATCACTGTTGAAGAGCTCTGGGTGGAAGAAATAGAAGTGGTATGTGGCCTTAACGACCAGGCTTGTGATTACCATCCACAAACGTGGGCATGCTTACACTCAAATTGTAGCTCGCCTTGTAGTGTCGGGCCGTTCCGATGTCTCATGTCGACTCGCTGCGCCGCAAGTGCACGGTGAGTGATGACGCTGGTTAGCATCCGATCTCGGGGTGACCTTGAATGAGACTACCCTGCGGGAAACAAAAACCAGCTCCTAAGGCCGGTGGAACTCAATCGTTCCGGTGGGGCCATGCGACCATTGTCACGAACATTAAACACAACGGTCTCATCCCAAGAATTTGTGTCACCAGTATGCCTGTCCATAGCAATTTCGTGATCTATGGACTTACAAGATTTGATTTGGTGACCTAAAAATATAAGTCTATACAATGCGTTTACCTAACTAATTAAAAATATGCTAGATAAAACTACAGTGAGAGCATACGAAACTACACGACATAGAGGCAGGTAGGAGAGCATACGAAAATACACGACATAGAGGCAGGTAGATGAACTTTTAAACATGGGGCTCCCGGAGGTACCACACAGACTCGTTGGTCCGCAGAGGTATCCCCGCAAGGGAGGCTCCCGTACACGAGACATAGCTATTTAACTTAATATAAGTTATTATACCTCTAAGCTGAAAGGAAGAAGGCTATCTCAGACGAAAAAGTGATGTGCCTCACGCGGGCACTACTCCTAGCGCTAGTTTGGGTGAGGAGTATTATCCTGGCGTGGACCGTCGTCGCTGAATCCTTCCGAGAGGCAAGTACCTCGCACGGGCCTCCGTCTCAGGAAGGTGTCGCCATGGCTTAAAGCGGAAGAAGAATAGTAGGCAAAAATGGGCCCACTCTAATACTTCAAACAAAAATGCTGTAGAAAGAAAAGACCATAGCTAGTGAGATTATGACTATAGGGGTGCGTACTGTTTTATGTGAAGACGGAATGGAAGATTCCCGATGGATTCCTTCGTCACCATCTTATGTGATTCCTAATATGCTGAGTTAGTAGTTGCCGCTTTATTTCTGCAGACCTTCTGCTTTGCTTAATTCCTTTTAGTTGTTTTCAAAACAAGAATTAGTTTAGGCCGCAACCGGCCGATATCTACCTAGCTATTAGACATGGCTGTCATGGAGAACAGATGCTCGAGGACATCAATACTGTAGACAGTGCTCATACATGTTACTTAGTTGGATCTCTGACCTGGGTGAGAATCCGGACATTCCGCTTCACAACCACATGAAACATTACAAGACATGGTTTACATTTCATGAAAGCATTATTAGGCCATATCTCCTATCGCTATGTGGGGGTAAGAGAGACGAATGCACACCGTAAATGTCCTTCCCGCAAGGGCGTGGCAGAATTAAATATCATGCCCAGACATTTTAACAGAAATCGGTGAGAATATGTATCTCGCCCGTCACCGGGTCCTATGGAACTAACCGTTTAACCTGTCGTTAGGTTTATATATACAAGTTGCCAGTTTTTCACTGCAGTGCGGGAGGATTGTCAGTAAATAAAATAATAATTAATACGTGTTTTCGCAGTGCTTTCCTACATTGGCTTAAAGTACTAACTACTAAGTATCCGAAGATACACGGAAATGTGTATGTGATGCCACACCCTAGCCATCACTGCTTGGAAACCCCAGTAGTTTCCCAGAATCGGATCAGCCCATGGTGCGGGTAGGGACATCCAAACAATTAAGAAGCCACAAGGCTAAGATGAATATGAAGAGACAAAATCTTAGAGTTATGAGTCTTAACGGAGTGCGGTGCTAGATTATCGCACTGCCGGAAGAGAAGAGTATATTACACAATATGTAATGAAGAAAGTGTCTCTAATCAATTTGAACAGAGTTATAGCATGGACAGCAACATCAGTGAAAAATTGTTGGCGGCGGGAGAAAATGCTGCATAGATAAATGTTGCTGTATAGTGTTTCCTACGTGCGCTGCAGTCCTATATTCTCTATAACTAAGCAAAACAAGTTAATGGATATACATACATACTCTAACCTGAACAAACAATACGGTGTCAAAACGATTAAGATATATATATTAATACAGGTCAACGAACCTACTATAGTGCGGTTAAAAACACATTGAAGAAAATGATAATAACTATTAACAAATACAGAAATTATAACTATCGGTCCTAAGACTGTTACGGTTCCTTTTAGTCATCGGGACCGTTATTGAAGATACAATATAATTAACAAAACCTATATAGAGAAATAATTGAACGCTGGAGTATAGTTACTTGAATACTTGGTAGTCATTCCCAAGTGAGGCTACCATGTTAGTGAAATTGATACGTCAATCCGTAGTTGGCGTGAGATGATGTGCTCTCCGGAAGCTGGAAAGTTCCCGCAGGCTGGTTCCCGCAGGTTGGTCCCCGTGAGCTGTTGTCCGCAAACAAGATTCCCACAAGAACGTTCATGGCGGGGGGGGGGGGGGACATTGCTCAGCACTGTAAGCCTATTAGAATGTCTAACAAGCAGTCAGCAAAATATACGATAGTACTACGTGGTGAAGAAAGTTCCCGTACACTGATGGCATGGATGGAAGGTGTGAACAACCCGATCACTAGCGGGGGTTGTAAGAGGCAGATGAAGATACAAAACAAAGCTTCACGGTGCTGGGTACGTCAACCAGCTCTGAAGATGCACCGGGCAGAGTTTACTTGCTACGGTTGAAAGTCGAAAGAACCTACACGATTGGTGCGTCGTTGTTTGAAATACCACTTTTAGGCGTGGCCGGCAGATCCGGCGAGTCATCTATCAAAGAACATCCTGCCTCTACATCTGTAGACTCACATATTCAGGCCGTAGAGGCCTCACTGCAAATTTGTGTTCCGAATGTAGCTATTGTATTCGTGAACGATTATCAAAAGTTCCAAATTACTCCCGCAGATGGGGAGTTACAAAATTGTTTTAGTGCAGTGGGTTGGAGAACTGCACGCTACGGGATAAAAACCCGACAAATAGCGAAAGAAGACGTGTATCGCGCTTAATAGTAGTTGGTACAGCTCCAACCTGTTCGGCCCTTGGCCGAGGATTCTCTTGATCACTGGATCGCTTCTCCTTTTATACTCTCAGTGACGTCACAGGCGCAGGCTTCATCCAATCATTGTTCGAGCAACAGCCAATCAGCGCATCGCTGATAATAGTGTCGTCGAACGTTCTAGTACATTCTAGAAGCTTTACGTCCACGTGGTTATGACGTCACGGCAATATTTTGAAGATAAGCAAGAAGAGTTTTCCCAGGATAACTCAGCCATTTCTCAACCGAGTTTGAAATAGTTTACAGATTTGGAAAGCCCGTCGAATTCTGTTGTTGTTTAATGCCAGATTTAACGGGAACAAACCATCATTAAGGATTACAGAGTACCAGCTCGGTACACTAAAAGCGCCATTCTATCTATGTCACAACTACATGCTCCATAAAAACAGCGTCCCGGCTGTGCGCATGCGCATAGTGCGTTTTAACGAACTCTCCCATAGGCCTATATACGCTTATAGCCCTACCCAGAGGGGCGTGTTCAGGAAACGAAACCTAGACGGGCGGCGCGTACCCAGCTTAGCTGGTACGGCCGGTACCCGACCGGTCGATCCGAACTACAAAATCAATACTGCTATAACTACTATCTCGGTCCATGTAACTCTTGAACCCTTACAGACCAAACATTGGGAAACACTTAATAATGAAAGGAAGAGGCTGGTGAATAGGTGTCTTGAATTAGAGATGCCGCCATTTCAAGCGTTAATTGGTTAATATATTAGCGAAGTTGTATATAGGAAAAGGCACATTATTTCTCATATTTTTGCTGTCACGCATATATATCTTCCCATGACGAATAAAACGAGACACGAATTGACGAAAATTGTGTTTATCCTGATTATCCGTATGTTCTCAGATTTAATGTCTCAACCTGGTAGACATTGTTTAACCCCTCTTGTGTCAACTTAACACTTTAATTGTCAAACTGACCCAAACAACTTTGCAGTGGTCTTCAGTCATGGCTATTTGAAAGGCCCAAAGAAGGGGATTTTTTAATATGTACCACTCGAATGATTGGTTCGGTAACCGAGACAGCCGTTCTAGTGGGAAATTATCCAAAATACTCTAGTCTGGGCCGGCAGATGACACTGGCTAAGTAAAAACTGTAATTTTCTTTTAAAAATAAAAATTGTAGTCCTCTAAAATTAAAATATCTTGAGAAATATTGACCATCAAAATGTTTAATTGATATATCAAGTAGTATTATGAGCGCTTTTAGGCGCTGTTGACACAAGACGGGTTAAATGCTATTGAAATAGGGTTGATAGTGATAATGATGAGGAGTTAGAGGGTATTTGCGGCTGTAAGGAATGGAAACTTCTCTAATCTGGAATCTGTTTTTATCAGTTTGCAGATTATACAAACCATTTTGGAACGTCTTCCCTTTTGAACAGGATGCTGGTAACTAGCTTAAACGTGTTTACTTAGAATTTTGCTAAAAACTTCTCTGAAATCTGCTAGGCCTGTTAAAAAGCCGCGTACTTCGGATAGACCTGGCGGGATGGTAGGTGATTATGTTTCGCTTAGGTCTGATCCCAAAAGACTCAACATATGGTATGGCGGCCTGTGTGTGTCTGAGTTGCCACACAAAACTGAAGCCTACTGAAAACACGAATGCTTTCTGAGTGGACGTATTCTCTGACATTATATATAAGTCCAATTATTATTTTAACTATACACTCATAACGCAGATTACTGGGCCGATATTGGGCCAATACCTGGTCAAATACGGCCAGGTGTTAGCCCAGAACGGGTCCAGTACGCTGCGTTTCAGGGCATCGTTGCCATGTGGTTATATATTGTATGTGCATAACGTGACAATTGACTGCACAGCTCTGCTATTAATAAATTATATGGAGCCATGGATTTGCCACGCACGTGTTCGTGTCAATGTAATGGGACGCTGAAATGGTGTAGAGTGGTAATATTGCTTCAAGAATTCATGAAGTTACTGCTATTATGACTCTGCACACGGTTCTCTGCATATGATAGGAAATTGTTATTATGCTGTGTGTCCTTGTTGTGCGGGATTGCATGCGATTGCATGTCACGTGGTGTGTGCTGTTATCAAGGGTAATGTTCTTATAAATATAATTCCAATTCGATTCTCCATATTTTACCGTACGAATTATGTCAAATTATATTTGCTGTGTTCAAAAATAGCACCACAATTGTGTCATAAATACGCATTGGGGTACAAGCTGCGCGTTTGCGGGAGTTTAACCCTTTAACACTCATATCAGCCAAAAACGACTTCTTCAGTGGGCTTGAGAAATGTCCAGTTGCAGAACAAGAGAAGACTATTTTTTGAAAATTTACCACTGGAATGGCTGGCTCGATAAACGAAACAGTCATTCCAGTGGTAAATTTTCAAAAACAAATAACAATGTTAATATATTATGTTTCATTCTATGCTTATCTTGTGTATATGAGTATAAATTCTGTGGATAATTGTTAAATCTATGTGCTTAATGGTAACAATGATATCATTCCATAACTGCCAACATTAATCGGGACTGTGAATCGGAATCTGTAATTTTGTTTCAGTCATTGCCAGCCGTGTTGCTCTTGTGTCTGTACAGCCATAAAACCGTGACATATTCCGATGCCTTAATGTGTATGTCTATGTACGTGTACGGCATCGCGGATCATCCACGTGTAGATGAAGCGTGTAATGTTTGAAAATGAGTGTACTGCTCATACTAATTATATTGCATTTCATGTTAATCAATGGATGTTGGTGAATCGGCATTTCAGAACATAATTATTCAATGGATGAATCCAGTTTTAGTTACACCCAGTCATCTTTAACTAAGCTTCACACATGGTTTGCCCGTGTTGGGATCGATCGATCCCTACACTCTGTGAATCTTAATTTCCATAAAACTATACAGGGAACATGTTGAACATTTTGAAACTAATTTTAATGCGTGTTGCAAGTTGCTGCATATGGCAGCAACGGCGCGCAGTCAAATAATTTTCAAAATATTCAAGAGAATGTTTATTAAATGGAAAAGACATACAATTCTTACTACTTGGCGGCCTATTAGGCGTTTATGATGGATTTAATCACGCCATTGGTGAAGTAATTGACTATGACGTCAGCCTACATGTACTGTAGTTGATTATGACGTCATCTGATTGATCGATAAACTGGATTCATTCCTTGTGCTCGAGCTTGTATAATATAACTCGCTCTGCCTTATCTTCGTGCGTCCATTATGTCCACGTCAATATCAACAGACCCAACACTTGGCTCATCCCAAATTTGTTAAAGCTAATGTAAGCCCTGTGAATTGCAAAACATTGTGGTTAATGTTTCTATTTAACCTTTTAGTGGCGAAATTTGGTCAAGATAGGCTATGAGAAGCGTATTTTTTGAAAATGTATCACTGGAGTGGCTGGCTCGTTTATTGATACAGTCATTCCAGTGTTAAATTTTCAAAAATAGTCTTCTATTGGCCTGTAAATTGACATTCAACAAGAGCACTGTATAGGCCGTTTGTTTGGCCGGCTTCGACATGAAAAAACTAATCTCATTAATACTGGCAATCGCCATGGAGAGGACAGTATCTTGTACATGCTATAATGTATACAGTTGTCATTCAATCATTGTGATGACAATACACGTTTTCGCAGACAGCAATGATCTAAAAGGGTACATAGATATATAGATATGAGAGTAAATAGTATGAATTCCCTCAAAATAAATAATGCAACAATTATCCATATTATCCCAACATGTTTTTTGACGACGAAGCTGGTGTACGGACCAATATATTTAAAATAAATTCTAAATAGATATTACATACATATTTACTAAAGAAACCGAAATTTTTTTTATCAGCTTCAAGGACAAGCTAAGATCAAAGGCTATTCTATGATTATATCGTTTTCTACATAAAACCGTTGTTTATCCTAGTTAACTTTATTTGTGTGTCAATATGAGAAATTATCAAACACCATTATGTTATGAAGAAAGAAAATAACTTTCTAGTTTATGTTTGAAACTGGCTTGTGAATAGCACATGGCTCTTCTACATAGCAATTTTCTAAATCATAAAAACGGTATCAATTTGTGTCTTATTTCTATGACGCCTTATGACTACCAAACATGGAATGCAAACCAATATCATAGTTGGTCATAGCTTATTGGATAAAAAAAATTGCAACGTTTTCGATTGCAAGATTGTAGTCATCAGCAGCAAAATCAGGAATGATGATACGCCATCTCATAATATCGTTTTCCTGCCCATCCTTGATATGCCATTTTAGGTCATCCGTGGCTAGGTCAATTTCACGATCTCTTAATCAACAAGTGTGGGTTTCTGTTAGGTAACCCACGCAGCTCTTTTGCCTCAAATTCCGTCCCACAGCCGAGGATAATTGTAGCGGTATAAAATGGCCGAGATGTTGACCATTTGATGACTGGTGATAACAGCCAGTCAGCTGGCAATGACTGATGACAGGCCTGGAATGAGCACCGTGAATCTTGTAAATCAGCCAAAGCCTAATCAATAAATGCATGGCTTGACTACCAGTTCATATAATTAATTGGTCTCACAGAATGTTCTACTGGTTCGTATGCTTTACCAGCCATGTGAACTGTTCTACCCGTCCTGCCAAATGCTCTAATGATCCAGATGTACACCGGCCCTATTCACCTGGATACTTGTCTATACCATTGTACCAGTAAGAAATGCTACTGGTATCACACTAGTGCAGGCGACCATGTTGAATTCCATGTGGTTGGATAAGGTAACTTCCAATTTCTTCATATAAATTACATATCAATATTTTCCCGATTTTGTTATATTCCAAATTCAGCATAGACAGTCCTTAATGTTACTTGTGCTGATCAAATACAAGGTGCCTTGGACATGCCACATCTCACAACTAACCATTTGTCCGACGATCTAATGAGGAAGGTTTATTAATTGAGGACATCATTCTGATAATAGTTGTAAATGTCACATATGTGATTTCATAAGATGTTTGTGTTACTCTGCTATAATATGCATTGTTCTAGCATAAATTAGTCATTGTGCATGTATAGGACTAACACAGCGAGTTCAGTGGGGTTGATTGGCAAAGCCTCAACGTTCGCCGAACAACGGTAAACTTCACACCTGGAAAGAAACTAGTAGATTATTTTCATTGTAGACTCTGAGAGTTGATTGGGACATGGATACTGTGGCACTCTTCCTAGTCTGGCGATTTCTCTAGCCAGTGTATTCACTGTGCCAAGGTCATCTTCCAGACAAGGACAAAAACACATGTGTCTATATATTTAATTGCAAGATACCTATTCTAATATGTATGATTATTGTATTCTGCGGCTGTAATAGTCGAAACAATTCACAGCAGTAATCAATCCTTCTTCGCTTTTGACCAATGTGTCTTGTCCTCAGCCGAAACCCTTACCGTCCCCAGGTCCATTCTTGATTTTAGCGTAACGGGTCGTGCTTTCTTGAGGTCACATCGTAGCACGCTTAACAGATTTATGCAATGACGTCCTCTCCATGCATTATATTTGCTGGCTCCCAGTAGGGCAAATTCCAAGGCTCTGCGTGGAGCGGTGTCTTCAGACATCCTTAACACATTGCTAAACATGGCCCATCTTTGCTGGCCGACTTTTGCGGACAGTGGTAATGTAATACATATCTTGTATAGTGCATCGTTCGAAATTATGTTTGGCCATCTGTGTCGAGTGATGGTGCTTGCGGTGGAAGGCATCAAGTTTGTCTATAGCTGCCTTTTGTAGCTGCCCAGCTGTTACAGTTATGCAGCATAAAGGATATGCAGGTTGCGTTGTATAAACGTAGACTTTTTGTCAAGGGCATATTTGATCTACGAATCCATAACTTCCAGAAGGACTGCAAATCTATGTTCCCCATGATGCAGTGTGCAGCAATGTCAGCAGTGCTACAAAGCAGTGAGCCCAGGATTTTACTTTTCCTCCATGGCTCGCCACAACGAAATGGATCGTAATCTTCATTAGTTTCATGCTTTGTGGATAGGTATATGTGGGTGAACTTTTGGATTCATTCATAAGGAGATTCTCAATTTTTAGTTTGCTTGCACCTATTGGGAGAAGTTCGTCAATGGGTCTGTTTTCCTCGTCTATGAAGTTCACGTCGTCGGTATAGCCCATCTCTAGCGGCATACCCAAATCAGTGGTGGTGGCGGTTGGGTGGGGGTGGAGTTGGTATTGTGGGATTTTCCCCCACCCCTAGATTTCAATGCAGCAGCAAGGTAACAGGTGAAAATCACAGAGGATAGACCAACTTCCTGTAGGGAGGCGAGTGATGGCTCAAACTCTACAGACTTCACTGACTTGCTGATCATAAAGTCGCGAAAGGCTCTAAGGCTACAACAGCTGTCTTCAACCAAATAGACCTCACACTATGCAAGGCAGAAACAAAACCATTACTTCGAGAGGCTCGTTGATATGGAGGTGTATACCTCAATGCTCACCATAGGCCAGTCATTACACGCCTTCAAATGAACCATCTATATCTGATGTATAAACGTCATACCAGGCAAGGTAGAGTTACCTATAATCTACCCAAGCTCATCAGTGACACTGAAGCTCAAATGTCACACAAAAAGGCCCTCTGGGAGCAGATTGCTAACATCGATGTCAGCTCAGATCCAAACGAAGCCCTAACTAAAAGACTGAAATGTATGGAATCAAGGCGCTGAAAATGAACCTGTCTGCGATTCTGATGGCATGAGCAATGAACTATTAAAATATGCAAATGACATTATCTCAAAATCGACCACGCACCTAATCAATTCAGCTTTTATGCACCACCTTCCCATCAAAGCTGCAGGCCAAGGAGCCCTTATCGCACTATCCAAGCACAAGAAGCCACATTCCCCACACCTCCGGCAATCTGTGGCCAATTATGCTCCTCAACAGCATGCAGAAAATCCTACCCAATGTGACTCTATGCCGCATCCGAGACAACTTCACCGGATCATGTCAAAATGACTTTAAACGTGGACGCAGCTGTGCCGATATTTTATGGTCTCAATGCATTCTTCTGTCACGAGTCATGTCCAAACACTGTGATTTCCGTAAAATGGACATTGACATGTTATGAGCCTTCGACACTATTAAATGCTAAAAGATCCTAGATTTATTATGTCAGGCCAGTTACAATGAATATGAGCTACGACTAGAGAGACTATTAATATGTTGATATGTATATAAAAATATAACATTTTCATTGGACAGTACACTATTGCATAGACGGAGTATTGGTGGTGGCATAACTGCTGAAACACCATTTTCCATTGTTTTTCATTAACGGTTGGTTTAATACGATATGGATTGTCACTATTAATTCATAACATCACCGTTGATGGCCAAATATATTAAATCGATCATGGCCAAATAACATACCATGCTGGAGGCGTGATAATCGTATGATAATATACAGCCCAGAATTTACCTATATACAACAACTAAAAATCTGTCAAGGAATTATTCTGCTGGCAGACTTATGTCATCATAGTGGCTCAATCGCATTGAATTTAGTTTCGAAATGCTGTTATTGTTAATATATTTATTTCACGTTAGCTTATAGTGTGTATTAGTTAGCAATGTTTGTGGACAGTCCCAGGGCAGACGTATTAACTGAAATATAAACTTTGCAAAGAAATTGATAACTTTTGGAATATACAGACATGTGAAGGGATTATATATAAACATATCAGCGGATGATACTAGATGTAATCTTAACATATACTTTGATACTGTAATACAAACTACCATGCTAAAGTTAACCCATTATAGCTCAATCATGCCAAAGCGGCTTTGCAGTGTTCTTCAATTGTCCATTTGCAGATCATGAGCTGACGATTTCTGAAAATTTACTACTGTAATGATTGGCTAGATCATAGAGCCAGTCATTCCAGTGGTAAATTTTCAAGAATAGTATTTTCTTGGTCTGCAAATGGTCATGTCCTCTTAGAAAATTAGAATTTCCTTAAACAAATTTGAGAGCTAAATGTTTAACATTCAGCGGACATACAACAAAAGTGTTCCAATGATGTCTTAGTAATCAATGATACACTTCACGGGTAAAATTTGTTATATATTTCAACTTGTGGAATTACTACATGTAAAGCTACTGTGATACTAAAAAATAACCAATTAAATTCATGGTATGAGATTATGACCTCAATGAAGAATATTCTGCTTCTAACAAACAATGAGATTGACGAGACTTGCCAACGATAATGCGTCTAACAAGTCAATTGGTCAATATAGGGATCCATTTCTTGCCATGACACGCCTATTTCTCATCATATTTCAGCCATATTTTACCTGGGTTTTGAAATTTGATTTCGATTTGAAACTTTGACATATGATTTCCCAGAATCTAAATTTCTAGGTCAATCAATCAATAAGTAAGCTGCTGAATATTTTGAAACGAATTTGATTAGGTGCTGGTGCTGCCAATATGTACGGCTCCAACACCTCCCTGTCAAATTAGTTTCAAAATACACAATAGAATGTTTATTCACAAAAGACAGACAATCCTGACCCTTTCTTAATGGACCTATGTTATTTTGATTGCGATGTCAGATAACATGTGAAGGTGACGTATTTGATTATGACGTCAGATAATTGAATGATAGATCGGATCCCTCAATTATGGTCAGTTCCGTGAGTATGATCATTGAAAATAGCAAAACCCTTTTCACTGTGTGTTTTTTTTCTATTTGTTTGTATGATGAAAGTGGATCTTTCCTCGTGATGCCATAGTGATAGCTCAAACACTATACGATAAACAGAATTTGAACGTAATCATAGCACAGACACTCCAGTAAATGTGATATTAATTTTGGTAACGACTGCTTAATGGAATATACATATTTATGTATTCTAAAATATAATTTTAATTATGAGTTCCTTTGATATTTAAGCTAAACCAATATTTCTTAAAATGTTAATTCGCTGTTGATTAAACAGATCCGCGCTTTAAACAAGCTGTTATTGGCAGTAACAACAAAACATCCGTTGACGATAATTATGTAAAGAGTGTGTCTTGAATGAGCTTTTAATTCACCTTTCCAGAGTACCCACCCATCATATGACGTCATAATGAACTGCGAGGTGTATACAATGACATCACAATGAATGACGTCATGAATGACGTCGATAAGTACGTCACGAACGCATATTTGATGACGGTCTATGGGCTGTTGTACAAATTGTTTGCTTTTACTATTTAATAAATATTCTGTTGAATATTTTGAAACTAATTTGACTGGGCGCTGTTGCTGCCTATGGCAGCAACAGCGCCCAGTCTAATTAGTTACAAAATATTCAACAGCTTCCCTGTATAGTTTTCAGGAAATTGATAGCTAGGGCCTTCGGGGATCGATCAATCCAAACACGGCGAGGTGTGGGTGGAGCTTAGCTAGTGATGGGCGGGGCATAGCTAAAATGGAAAGGTCCATTAGTTGTCTACTCGCCCTGTCATCTCAAAAGCCTATATTTGGTGAACATAATATGCACATATATATCTAGTTGTTAATCTTATATAAGGACATTGATGCACAGCTAATAATAACTATGAGCAGCCTGATATCGGTGGACGACGTATCTAAGAAAATAGGCTGTATTGTGTTTCTTTAATTGTTTGATAAAGCATCGGTCTTTGTGTTATCAATAAGATTCTAAGACCAAGAACAGCAATTTAAGAAATAAAATTTTTGACTCAGTGTGTGTCATGGCTACTAAGGGTGAGAAAAAGAAAGAGGATGGAGAGAGAGATGGAGAGAGAGGGGGAGAGCGAAAGAGATGTAAAGTGAAGAGAATGTTAATGAAAGAGTGCGGGAGAGAGAGAGAGAGAGAGAGAGAGAGAGAGAGAGAGCATGTGTTGGGGGCCCCCAAGAAGAGAGAAGGAAGAAGAGAATGAAGATGGGATGGAGGGGAGATAGAGGGAGGGGGAAAGAGTATGTAGGAATGAGAGAGAGAGAGAGAGGAGGTGAGGGAGGAAAGGGAGGAAGCGGTAAGAAGATAGTTATAGCTCTATATAGAAGTTAGATATACCATCACCCTTTTGGAGGATTTGGTATATTTTTTATTGAAACTCGCAACTAAAATAAATCAGTCTGTCCATTGGTCTTGTTATTTGTTGATCAGCCTGTAGAACTGTAAATTTTGTTTAAATTTCTAGCCACCAGACCGTCCCATCTGCCCCCATCCCTACATACACGTCCCCCTCCCCTGCACAATGCAGGCACGCACGCGCGCCAGAGACATAGATGGGTAATATGCATCAACTCTTATTGGCTTAGAGAAATGGCATGGGTTCGCGTGGGCAGGGCGGGGTGCGCCCACTCTAAACCAAGTGACTTGCTTTCAACCAATCGGATTTTCTGCCTCTCGCCAACCAAGGTTATCTATCCTCTATATGCAGTGATTGACACGGTATAATGCCCTTTGATGGAAAACCTTATCAGTGAGTTGACAAATCAGATTTTCCGCCACTAGCCTTAGCCAATCAGATTTAATGCACATCGGACCATCTATGCTACTCTTCATTAATGTGACTGTCAATCACCTACCCGTGCCTTACTGACGCTATTCAATATTCCATCAATCAGACTTTCCGGCCCAGCATCTTAGTCAATAAGATGTCTCGGCCAGATGGCCATCTATCCGACGGCCAATCATCTACACGTGTCTTACTGACGGTACTTCGTATTCTTCCATTCAGATTTTCCACACAGTGGGCCATTATGGCTGGTAAATCTATCGGGGGAAATATGTTTCTAATAATAGATGAACCGCTGCAACCGCTGCTGCTGGCTGCTCTGAAGGTATAAATAGCTGCTGATGCTGTCTCGGCGGCTGCTGCTGCAGCTGCTGCCAGTGTCAGTAAGAGAATTTGCTAATAGCTAGTTATCTGAGTACAAATGGACACATCATCGTACTTTACTGGTTGTAATTATATACTAGAACTCAAAGAATGTATGTGTGTTGAAAGTTAAAGGAGATCTAGTAGTCGATATTAGAGAATTTAATGATCGTAAAATATGTGCTCTGTGACTGGGATGTATAAGAAGCCGTAGTAATGCAACCACGACAACAACACCAACAACAACAACAACAACAACAACAACAACAATAATGCCGACGACGACGACGATGACGCCGCTGACGACGCCATCAACTACAACAGCAGCAGCAGCAGCAGGAATATAAACTATTTGCAAGGGTATATATCTGCTGGGGTATAAATTATCATTTCGAACCATTGGATCTAATTGAGAAATACAGAGAGGAGAGGAATATTTGTTAATTTATTTCAAGCATGGTGACAAGGTTAGAATTTCCAAATCAAAAGCTCCTTTTGAGAAAGTCTATTTACCTTTCATCGGAGAATATCTTCACTATTGAAGGCGTAGTCTCTCATAGGCGTGAAATATATAGAATAAAAGACTACAATAGCGAACCTAGAGTCGGAACATGCTATAAGCAGGAGCTTCAGAAAGTACGAAATATCAACGATTCCACATATAACAGTGAAAGAATACTCCAAGGTTGGAAATGTAAATCACGTAGAGAATACCTAATTCACCTTTCCAGTTCATCAATCGATCAAAATTAACTAAGTGACGTGTATGATGACATCATAATCATGACGTCATTAATGTTTCGATTAAGTTCGTCTTGAACTCTTAATAGTCCGAGACGTTGCAACACATTGTATGTCTGTTAAATAATAATAAACATGCTGTTGAATTTTTTGAAACTAATTTGACTGGACTCTGTTGCTGCCATAGTCAGAAACAGCGCCCAGTCAAATTAGTTCCAAAATATGCAATAGCTTACCTGTATAGTTTTCTGGAAATTGATAGTCAAAGAGTTCAGCGATCGATCGATCGCAACACAAGCGAGGTGTGGGCGGAGCTAAATTGGGTTGAGATGGGCGGGGCATAGCTAAAAGTGGAAAGGTCAATTAAGAGGAAAATTTACCCGAAAGAGTTTAATTTGTGGGTAGTAGAAACACGAGCAGGAAAGAGGGTAGAGTCACCTACAACCTACTCAAGCGAATCAGCGACACTAATACTCAAATGCCATACGAAAAGCCCTCGGGGAGAAAATAGCTAACATCGACGTCAGCCTCGATACAAACGGAGCCCTAACCAAAATACTGAAATCTATGGAATCATCGGCTACTAGCACCATAGGTGTTCATAAAATCAACAAACTAGGTATACTGACGACCCTTTGGTAGTAAAACAGTCAGCAGAGCAGAAAGCGTTACGGCTGCGCATCTATCAAAGTAGCCAAAGTAAAGACAGCACCAAACTAGGCCTGGAGCGCAATAACATTCTGCGCCACATTAGCGAACGCTTAAAAAATCTTGCTATTCAACAAGCAGACTACCTAGCAGATGAAATCACTGCCACGGATGACTGTCAAAAAAGGTTTCGGGCAGACCGAGTCCTGAGAGGTACTGATTACACACCACCATTCACTCTACACAACTCTGAAGGACACTTTATCGGCACTGACCAGGGAGGAGCTGAGGCGATTTGAGAATGGTTCAAGGAACAGTTCACTGACCATGATGATGAGCCCTTGCACCCATTCCCAGGAGACCCCAGGCCATTACTAATACCAGGTAAAACAGCATAAGTTGAGAAGGCACTTAAAGAACTGAAAATGGACGTGCATCTGGACCTGATGGTATGAGCAATGAATTATTCAAATCTGCAAGTGGCATTATCTCAAAACCTATCACGCACCTAATAAATTCAGATTTTATGCACCACCTTCCCATCGACGATGTAGGCCAAGGCACCTTTATCGCTCTACCCAAGCCCAAGAAGCCACCTGCCGCACCCCACCCCACCCAAGCCCAGCCAATCTGCGGCCCATTGTGCTCCTCACCAGCATACGGAAAATCCTATCCAATGTTACTATATGCCGCATCCGATGACTTCACCGGAGCATGCCAAAGTGGCTTCAAACGTGGATGCAGCTGCGCAGACATTGTATTGGCTCAACGCATGCTTGTGTCCGTAGACATGTCCACACACTGGGATTTCCACAAAATGGTCATTAACATGTCACGAGCCTTCGGCACAATTTAACGCTCAACGCCCCTAGATGTACTACGACAGGCCAGTTGCAATGAAGATGGGCTACGACTAGTGAGACTACTGCTTGCAGACACCAAGCTGAGAGTACGAGTCAAGTCAGTAAAGTCTGTAGATTTTGAGACATCAATCGGCTCCCCACAGGGAGATGGTCTATCTCTGGTGCTTTGCACCTGTTACCTTGCTGCTGCATTGATATCCGTGTGGGAAAGTTCCACAAGACCACTCCCCCACCCCCAGTGTCAATGCTGGGTATGCCGCTGGAGATGGAATATGCCTACGATGTGGACTTCATAGACGAAGAAAAGAAACCCCTTGACGAACTTCTCCCAATAGCTCCACGCAAACTAAAAATCGAGAATCTATTTATGAATGAATCCAAAACAGAGTTCAGCCACATATACCTATCTACAAAGCATGAAACTAAAGAAAATGATGATCAACTTCGTAGCGGCGAACCATGGATGAAAAGTAACATCCTGGGCTCACTATTTTGTAGTACTGCGGACGCTGCTGCACGCTGTGTCATGGGGGGTATAGCTTCCCAGTCCTTCTGGAAGCTATGGATTCGTAGATCAAAGATGCCATTGATAAAAAGGCTACGTTTATACAATGCAACCTGAGTATCCTTGATGCTGTATAGCTGTAACAGCTGGGCAGCTCCAAAGCCATCACCAACACCTACGCACCATCACTGGACACCGATGGCCAGACAGCATAATTTCCAATGATGTACTATGCAACATGTATAATACATCGCCGCTGACTGTAAAAGTCGCCCAACAAGGATGGTCCATGTTTGATTCGCCCTACTCGGAGTCAGCAAATAGAAAGCCAGGACAGGACGTCATTGCATAAATCTGCTAAGCGTGCTAGACGTGACCTCAAGAAAGCAGTATTCAGTACACTCAAGTCAAGAATGGACCTGAGGAAGCTAAAGATTTCGGCTGAGGACAAGACACAGTGGGAAAAGGCGAATAAGGACTGATTGTAGCTGTATGGTGTATCTACTACTACAGACGCAGAATACAGTAATCATACATACAGAAACACGAGTTGTCAAAAAGTAATGCATAATGAAAGTGTAGATATTGCTATCGACTCCGAGAGATGGACAATATGTGGTGGGCGTGTCCCTAGAAAGGAAACAATGTACATGGGACAAGTGTCTTATTTACATGGTAGTAATCGCATGTATAGTAAATCTTGGCCTTTATAATGAGAATAAGGGAATCTGGATTTCATTAGCTTCAGGGTGCTTCAGGTGTGTATTAGCGTCCCCAACCATTAAACAGTCAAAACACCACAATCCTGATAAACAAGCACCGTGATGGAATGGACCTTTCCATTTTTAGCTATGCCCCGTCCATCACTAGCTAAGCTCCACCCACACCTCGCCGTGTTTGGATTGATCGATCCCAGAATGCCCTAGCTATCAATTTCCTGAAAACTATACAGGGAAGCTGTTAAATATTTTGTAACTAATTTGACTGGGTGCTGTTGCTGCCTATGGCAGCAACAGCGCCCAGTCAAATTAGTTTCAAAATATTCAACAGAATACTTATTAAATAGTACAAGCAAATAATTTGTACAACAAGGCATAGACCGTCTTCAAATATGCCTTCGTGACGTACTTATCGACATCATTCATGACGTCATCCATTATGATGTCATTCTACACACCGCGTAGATGATTATGACGTCATATGGTGGGTACATACTCTGGAAAGGTGAATTTACTCACTTCTATATCACTCTCCATAGTAATTCATCTATGTATTATTTTCCCGAAAGTATAATCAGTAAATATAGTACAACATTAACTATTTCCTTGAACTTTGCTGGTCGGTGTGGCGTGGGGCTAAAGAGAATTATTTACCTCTATACATTACTCACGTTAAAGGAAGATTCGTGGATTTGATTTTACCATAAGACAAATCCGGTGTATAAAACTAGCCCAGAAGGCGCTCACTATATAAAGAGGCTTCTATTCTGGTGAAGACATAGTCCGGTTGTACAATTATTCAAATATTAAAGCACTGCTTGGTCATTTTGTAGGGCGTATCCATTTTCTATTTTGCCAAAGAGAATGATATGGAATAGGTATAGTTATTGACAAAAACTACGCCATAAAATTAGGCTCTGGTGTTAGAGAACCGCTAAGGATACAAGAACAGCTATATCTTGGTTAGTGTGAAAAAGTAAATCACGGTTACGGTGCTAATTCCATCACGCAACGTGTTCTACATACTCTCTCTCTCTCTCTCTCTCTCTCTCTCTCTCTCTCTCTCTCTCTCTCTCTCTCTCTCTCTCTCTCTCTCTCTCTCTCTCTCTCTCTCTCTCTCTCTATTAAAAACAGTAAATCACGGGTACGTTGCTAATTCCATTACGCAACGTGTTCTACATATTTACTCTCTCTCTCTCTCTCTCTCTCTCTCTCTCTCTCTCTCTCTCTCTCTCTCTCTCTCTCTCTCTCTCTCTCTCTCTCTCTCTCTCTCTCTCTCTCTCTCTCTCTCTCTCTCTCTCCACTCCACACCCCACCCTTGCTTCTGGAGGTCTACGTGAAATAGTTATCAGCCATTGCAGGAAACATTGAAGCCAGTCCTCGCCAACACACTTACTTTTAGTCCAAGATTTTGGGACGCTGATTTCGTTCCCAGATGCAAATTAATTAGCAAGTGTTCTTATATACGACTACTCAATATCCAAGAAGATGCAAATTATGAACCGTACAAATATTAAAACTGTAAACACAAACCTGACGGTCGTCTGCATCCCGTTTCGCAGAGAAACCAGAGTATTCATTACTTAGGGATGGCTTGCGATTCGTCGCTCTCATGTATAAACAAAAATAGTATTATGCAACTTATTCGTTTGAAGTCCCGATAGATTTTTTTGCAGTTTCAGTCCTCCCGGCCTGTAGATCATTGATGTTTCCCGACGCCGATCGTCGTGCCGCTAGTATTTTTTTTCTGTCGCCGGCGAACTGTCTAGACATATTTAAGATTTTTTGAGTTCTCTCCAATTGGATTGTTTCGTAAATATAATGCTTCCCTAAAATGAAATCTCATACGCGCACACGAGTTTCCTGAAAAAACCCCAAATAATAACAAACATGTGTGACGGGGATGGAACTTATGTATAAAAATTAGTATGTACTAGATTACAGCAATAATGCTGAAAATATCAAAATTTATTTATATCTCGATGTAATGCATTTTTAATAAGCAGTTTGATGTCAGCATATGTCAGGGTTGTTGTTGTTGTTGTTGTTGTTGTTGTTGTTGCGGTGGTGGTGGTGGTGGTGGTTGTGGTGGTGGTGGTGGTGGTGGTGTTGCTGGTGTTGCTGCTGCTGCTGCTGCTGCTGGCGACGGTGGCGGTGATGGTGGTGGTGGTGCCAAACATGCACATGACAGACTGCTAATATTATGACAATATATGGCTACTATAAGCATAGTTAAAAAAATAAGGGTGATGTTTGTTTGTAGCATATTGGTTGTAATGATGTTGCGTTAGAATGTACGTATGGAAATTTTAACTAAACCTACCCAAATTTCATTTTATTTGCTCCTGTCTTGATGCAGGGTTTCTGACACAGTTTCCTAGTGGTATACCACATGATACCTCATTGGTTTTGCAAATACGGTGCTCTAAGAGCTTTGTCTGCTAGGGGCAATAACACCGCTCCCGGTAACAGCGAATAAGACAATTCACAAAGACATCAAAGTGGCTGCGCTATGTGCCTATGTATTATGTATAAAAGGATCAAACCCCTTCTTCATATTGTGTTTCAATAGAAGTAACTGTTTGTCTCTGCATATCATTTATAACCCAATCCTTCTTTATCTGTATACATGAACAAAGTACGATGACACATATTCTCAGAAGATACATGCGCCATGATGGGATATCTGGGACAAAGCCAAATAACTATTGATGGCATCATGATATAGGAGCCAGTATATAGGAAGGGATAGTCTGGATTAAAATGGTATTAGTAGCCTAGAAACATTATATCCATACGAATCGTAGTAACTTAAAACAAACGTATCAAAATATAGCTAGATACTCTGCAACAACAGTTCGCGTTTGCTGCTTGGTCTGTACTACAAGAGGGTACTAATACCATTACTGCTGTTATTGCGGCAAGGGTTAGGATTGCAGATTATTCGCTTTTGGAACCACAGCTACGGGTGTTTTCACTGGCACTATAGATTACGTTTCTGTGGTTGCAATGGCGCCTGAATCGACGCCTACAATCAACGCAACGAGTTCGAGCGCGCCTATTTACTTCAGGCTGCACGAAGATGTACCGAGGTTCCTGTATAAAGAGCTACCCATTACGTATAACGCCTTAGGTGTGTTATTTAATGCAGTCCTCGTAACGTATTTCATAAAATCTAAGAAATATAAGTCGCCTATTTTTACAATTTTAACTAGTCTAGCTTTTATGGACATGTTTGTCTGTTTATCTGGCGTGGCATTGGCCGCCTTTCTATTTCCTACTATGGCGTTCCCAAACACTCCATTCACGTGTAACATAATTCAGTTTTTAGTGAATTTCAGTTCGTTTGCAAGCGAATACCACCTTGTGTTCTTCGCCGCACTGCGACTCTATCAGATGGCCTTCCCATTATCAGCACGATCCCGCATCACTAGTGCTCTCATGTTAAAGATCTGTATAGGAATCATCATTGTTATCGCAACTTTTGCAGCGGTTTATGCGTGGTATTTTCATACTTTTCTATATAACTACCGTGGTGAGGAAGTGGGTGTATGTATATTCAATGGGAATAGAACCGCGAAGGATATGGGACTGTTGATTGGGACCACAGTATTACCATGTGTGTCTATATTAATCTTTCACGCTATGAAACACTTTATCGTTTCTCGGTCCAAAGTATCGCTCGATGTTCAACAACAGCGTATTAAGACAGACACTAAAGCCGTTACTATTATCATTATCTTATTCTTTGTCGCCTGGTTCCCGGCCTTTACCTATCTGATGATAAATCATAAGATGGCGGCTGACTATAAAGGTTCAGATGATAATCTGTTTGTCGTATTGTGGTATGTCGTACTCAGTAACAGCGTCATGAACCCGATTGTGTATTGTATAGCCGCAAAGACTGTACGCGATGATCTAATCAGAGTCTTCTCTCATGCTACTGGACTCAACAAAAATTAACTGGATTTCAGCAGACTTAATTTTCCATCGGTTTTAACTCTGACTATGCTGAAAATGTTTAATACAATTTCGCTGAACGTTGTTGTTGGCTGAGCCACCAACACCTTTCAGTCAAATTGTTTACAAAATATTCAGCATAACTATAATTATTGCCGATTGACATAATCGGCTGGCGTCTTGCAGCAGTCAGGTAGTTAACTTGTACAATCAGTACACCTACCATGAGTCTGGCATTTACCGTCGGAAAAGCGCCTCAGTTGAATTCAATAACGGATATTAGTTAAATGGTATTGCCGAAAATAACGTGGAACGTTATCTACAATGGGGGTTCGATGACATATGCGGTGTTAATTTAGTTCAAAACGGCGAATAGTCCAATTAGCCATGGTTTTAATTATTTTATATAATGGGTTTACCTTTTTTACATATATTCATTCACAGGAGATGATTCGCTAAGGTAAGTAAAAATACCTTTTACAGTCGTTTGTTCCTGTGACACAGATTCTTATTTTGAAAGAGATAGCTCATCTTCATAACAGTGTTTGATGAAAACGTTCGGTTTTTATGAATGTAGTTGGTGCAGAATACGGTGACCGCATGCGGGTTGTCACAGTTCACTTTAAGTATAGTTGATCTTATTTAACATCTGGAAAATATCCATACTGATTGCATTACCTTTATGCATCATCATCATCATCATCATCATCATCATCATCATCATCATCAACAACGGCATCATCGCCGTTGTCGTCGTCGTCGTCGTCGTCGTCGGTATCATCCAACTCTGTAGTTTTAGTCACCTCTATCTCTGTGTGCTGAATCGTATCCTCAGACCTTACACGTACATATATTGAATATAAAATATATATACGTATCTAATACTCAGCAATTGTAACGTTTGCCATTACAAGATTAAAGATGACCGTTAAATAGGACCATTATCAGGGCTATCATTCAGATGTGTATTTACATTCGCCATTTCAAACCAAATTATGTTATAACTTCTGTCTGGTGTAACAAATAGTCATCATCATTTTAACCTTCAAATCGGTTCGCGAAAATTAAAGTTTTCTCATAGAAACTGTCCATTCGCAGAACAGGATAAGACTTTTTTTTTTAACTTTACCACTGGACTGACTGGCATGGTTATCGTGCTAACAAGTGGTAAATTTTCTAAAATGGTCTACTTTTGATCTGTGAAGTGACGTTTCTCAAGACCACTGCAGAAGGCGTTTCTTAGCGAGCTTGCGCGTTAAAGGGTTAGATACTGCGGACCGGATTGAGCAAGAAGCAATTGCTACCCGTTACGACAGCTGATTATATTATCGCTATGAATATGAGACACTGTTTTGCTAAGAGAGCTACCATCTCTGTATGTTGTTGTAACGCCATATACTTTTCACTTTCGCCTGCACAAGCCATCAGTAACTCGTGCTGTTAGGGAACTGCAAACTGTGTTGATGATAGAACATATCGTCACTGGAATACAAAAGGGGTGTATGTCCAAATTTGTTGCTTTTTGTTTTCGTTCATAACCTACCATAGTGCTATACAGGCGTATGTCATTTTACACGTGTTTTCGCATCGTTAGGCCTAAACCTCAAAAGAATACACCGTTTTAACAGGAATAAGGTACGTTATATATTATAGCCATATACAGTTTGTAATGTGGAAATAACCGTATTTTAAAGATAGTAATGGCGGTGTTGTGTTAATTTCCATACCTATTACAAGGATGATACTGGATTTAAATTAGCTTGGAGATGTGAGATTTGGGTGACTTTCAATACCGTAAACATGGCAAACCTCGCCACCCGGTGACCCGGGGTTAACTTCGCCAGTTGACAGAATTACGTAGTTATTACGTAGTAATGACGTAGCGATGACAAGTTAAATTGTACTGTGGACTGTGTTATAAACACTATCCATTTTTTGTGGCAGTTGTATAGATTAAAGCATGGAGAGGTGATGTGTAACTTTTGAATTTTGGTAGCAAAATCAAGCTATAACAGGAGGACGTATCAAACTGTTTATTGAAACATAATAATTAACCGTTTTCTGTAATGTTAATTTCCATTCTGTTAAAACACTTTTTAATTTTTAAAAACTGGCAATGTTACAATACAGTGTTGCTAATTTTGGTATTAAATCCAGTTTTTCCTACGTGACGAAATAACCCCGACCTGGGGTTATTTTCACCACCCATGAAACATGACTAGTATCTTTGTCTATAAACAGCTGCTGATTATTTTCAAAATTTTATTTTCTTATTGAGTGGACCTTCGATATTCCTGTTACGTAAAGGAAAACATAACTCGTATGCACTTTAAAAATGTCCTAAAACCTGGCGAAATTACCCCCGTTGTACGGTAATCATTGGTGTGCCTAATGACGTCATTTGTATTATGACGTCATCAATGAAATTGCATAAGACTGCATTCAGTATAATAATACTAAAGGCAAGATGTAGGCCCTATATATTAAAACACATTCACGTTACTGTGGCTACTACTGTTATTTTAGCGGGGATTACGCCCTCTCACCCCCACCCCTACCCCCTCAAAAGAATAAATTTATTATAACAAGATTAGTATTCTTAAAATTCGCCCGATAGTGAACAAATTAATGGTTGGGATCGTTAAAGTTAAATCAAGCCAGTCCATTACACAGAGACCTATTAACAGAGGGACAGGAAACAACGCGGTTAATAGGTCTCTGCATTGCACTAGAGGCCATAATCTAATAGGTCCCAATGGCTCAACCCATAAGTATGTCGAGGGGCCGTGGTGGGATCAAACGGTCAAATCTAATGAAAAATCAATTATAAAGTTTAATAAAATTCAACCAAAATTTATATATGTTACCCATAAGGCAGGCACCTAAGAGTACATTATAATCCTCGTCCGTCTTGTGCCAAATGTGAAATATAAGTAAATTACAAGCACTTTGAAACCGTTTTGATAGAATTCAACCAGATTCAACAAAATTGTGTGTCAATATGATATTGAAGTAGGCTACAAGCGGATACTTTTATAGGTTCTCCCCTGTCCACCCTGTCCACCCTATCGCTTGAGGGGAATGGGGGTGGGGTGTTGGTGAGCCAGAGTCAGCTAGGTGATCAAAATGTGAGAGTGACGTCGGATTTGCGATTTTGAGATATCGACCGCCCAATTTATAGTTGCAAATTGTAGTGGAAACATAACGGTCATCTTATCTTTTCACAGTTCAAAATGGGCAAGAGAAAAAGGAGGACGTACAACTATCAGCCAATGGAATCATTAGACACGTTGCGAAAACGGTTACGTGAAGAAAGACACCGTCGTAATAATCAGTCATTCATTCATACCACTGACATTCGTGAAGATGCTCCAGTTGTGTCCATTCATACCACTGACACTCGTGAAGATGCTCCAGTCGCTTCCATTCGTACAACTGACACTCGTGAAGATGCTCCATTCTCGTCCATTCGTGCAACTGACATTCATGGATATGCTCCAGTCTCTACCATTCGTACAACTGACACCCATGAAGATGCTCCAGTCTCTCCCATTCGTACAACTGACACTCACGAAGATGCTCCAGTCTCTCCCATCCGTACAACTGACACTCACGAAGATGCTCCAGTCTCTCCCATCCGTACAACTGACACTCACGAAGATGTTCCAGTCTCTCCCATTCGTACAACTGACACTCACGAAGATGCTCCAGTCTCTTCTATTCTTACAACTGACACTTATGAAGATGCTCCAGTCTATTCCATTCGTACAACTCACACTCATGAAGATGATCCAGTCGATTGCAACAATGCCAATGTTGATAACTGTACAGTGGTACCTAATGACGTTCCAGACCCTTATATTAACACCAATGACACTACAGATGGTACACTTAGATGTACTATAATGACTAATCCTACTACTAATAATAATAATAACAATAATTATTATTATATTATGAATCCTCCTGCTGTTCCTGGGCTTTATACTGACGATAGAGAGGAGGTATATTCTAGCTTATCAACAATAATTGCAAATAACCTATTTATTAATGATCAGGATGTGGAATTTGAGGAAGTTACTCGACCATGTAATCTTACTCTCCCTATTAATGATCTCTATCATTGTAGTGACAATGACATGGATATTGGTTTAACAGTATCAATCAAAAGTACTGTTGATGAGGGTGCTATAAGTTCCCTTGATCATTCACTACTAGGTAGCAATATAGACCATTTGTCAGATCCTCTTGAAGCTGCTTCAGCTGCTGCTGCTGCGTGTATCACTGCCAGTGATAGTTATGCGAATGACACTACTGGTGAGTACGTTAATACACAAGGTGATGTAAGCAATGCAAGCAGTGACAGTGAACTAAGTAATGATTACAATTTTGTTGAATGTCCCAAGGAAACTCTAATTTCGCCAAATGTATCCGTTCCATCCACAAGTACAAATACAAAAGTATCCAATAATATAAGTAGGCTTAGTGAAACAGAATCTGAAGCACACATTGAAAATGGAACTGATATCAATGAGAATACTAATGTTTCAACAAGAGGTCGAAAGCGTGTCCGTAATGAGGCTACATGGGTGCGTAATGTAAGAAAACATAATCGAAATCTTGGCATAGCTTATACCAGTGTACATGGTGTACAGAAAAGGGCTAGAATGGTTGGACCTGGCTGCCATGAAAAATGTCGTACAAAATGCCATGATTGACTAAACTTAGATGATCGTCACGAAATATTTAACAGCTTTTGGAAGTTAGGTGATATAAACAGACAGCGAGATTTCGTTAATTCCCACGTGACGTTAATTGAATCTAAATACAAGAAAACTAAATCACGCAGAAACAAAACCTTAATATACACATTGCCAAAATTCAATGAAAACAATGTGAAGGTTTGCAAAATATTTTTTCTGCAAACCTTAAATATCACAGACAAATTTGTTCACAACAGCCTTAAGAAACAAGATGATCTTGGAGTTACACAAGGTGACAAAAGAGGATGTCATGGTATTTCTAGCTTTCCCACTGTAGAATCACATTATTGCAGAAAAAACTCAGGTAGAAAATGTTTACAGACTCAGCTGTCACTTTCAAAGATGTATGACCTGTATGTTGAATGGTGTAAAGAAACTGGGAAGGCCACAGCTCACAAGAAAATTTATGAGCGCATTTTTCACACAAAATTTAATCTAGGCTTTTTTCACCCAAAGAAAGACCAGTGTGAGTTGTGTGCAGAATACATCAATGCAACTGAGGAAAGGAAAGCACAGATTTTGGAGAAGTATGATGAGCATGTAAAAAACAAAACTCTTGCTAGAGAACTCAAAGATAAGCAGAAACAAAAAGCAAAATCTTCAAGAGAATATTGTTGCAGCTGCTTTGATCTGCAGCAAGTCCTTAATGCTCCTCATGGTGAAATATCAACCTTCTATTATAAACGAAAACTCTCTGTTTATAACCTCAGTGTGTATTCCTGCAGGATCGTGAAGGGTATTGTTATATGTGGCCAGAGACAATTGCCATGCGAGGCTCCTGTGAAGTAGCTTCGTGTCTCTTTTTGTATATGAAAACTCAAATAGAGAATGGGGTGAAGCGCTTTAGGTTTTACTCTGACAACTGTGCAGGCCAAAACAGAAATCGCTTTGTTGTTACTATGTATTGGTATGCGCTAAATAGATTTAATATATCTAGTATAAAGCATTCTTTTCTTGAAAAGGGTCACACACAGAATGAAAATGACGCAATTCATTCTACCATTGAAGGTGCATCTAAAGGTATGTCAATATATACACCCCAGCAGTGGTATACACTTGTAAGATTGGCAAGAAGGAAACAACAGTTTCATGTTCGAGAGATGAATTTAGATGACTTTAAGGACTTTAAAGATCTGTCCACCAAAATAACTAATTTAGAGAAGGATGTAAATGGGGAAAAGATTAGGTGGACTGCAATCAGGGTTGTAAAGGTATCAAAAGAGGCACAAAATAGTTTGAATATCAAGTACAGGTATGATAGTGAATGGGTAGTTGTAAACTTGGAAAGTAAAAATGTGAAAACAAGACAAAGAGCAAAGACCATTGATGCCACTTCTGTAACTGTAACACAACTGCGTCAAAGTGGTCCTTTGATCTCACAGGATAAATATAATGACCTAATTTCTCTTTGCAACTCTGGGGCAATCCCTGAACAGTACCATTCAACATTCATAGGACTCCGCCATAATGAAAGTGTGAATAGTTCAAATGCCACGTCGTCTGATGATGAAAATTAAAGTCAAAGAAAGTTAATGCTATTCGATGGAGTGATTTGAATGTATATGGGCTAACTATGAAAGGAGAGAATCACCTTTATGAAACTTGGCCACATCATTATGATGACATGGCAGAATCATGCATACCAATAATTGTTCCATTTACCTTTAGAGTTAAAATAACATGTTCGCACTATATGTATGATGTATAACCATCCAAAAACTGAACTAATTATGAATCTGTTCGGATGACTGTTAACTACCAATGAAGAGAAAGGATAGCCATGGTCAGGATATTTTTTAACTTTGTGGATCTAATATATTTACGCAATTTCAGGATTCTAGGTACATCCATTCATAATAATACCAAATTTCCTTTGATCGACGTCCATAATGTTCGAACATTTTGTACATCTTCAAGACATGGAAAGGAAATTCAGCAATTATTGCAATTTAAGCTTCCTGAATATCCCGTTATGTATCTGGGAAGTTTCATACTCGTGGTTCTTACCATTCACAGTCAGGCCATGGATATTCAAATCACTCGTCATCTACTATTATGCATTCTATCAGAGTTTGCGAGTGAATGTGATTTGTGGAATCTGTATTTAGAATAATCATTCTACTGTTTGTTAGGAATGATTTTATAACATTAAGCCTATAAGTCAAACTTGTCTATAGCGAACACCTATTTAGTGGTACATGTTGGAACTTCATTTAGCTGCCAAAATTTCGTAAGATCGCCTGTCCTAAAGAACAATATAAGAGTAACTATTCTCCCTGGGGTTTTTTCAGAAGGCATTAATTTTCATATTGCACTCGACATATATTGATTGACCGATTGCTTTAGTGTCCGTTTTAACCCTGCAAAATGTATTATAAACGACGATGAAAGGGTTTAGTGTAATATAGTTTACTGCGCTTAATAATTATTATGAAAGTGGATGATCAGAACTATTATGACTGTCGTTGTTACTTTTATAGCCTTGTGAAGGTTGTTATCATTAGAGGCAAAGTAACATTATGAGCTGTAAAAAGGTGTATGTCCGTATACGGCTGTAGAAAGGTGTATGTCCGTATACGGCTGTAGAAAGGTGTATGTCCGTATACGGCTGTAGAAAGGTGTATGTCCGTATACGGCTGTAGAAAGGTGTATGTCCGTATACGGCTGTAGAAAGGTGTATGTCCGTATACGGCTGTAGAAAGGTGTATGTCCGTATACGGCTGTAGAAAGGTGTATGTCCGTATACGGCTTTTTGGCATTACTAACATGCCAAACTAATGTGAACGAAAAAGTCGTATATATGTATACATTAATATTGCATTCTTACACAATCTGAATTCCAGTGCTAAAACGACGTATAAATCAGAAATTATGTAATAACATCAAAAATGTTTTATATTCGCATTTTGTTTTATTCTAATTAGTACAAATACATTTTGTTGCTTTCAGAATAAAAGGGGTAATACTTAGTGTTACATTATATTAGGTTTTATAGAGTTTTTTTGCTCTCCTGAAAAGTTGGGAAAATTGACATACGCCCCTATTGTTTTCCAGTGACGATATATATATATATATATATATATATATATATATATATATATATATATATATATATATATATATATATATATATATATATATATACATTATTGTGACTTTATCAGATTGTTGCTTGTGGCTGAATGCGTTTCACATCTGTTTTACTAGTCCAGGGGCTACAAGGCGTCACCTTGCAACCCCCACCCGACCTCACGCACACACCAATCAGGCAAACTATTTTTTTCTATAAATTTGGGCTATGCTGAATAACAACATAGATGTCAACACGCGATAGACTGGGAGTCACTGTCTTCTGATGGATTAAAATTACGCATATGATCCATGGTTTATATGCCCACATTTTCCTGGGGGCGGGGGGGGGGGGGGTATTCTACATCGCCACATTGCCATTAACATGGAGAAACGTAAAATGCACCAACTTTTGTCAGAGGTTAGTGATTTTGCAATTTGGCATGTGAAATTACCTATTAGCTCAACTAAGATGCTCCAAAACCACGCTTCACTCAGTCTGAAACACCTTTTGGCTGTAATCGACCGTACAAAACAAAATATGCCACTGATAACGACTGTCAAAGGATACCACAAAGGCGTAAGATAGTATGCAAGTGTTAGTGTCATAATGCCATTTGACTGCGGCATGTGTATGAAGGCATAGCCAATCATATGTAAAGGTGCATAATAGATAAATGGTCACATAGTTATGATTACAAACATGTATTGGCCTAAGTCAAAGTGATAGGGAAAAGATGAATGTTTACACATTCACTGAGGTTCTAGAAGAATAGGATCTGGTGCTAGTGGATCTAAAAAGTGGGGTACCTGTTAAGATTCATAGTGGGTCAATCTACTACCACAAAGCAATAACTAGAAATCTACCCAAAAGGGTTAGATTTCTGATTGGAGACTTTGCTAACAGAATCATTGGTAGGACAACCACATTGTTGGAAGTAAGAAACATGCAGAATTTAGAAATGTCGAATGATGCAGCATTTCTGTAATATTTAAATAAATATTCAGACGCTCGACTATCACCGCCCAGTCAAATTAGTTTCGAAATATTCAACAGCATGTTTATTAAATAGTAGAGACATACAATGTGTACAACGTGTCGGACTATTAAGAGTTAAAGACGGTCCATATAGAATCATTTATGACGTAATGATTATGGCGCCATCCTACACGCCGCTTAGCTAATTATGGCGTCATATGACGTCAGATGATGACGGATACTCTGGAAAGATGAATTATAGGCGTTTATCTGACTAATGCAGAGAACGACTACCATAACACACGTTGATGATCTTCGTTTCTCGCAACGCACGGTGCTGCAGGTAATGGGCTCAATCCCAGGAAAACCAAAGTACTCTTTTATTAGCACTTTGCCAATCGCATAAATGCAGTTCCCAAATTTGAATCAGCGGCCAGAATTGATTAGCTTTTGACTTCTGCTGACCTAATTACTCAACCGAGCTGCACAAGACATATAAGAATTTGTAGAGGCTATGGCAGGAAACATTTTAAGTGACCATGCATGCATTAGTCTAGCTCATGAGGATGTGATCTTATGTTCATTTCAGTTTTCAGTACTGCATAATTGCATTTATGTTATTTTCAAAAATGGGCGTTCTGCCAGGCGTCATAGCAACAACATTTCATGATAGTAGTGAATATTGTTCCTTGAGATATGCCAAATAATCTCTGTCCGTGACTATTCAGGATGGTAGCATCAAGATATTCCTTTATCACTTTGTCAGTCACAATAATGCATATTTATCCGATTTTAGGCAGCGGCTAAAATTGGTGAATTTTTTACCTCTGGTTACCTAATGGACCTTTCCAGTTTTAGCCATGCCCCACCCATCTCTAGCTAAGCTCCACTCACACCTAGCTCGTGTTGGGATCGATCGATCTCTGAACTCTGACTATCAATTTCCAAAAAATTACACAGGCAAGCTGTTGAATATTTTGAAACTAATTTGACTGGGAGCTGTTGCTGCCTTAGGCAGCAACAGCGCCCAATCAAATTAGTTTCAAATATTCAACAAAATGTTTATTAAATAGTAAAGAATTCCAAAGACACAATTCAACAACGTGTCGGACTGTTTGAGATTTGATGACGGTCTATATGTAACCCTTGTTGACATAATGATTGTGACGTCATCATACACACCATGAGCTATTTATATGCATGAGTCATACGAGGTCAGATGATGGATGGATACTCCGGAAAGGTGAATTACTTGACCAGTGGGCATATAGCATGCATAAGATTATGGAGAGCAAAATACGGTTCATTTTAATTGGCCAATCATTACTCTAGATTGTGTAGATCTGACAGAATGCTCATTTAATTTTTCAGTACACCACAATTTGGTTTTTCCTCATTTTCAAAAATGGACATACTGTCAGTTGTGATATTAACAAGATTTCATGAAATTAATTAACCTTGTTCCTTTAGATTTGTTGGGTGGAGTTTAATATTTAGTTTTCAAAACATTAACATCAAGATAATCCTTTGGTATGACCTTTGTCAGTCCCGACAATGCACATTTGTCAGATTTTAAAGGTGCATATTCACAGCAAAATTACTGAAAATAAAATTGTTTAAATTATCTACTTTTAGAGGCTTAAACTGTGTGTCTATATGTAATGAAATGAAATAAATCTTAACATATGATGATTTCATTCCATATAAATTAATATAATTTTTAAGTTGCGAAATTGAAATAGAGGCTCGTGCCTCTATTTCAATTTCGCAACTTAAAAATTATATTAATTTATATGGAATGAAATCATCATATGTTAAGATTGATTTTGTTTCATTACATATAGACACATAATTTAAGCCTATAAATTAATACAATTTTAACAATTTTATTTTCAAGCATTCTGGTGTGAATATGCACTTTTAAGCAATTGGCAAAATTGGTTACCTTTTGATGTCTGTTGGCAAAATTACTCGCCTGATTTGCCTATATCATATAGCAGATAGTAGAGGGGCATATTAGCAACATTTTGAGAGGTCATGTGCTGGTTTACTATGAAAGTATCAACATTTATCGATATACAAAGATGCACGTATCCGTAGAGTCCATGTGTTACACAGGCCTACCATGCAAACCTACCCGCCAACCAATCAACCAAACTACACTTTTCTCTTACCTTGACCTATACTGCTTAATACTATATAATATATCTATGTTGCGTGCATTTGGTAATTGGTTGCACAATATTCACGTCACACGCCAGTACAAGTACTATGCATCCGCACATACAATGAATAATTAATTTAGTCACGTGGTGTGTGTCGCACCTGTTACGAGAATAAAGACAGGTGCTCCTTTAGACCGAGGTGTTCCTCTTTGGTTATTTGAGCAAAATTAAGTGTTGGTCATTTCCAAAAGAGGACACCGTCCGTTTGCGAGTAACAACATTTATTTCTAGTAGTGAACTTCGTTTGAAATGTTACGAGACCGACGGTAGTCGATAGTATCACTGCTATTAATGTCAATATCTAATTTATGAGACTGTCTGCTCAAACCCTCATTGTCGTATCGCTCGTACTTATACTTCTTAAAGATTCATGAATAATAAATATAAATTAGTCGTGTATGTGGACGAGTCTATAGTGCGTGCACGATTCGTGAATCCAGTTTCTCAGTCAATCATATGTCACGATGGAGTATAGGATGACGCCATAATCAATTACGTAATGGATAACCCAATTTACAACATCTTAAACGCGTAATAGTCCGTCAGGTTTAATAAACATTTTGAATAGGCAGTAACAGCACCCAGTCAAATTATTTGAAAATATTCAACGGCTTACCTGTATATGTTTCTGGTACTCGAGATTCAGAGACTACAGGGATCTATCGATCGCAACACGGACAACGCGTGGCTGGACCTTAGCAAGAGATGGGCGGGGCATAGCTAAAACTAGATCTGACATACCAACTACATCTTGCAGTGCATATGCTTCATTGCACCTCAAAGCTACTTTGGTCATTGATATGCTAAGCAACAGATATATGCTCTCACAGATTAACTATAGTTTAGTTTCTTCATCGTGAAACTGCTGCAAAACTGCGACTATGTGCATCTCACCTGGGTTACGGCAAGGGTTGTCTAACATGAATACGTCGTCGTATACTATGGCTTATTTGTCCTATATACACGGCCTGTGCATATTGACTGTGGTCGCGGTAGTGTTAATATTGCCTAATGCCCATGCATAAATGGCGGTGCCCATTAATGTGTTTGCGTGCTATTTTAAACTCGAATAGAGCCATGGACACCCCCACCACGAACAATAAGGGGCCCCAAATCAAAAACATTTATCTCATTTGCCAATCAACTGTGATCAATGTAGCGCTATGTGAGATGTATCTTAACACGTGTGATAAAAACAATTATATTGTGACATAACTTGGCCTAAATCGTAATGGAGGGATCCATTTCTAGACACGTCTGTCCACATTTTCCGCACGTTGGATTCAATTTATATTCTATGAATCCTAAATTCCCAGAAAGACAATTTCAATTTAATTGTGCAGATAAGTTGTTGGATACTTTAAAGCAAAATTGAGTGTACGCTGTTGTTGCCAACCAGCCATACGTACCGGTGGGTATCGTGCGGAGATAAACCCGGCCTGTAGCTGTAGGGTTGTCAAGGGGTTGCAGGGATCGCTTGTCCT
Source organism: Chaetoderma sp. LZ-2023a (assembly GCA_034401795.1). Taxonomy (NCBI): domain Eukaryota; kingdom Metazoa; phylum Mollusca; class Caudofoveata; order Chaetodermatida; family Chaetodermatidae; genus Chaetoderma; species Chaetoderma sp. LZ-2023a. Next base: position 89,878,585 of record CM067366.1, on the reverse strand, counting down.
CCTACATCACACCTCTCCCAAAGGTGGCGCATAAATATTGCGTAAAATATAATATTTTAACCATGTTACTAGCCAACAGGCGGTCCATATTTACCTCTAAGAATGCACAAGACGTCATCTGAGAGCATCCAGATTTCGAAAGTTTCCTGCAGATGACCCCCTGACCCATATGGCGTCTTTTTCGTAGTGATTACTCCCGTGACGTTAAAACCTGGATACGAGACTGCGCCTATCATGCCACCAATCACCTTTGTCTCGCTGTTTCTTTTGATTTGAATCATGAGCAAGGCATGTTGTATGCTCTGTATGCTGGTTGGGCAGTAGCCCTTCTGTCCAAGTGTCCAAACCACTCGATTCTTTGCTTATGTGAAGGCGGATTGCTGTTGTTTCAACTTTCAACCAGTTGATGAGTCAGTCTGAGGTTTGGACACATGCATGGCCCTAATGTTGTCGAGTAGTTGGCCTCTGACGTTGTGTATTTAAAGCGTACCCACATCGTGTCTCAGTTGATCCGGCCAAAGGCCTTTTCGTGGTCCACAAAGGCAAACTGCAAGACATTGCTATGCTATATTGTTTTTTCCCAAAGTTGTCATACAGCAAGACTAGCTTCCGCTCATCCTCTGCATTTTCGAAACCCAAACAGTGCCTCGCGCAGCCTTGCACGTGACTCTACTTTATACCATGTGCGTTGTTCTATGATAAAAGCGTAAATCTTGGGGACTTGATTGAGGAGAGAGAATTCTCAATGCATGGCACATACTGTCTTGCAACAATTGTTCTTCTAAATTAGTACCACCGCTGCTCGTTGCCAGGCCACAGGGACCTCCTTCGCATTCCATGCCCTTATAATATGATGGTTAGCCACCTGATCCCGGTCTCTCCGTGTGCTTTTACGGCCTCCATTATTATGACATCAACATCGGCGGCTGCATTGTTCTTATGGCTGGTTTTCACTGCCTGTCTGACCTCTGATTCAACGTCTGCTGGCTCTCCATGCTCTGGATGACAGAATTATAAACTCGGGCTTGAATTGAGAGATCTCTGAAATAGTCTTCACATTTCATTTGTACCTGTTGTCCTTAACATTTAAACGATTTTCATCCTTGCCATTGATCGCGGTGATGGGGTTAAAAATGGTTCTCTCATGCGCATAGCATTTGCACTCTTGTAGACATCTCTCGGTGAATGTTTATATAATGGAGGACTCCCGTTTTAGCTGCGCCCCACCCCTCTCTAGCTAAGCTCCACCCACACTTCGCCCGTTTTGGGATCGCTGAACTGACTGACTATCAATTTCCAAAAAACCACACATGTGGGCTGTTAAATATTTGAAACTAATTTGACTGCATTGGTGCTGTTGCTGACTAGGGCAACAACAGTGCCCAGTCAAATTAGTTTCAAAATATTCAACAGCATGTTTATTAAATAGTAAGGATATTCTTACATCAGCGCTTAGTCCGCCATCCCATATTTAGCTTTTGTGGCGAACTTATCTACGTCATTCATGGCGTCATTGATTATGACGTCATCCTACACGTCACGTTGTTGATTATGAGGTCATATGGTGGATGGATACACGCGAAGGGTCTATTCCCTGAGTTCCTCTTCGTATGTTTTCCACAACTAGCCTTTGGCAGCTTTTACGATGCTCTTGCTCTTTATGCATTTTACATAATCTTCATCTAGCTTTGGCTGCACTCATGCCTTAAACAACGCTTTCTTCTCATCGATAGCTTCCTTCACTGTACTTAAGTGTTTTGGGAAGTGTGTCCTTGAGAGTGACCCATGCTATATTTCATGGAGAGACCTTCCGTCCGTATACCTTCCCGTTGCTCTGTGTTCTATGAAGACGACTTCTTGCACTTCAATTTCTTATAGTTTTCTGGGATTGATCTGTTCAGGATGCTTCCTCTGCTGCCTTTGGGATTCTGTTCTCTTTGCTGATGATCAAAGCGTGACTGGTCGATGGTCAGTTTCCAGTCCATTTGCTATGACTCTTGCCTCAGTAACATTATGACTATTAGATGTCCTTGCCAAAATTAAATCTATTTGGGATGATGAATGTTTACTAAACTGTAAATTCACTGAAGACATACAATTCCAATGGTTGCTATGAGACATTTGCAGCTTTCGTGGCGGGTCTATGACATTTGATTGTGGCGTCCGTTATCAGGTTACGTGTCAGTTTGATTCTGACGTCAAATACCTCAGAGATTGATCGTTATGACCTAGAATGGATCTTTCCAGTTTATCTATTAACCAAATGACGTCATAATCAACTACGTGACGCATAGGATGACGGCATAACGGCATAACCAATGACGTCACGAATGGCATAGAAATGTTCCCCACGAATGCTTAATTGATGGCGGAATACGCGTTGTCGTACGAATTGGGTGTCTGCAATTTCCTAAACATGTTGAATATTTTGAAACTAATTTGGTCGTTGTTGCTGCCATAGTTTCAAAATAATCAACCACTTACCTGCATAGTTTCCTGGAAATTGATAGTCAAGGCGTTCAGGGATCGATCGATCATAACAGGGCCGAAGCGTGGGTGGAGACTGAAGATGGGCGGAGCATAGCTAAAACTGGAAAAGTCCATTCCCTATCATCTTATTAAAGATAGGTGAGTATCCTACCAATTCTATAATCCTACATACGTGCGTGCGTGCGTGCGTGCGTGCGTGCATGCGTGTGTGCATGTTTGCGTGCCGGTCCTCTTGCATTTGTGCGTACGTATGTGCGTACGTATGTGCGTACGTATGTGCGTACGCACGTACGTGCGCGCGCACGTGCGTGTGTATATAACGTTTATGCACATAGGCTGATTGGCGGATAATTGACGCCGCCATTATTTTATTTCAATAAGATTAGATATAATGTTTGCAAAGATATATATTAAATAAGAGCATATGTCAAAACACATTTAGACCTGTAATTATTCGGTGATTGAGCATTTCACAGGCCCGTAAATCACAGATCTATTGAGCAACACCCTCTATCCTACATGACGGAGCTGATATATGTACTTCACTCCATAGGTGCATACGCACATGCTGATTATTTTTTTAATTATTTGAATAAAACAGTATAAGTGCATTAGGCTCCGAATCACATTTTATCTTCCACAAGATTTTCATCAAGGGCTTAGTTCCATTGAAACAAAGAAGTGACTAGATTTTAAGAATGCATTCACATTGAAGCCGATCAAACCAATTACGACATATTAGCGGACCGGCGCAGAGTGGGTCTAAGATTCTAAGAAAAGACTTAATCGTCTTGGCGAAAAATCATTGAACATTATCGATTGATTGAACGTAACTGCTATTCACATTCTGCCAAAATCAACTAACCCCGTAAAACTTCAGTTCCGAGACGATAAAAACAGATTACTTCATAAGCGGACTAACAGTGTCGCACGAACTGCGTTTTATTCACCGCACTATAACTTGCGCTAGAAAATCGCGATCAATTTTATAATAAAAGACTAATGATTGAATAATGCTCACATATCGAATGCTGTTGTCGGTATAAAGAGTAGTGTTCAGTGATCGAAGATGGTGCATTCGCAAAGCTAAACGTAATAATATATTATATCTTTAAGATACGATAATTCATTAATGTGCTAGTCACTGACATTAGTGTTATCCTCGCGATCTAAGTTAGCGAGGTACTAACACCGTCATTAGAACGTAGCATTGTCATTGCAACGTATACAGTTATTTGCTGGCTTTGTTGTGTATTATAGTTCGCAATTCAGTCATCGTAACCTCTCAATGCTCGACTTTATAAACTCCAAGATAGATCGACAAGTAGTGGATGACATTTTACTTCGCTAGCCAGTAAGCATACAACTGAAGGATTTTGATCAATTACCGGATATCCCTGTTATACCGATAATGCCTAGGATGACATCACCATGGCTACAACAAAAGCCATCGTACGCCGCCGTGTTCCTTTCTTCTGCATCCAGGATGGACGATCGGAAGTTGGTACTTAGGTCTCCCGATGAAGAGCGGACCATGGTGGAGAGAATATCGCGCCCTACAGCAGCGAGTCGCGCTAGAAGCGCCCTCTATTGGAAGCACGAGTCGTTCATGGAGAAGGGGAGATCATCGTGGACAAAGATGGATCTGTTTCAGGACTGCAAGTCACTAGTTTGGACAAATTGTGGAGGTGTTAAGCACAGTTATAAAATCTGTGGCGCGTCTCCCTGATCTTATATTAAAACTTATGTATTTGCAATGTTGACAATCATGAAGTCGAAGCTGTTTCATACGGAGTCTATTTATTCAAAAATAAACTAATGAATTAGACCAATTGATGTATCCAGTTCATCGATCAATCAGATGACGTCATATTCAACTGAGTCACATGTAGTTGACGTCATAATCAATTACGTCATGAATGACGTGCTTTATTCCGTCTCAAAGGCTAATAGTCCGCCCAGCTGTATGAATTGTATGTCTTTACTATTTAATAAACATTCAGTTGAATATTTAGAAATTAATTTAACTGGGCGCTGCTGCTACCATAGTCAGCAGCAGCTTCCAGTCAGATTATATTCAGAATATTCAACAGCTTACTTGTATATTTTTCTGTAAATTAATATTCAGAGTGCATGGATCGATTGTTCCCAACCCAGGTAAAGCGTGGGTAGAGCTTAGCTGGATATTGGCGGGGCATAGTAAAAATTGAAATCCTCTATTATCTTGTCATTGATGCCGTTTCTCAGTGTATTGAGAGTGAATCTCGTTAGCGTTGGTATGTGGCCGCCGCGTTCGCCCTTAAAGGTGCATATTCACAGAAAAATTACTGAAAATAAAATTGTTTAAATTATATACTTTTAGAGGCTTAGACTGTGAGCCTATATGTAATGAAACGAAATAAATCTTAACATTTGATGATTTCATTCCATATAAATTAATATAATTTTTTAAGTTGCGAAATTGAAAGCGAGGCACGAGCCTCTATTTCAATTTCTCGACTTAAAAAATTATATTAATTTATATGGAATGAAATCATCATATGTTAAGATTTATTTCGTTTCATTACATATAGACACATAATTTAAGCCTATAAAAGAATACTATTTTAGCAATTTTATTTTCAGTAATGTTTCTGTGAATATGCGCCTTTAAGGGCGAACGCGGCGGCCACACACTCCAACGCTAACGAGATTCACTCTCAATACACTGAGAAACGGCATCAATAACAAGATAACAGAGGATTTCAATTTTTACTTTATATAGCCTAGGCAGTATTTTGAGGGAGTTTAGGTGCTGTTGGCACAAGAGAGTTAAAGGGAACACAAAAAGAAAAGTATGAAAGCACGCCAAATGATGCTTTTGTATAATTTAGATAAAATTATAATAAAATTAATCGTTTGAATATTTTCTCTTCCTAAATAGCAAATTCAAATGTGTGTGGTCACGTGGTCCGATCAGACTCATTGGTTGGGCAGATTTCCTTAGTCCACAGATAATTCTAGCTAGGCATAGGGCCTACATAATTTGGCACGTATTTTATTTGTATTTAGTTGGTTTGGTTTAGCGTTGTCATTTAGGCTACGTGTTCGCATTTTCTTGATTCTTATTCTGATTACACAGATGTATTATGTTATTTTACCACAAGTTTGAATCGAGAAGTGAGAACCGGGAATAAGTAACTGGCTTCACGCTAGACTGGTCAGCGCGTTAATCCGTCTATTTATGATATAGATTGAATGCAGTGATCGACGAATTGTCAAACATTAAAAACTCTTTCTGATAATATCTCTCTCCAGTGCACAATTTTCCGATGTTTTGTTATATCTCGATTCGAAAAAAAATCGGGATATTACTACGAAGGATGCTCGTGAGCAATAGACGGTAGCATGCTGCATATTCTGAAATATATTTGACTGGTAGCTGTTCCAGTCAAATTAATTTAAGAATGTTCAATAACAGTAATAACAATTATAGACAATTACCAATGTATATATTATGTGTCTGGAACCATGTCATATCACCCACGCAGACTTCGTGCAACATTGTAGCCGTCGATATATCTTAATAACGATATATATCGCGATGTTATCGTGAGCAATAGCATACACCTTTCGTGTGATAATGGATGAATCCGATCTGTCACTCAAGTGTATGAGGTTATAATCAATTACGTCGCATCATAGTTGTTAGATAATACTCCGTCATGAAGCTGGAATTATCCGCCAAGTGTAAGAAGTGTATGCCTTTGATGGATTTGCACTTTAATAACCATTTTTTGAATATTTTAAAACAGAATTGACTGGGTGTTGTTGATGCCATAGGGAGCAAGCGCCCAAAGTCAAATTAGTTTCAAAATATTCACCAGCCTACCTGTATCGCTACCTTGAAGTTCGGATTCTCTACAGCGTCTTGGGAGAAACATGGAGCAATACACTTTGTACAGCCTACGGTTAGCAGGATCAGCATGAGAGATTAAGACCCACTTCGCCCGCTGTTAATTCGCCTCAAAGAGTGCTGCCATGTTCTAGAGCCATGGTTGCCTTGTTTTGTCCAGTCGCGTGCATGAATGGATGAAGTGCATCATATCCTCGACACCTTGCTCGCAGGAAGGTTAGCAGATGTTTTCGAATTGGTTAAAGGTACTAAACAACCCTTGCACTTAGTAATTAGTGACACGCAATTGAATTTTAACATTGGCTTTGATAGCTTCTCTGGTGTTGTAGTTAGTACTTCGACAGGTGAGGCTATGTTGGCCGATGATGAATGCATTTAGGTTTATGTAGCATATTGAAGTTTCTCTTTCTAATGACTCTTTTAACCCCTCTTGTGTCAATAGCGCCTCAAAACGCTCAAAATACTACTTGATATAGCAATTAAACATTTTGATGGTCAATATTTTCAAGATATTTTAATTTTAGAAGAATATTTTTTGTAAATTTACCACTGAATTTTTTTCGCAGGCTTGACCATTCAATGTGTAATGTTAAAGAAATCCTTTTACTTAGCAAGTGTCTATCTGCAGGCCGAGAGAAGAGTATTTTTGAAAATTCACCACTAGAATGACTGTCTCGGTTACCGAGCCATTCATTCTAGTGGTAAATATTCAAGAATACTCTTCTCTAATCCTTTCAAATAGCCATGTCTGAAGACCACTGCAAAGTTGTTTTTGGGTAGTTTGACCATTAAAGGGTTAAGTTGACACAAGAGGGGTTAATTTATTGAGAGATACATTGCCAATGGCGTGTTTGGCTGTGCTTTTCCATATTTGCTTAGTGCGTGGGTTGGCTAAGCCATCCAGCGTCAGTTAGAAGATATACTTTGCCCAGATTTTGTCTGTGTGTGCAAACCAACCCTGCTTGTTGCTGTTTCTCATTAGCAGCTGTCTATTGCGATCTGATGTTCTCTATAGATGGTGTTCCTAGCGATTGATTGCATTAAACAGGGTAGCCGCCTTTATTCTATCTTGTTGGTCATTAGGACGTGCGCCAAGCAGAAGGCAGACGGCTCCGTCAGCCGTGAATGGTGGCACATGTTGCACATGTTTCAGCGTGTTTATTTGTCTCGTAGAGGGTTAGCGAGCGCAGGTCTGCGTTTGCTAGGTTCAGTGTGTCGAGACCATAGATGGGTTTTGATATAACAAACATGATACAGATGATGGCTAACTAAGGTATTGCAGATTTTCCAACTGGCAAGCCCAGCGCCAAAGGTGCGCGTGATGTTCCTCTTGCTCTGGCATTTGATGTTGCTTTAAAGCTGATGATACCACGTGTTATACCCAGATGAATGTATTCGATCACCACTGACATTGGTCCTCCGTTCATAAGGAATGGATTCTGATCCTCATCTTGGCTGTTGAAGATAACAATTTGACTTTATGTTAAGCCGTTTTATGACTCCCTCTCTCTCTCTCTCTCTCTCTCTCTCTCTCTCTCTCTCTCTCTCTCTCTCTCTCTCTCTTTCTCTCTCTCTCTCTCTCTCTCTCTCTCTCTCTCTCTCTCTCTCTCTTTGGTTGTGTCGATTTGGATCTGATGTTCCTGTGTTGTGCTTGCTAATACGAGCTTGTCATCTGTGACAGTTGATGTATCTAGGTACTCTGTTCCTATATGTTGCTGTGTTTACTAATAGGTGGAGTAACTGTTCTTCGTATGCCTTGTAAAATATGCTGGGGATGTTTATCCCTGAAAGAGTCCCTGCTTGATATCTACTTGTGGTGACTGGTGTCCTTGCTATTTCACACTGGCTGTCATCAGAGTGTACATTTGTTTATCAATGGACCTTTCAAATTTGTCCATCCATCATCTGACGGCATAAGACGTTATAATCAACTACGTGGCAGCAACAGCGCCAAGTCAAATTAATTTCAAAATATTTAACAGCTTATATGTAGAGTTTTCTGGAAATTGATAGTCAGGGAGTTCAGAGATCCATCGATCCCAACACAGACGAGGTGTGGGTGGAGCTTAGACAGAGATGGGTGGGACATAGCTAAAACTGAAAAGATCCATTGAACATTGATTTCCGTCAATCCCTACAAGATATATCATACTCAGAAGCCAGTGGTGGTAGAGTACGTCAAAGTCGTTCTGTGTATCGCGCCACGTGAAGTGAAGTCTTTGTATACTTTGCTTCAGCTATGGTTATCAGTATTGCTGCAATGTTTGGCGACTTATTCTTGGTAAAGTCAAACTGCAATGGGCTCTGGTCAGATGCAAGTATACGTTTGCCTCTGTTTAAGTAAAGAAGGCCTTTGCAATGATTGGTGATACTGCGATGCTGTTCTACTTGTCATGGTCGGTTATTTACTTTCCACTCTTTTTATGAATTGGTGTGATGATGTCTGGCTTTAGTTCAGCATAGTATTCTACTTTCTGTACCATGGCGTTATACATATTCTGTAGACTAATCCGGAGAGGATGGCCAACATTCTTCATATGCCCAGCGGTTAGGGCATACACATCTACTGATTTTCTGCTCAGTAGACCTATGTCTAGTGCTTTACATAGCTCGTGCAGTGATACGAGTAGTATTTCTGTATGTTTGGCAACTGACCGGCATGTGCTGTCTATGGACCTTTACGGTTTTAGCTATGCCCTGCCCATCTCTAGCTAAGCTCCACCAACACCTTGCTCGATCTCTAAAGACCATGACTATCAATTTCCAAAAAAACTACACAGGTAAGATGTTGAATATTTTGAAACTAATTTGACTGGGTGCTGTTGGTGCCTAAGGCAGCAACAGCGCCTAGTCAAATTAGTTTCAAAATATTCAACACCATGTTTATTAAATAGCAAAGAATTACAAAGACATACAATTCATACAACGTGTCGGACTATTTGAGACTTGATGTATATTTCTATATGGAACCCTTTGTGATGTAATGATTGTGACGTCATGATACACGCGCTGGGCTGGTTATTACGTCATACGAGGTCAGATTATGGATGGAACTCTGGAAAGGTGAATTGCAGTGATATCAAAATCAACTTGGTGCTTGTACTCAATATCAAGGTGTGGGTCACTTTTATTAGTCTTGAGCTCCTCAACATAGTGTGCTCAGCCTGATGAGATAGCGGCGTATATATTACCGTTCACGCCTAGTGTGCAGGTAGCTGAGGTAGGTTAAGTCTGTCGCTGTGATCTGCTCAACCGAATGAATGTGGTCTGCTTATTCTTGGAAGCTTGCATTATTTTATTCAATGCATCGCCCTGGTCCTTGCTGTCTGTGAGTGTGTACTTGTTTCTATTCACTTAATGCCCTCAGGGTTGTCAACATCTAGTCCACTCTCCGTATGCCGTTTTAGTTTCCTTAGCGGCTTTAGATAGGTCATGATTCCAAATTGTGTTATTGTCAGACTTCTTGCCGCTCGTTTATAGTATTGTTTGGTTGGCTTATGAGCGCAGGCATGTTATCACAGTAGCTAGGTTGTGGTTAAGGTTCTGATAGTCCCAGATTCACCTTATATTGGGCGATATTACCGTCTTTCCACTTGTACTTCGATGTCAGATTTTTACTTTAATCGTGTCTTTCATTAAGTCCACGAAATTAATACACGCATATGATCTGAGAAGTTTTCTGGTACTGGTTCTACAGCATAAATGTCTGCAATGGTGGATAGATCCGTGAATTGCCGATGTGTGAGCTGAAGGTGGGCTCGTTTATGTTTATCGGTGCTATCCTAAGTAGCTTAGCTGATGGATGTTCGCTAGAAAAGACAGATGTCTTGGGACAGCTGATAATAAAGTATGAACATTGTCACTGCTTGCTTCTGCATGATGATTATCATATGTAGATCTTGTATCAGCATTGCCATTAGCAGGTTCGATGGGTTGAGCGCTTCTTCAGATTCTTCTGGTTTCAATACAGGCTCTGTGTATGTCGGCTGCATTTGATTGGAGAAGCTTTCTGGGTCTGCTTCTGTAGCATGAATGTCTGCAAAGGTTACTAGATCTGTGAATTGCCGACGTGGGAGATGAAGGCGGGCTGACTTGGATTCTCTGCTATTAAAAGGCCCATTCTCATTCGATCAATACTTACCATTCTATTACTTCTATTACTTATGATAACAAGCTATCCTGATAGCTGGCTCTAGGAATCTAGACTTAGTAAGCTTTACCGGCTCCTGGAACCGGGTACCCGGTCCCAACAAACGGATACCCTTCTGCCAGTGAGGCTCATTCTTGTTTGCATAGCAACAAGAGCACACATGCCTTCTTTGCATTTGGAAATATCTTAGTGAATTTAAAGTTTTTTCTAAGTCATTTTCTGTGCCTGTGGTAGCTGTAGGATTATTGGATTATCATGGAAGGAGCCGTTGAATCTCAGGTCGTATATTTCCATGTTATTCCATAGTTGTAAAAAAGACTTATGTCTATAAAATTTCGTCTGTGTCTCATGTTCCAATTTTTGACCCCGAATCTGGGACGTGTGTTAACAATGAAATATGCCAGATTGGTCGCCTTCCTTTAATCCCAGCAGACGATCGGCAGATATGAAATAAGGTGTTGGCTATACGGTGTTTTTAACACAAAAATTGGCTGATGTCGTTCGCCGTCATATCCGAGCGGGTGACGTCACACCCGGGTTTATTCTCGGATTTTTATGTGAAGAAAATGTTTCATTAATTCGCGCATCTTGTTCTGAGTGCTGCGTACTTCATTTGTACCAGAGAACTTTGGAATTTTCAAGTTTTTCGTGTTATCACGATCTGTTTGCAATGATCGGTGGTTTCAAAATTCTTGATTAGGATGTGTGGTCTGCGGTTTTACCGTGTTTTACAGCAGTTTATTTACATTTTGTTGTTTTCTTCACATATCGTTTTGGCCTTCGTTTGAGAGTATAATTAAAATTTTTTTTTTAAATATACCACGAAAGCTATTCGATATGGTTCCTGGTTCCGTTTCTACATCTGTCAGGATCAGTATATGGGTGTATTCATGTCCGCTTCGTTCTTGTCGTCATAATCTATCGATCTTTGCTGTAACGTTGCGGCGTGGGGTGCTGGAGGGTTACAACTTATTTATGGTCAAAATTTTTGAAAATAATTTGTCTGCCTTCCATTATTGTTTCCTTCTGCTTGCTTATTTTAGGTTTTGTGCTTATTTTATAGGCCAAGCCTACCACACCATCTTGCCCAGAGTGCCACAAGTTCGTCAAGGTCATTTATAAAGACCATGTCTGTTACCGTTGTTCTCCTTGTAATATCGATAATAGGTGTGACATATGTTCAGTGTGGCCGGTCGATATGTTGGTCAAGCTCTTTTCCCAGAAGGACTTGGCAGGTCCTGACGCGGGGTCAGGCGGTCTGAAAATAAATCATGGAGTGTCCGTTTCGCCCCCTTTGGAACGCTCCACGTCTGCAACCGGAGGCTTCGGAGATGGTACCTCTGGCGTGGTTTGGACCTGCTATGCAAGGTTTCTTGCATAGCGTCCTTCCCACGCTGGTGTCGTCCCTGATGCCAAAAGCTGTAGGGCAGTCTCTTCCTGTGCTTGGTACGGACCCTGTCCATGGACAGAGTTCTGGACAGGCTACCGAGGGAGCCATCTCGTATGGCTCCCTGGCAGTCCCGTCGGGCTTCAGCCTGATAGATTCTGTCTCTCTGCGGCCACCTCCGGGTGGTCCAGTAGTGGTGGCCGGTCCGTCAGGCATGGGAGCCGTTCGCCAGAACGGCTCCAGTGACTCCTCATCTAGTGACGACTCTTCGGGGTCTGAAGATGAGGAGGCCGAGGAGGAGAGATTGCTATGGCCTGAGATGCCGTGGGTGGAGACCATGGAAGTCCATTCCATCCTGGACGGAACCGCCCTCCATCTGTCTGACTTGGCGCAAGCCAAGACAGTCGCTCCACCTGTGGTTGAGGCCACACCGGTACCAGGCACCCATCCAGTGCTGGTTGGTTTGCCGCTAACCGACACGGTGACGGGTGTTGCTGGCCAGGCTGGATAACGCCTATCTCGCCTGGTCCAGCGACCACACACCCGTGTATGGCCATGGTTCCATAACCGCTATGGGTCCACATGGTTTTCCGTGTGGGCCTACTCCATGGAATGGAGAACTCCATGCGGTGGTGGCAGAACCATACGGTACTGGTGTTTCTGGTTTACCAGCGGTGGCTCCTAGCTGGGAGGCCATTGCTAGTAGGACCGTGAATTCACGGGAGTGTCCTCTTCGGAGACAGACTGGTCCGAGGTTCTGGCTTGGCAAGCCAGGGTGGACCCGTCTGTGGTTTCGGCCATGGCTGAAGAGTATACACCCAGTCCGTCGGTTGTATCGATTAGGACGAGGGTCTTGCCTGCGGCTCGGATCCAGTCCATCGGACTGGATCCGCTCGGATCCAGTCCATCGGACTGGATCCAAGGTTTAAGGAGTTACTAGATGCTATCTATAGCAAGCAACTTCAGACCAAGAGCCAGCTCCCTGCGACATCCAGGGAGGTGCGGGCGAGATGTCGTATTCCCCATGCGGAATACAAACAAATATGGTGTGGTTCCAGCGGTCACTGAAGATGGCCCCTGGGTACTTGGAGTCCAGAGTGCTGGAGCGGGTGGCCCCACACCGGCGCTTGTGGACAAGTCCCAAGTACACCATGAGGAAGTCCTGTCCCTATGCGATGATGGGGTGAGAGCAGCAATGAGTGCTGTGAATCAGTCTTATCGCCTTCTTCAGTCGCTGTGGGCTGAAGTGGGCCAGGCCATCCTGTGCCACATGTGGCACTATCATGCGTTAATTACGGCATGGTGCTGTCTATGGACGCATTGACAAGGGTCCAGGCGCCAGTGACGAAGTCCAGGAGGCAGATGGTCCTTGACCATATGCCTCTGGCTGCCACCGTTAGGGAGCATTTGCTTGGAATGCCCTTGACTGGCCTAGCATCTTTGGTGGCCAAGCGGGGACCATCTTGGAGAACACTGCCAATATTACACAGAATCGGTTGGCTGTAAATCTACAGCTAGAACTAGTGCGACAGGCGCATGCACTAGGTGCTGTAGCTAAGCAGCTGACCAGACAACCTTCTTCCAAGAAACAGAAGAAGCATTAAACCAAGGCGAAAGCCAAGCCTGCTCCTTCTGCTTCTGCTGGGTCTTCCCAGCCGCCTCCGGCGAAGAAGGCGAAGAATGGTGTAGAGGTTTCTGCCCACCCCAATGTTGCTGCTGATCGCCCGAGGGGCGGGAAGGGCAAGAGGAAGGGTAAGGGTACGTCCTTAAAGGGCGGAAAGAAGGGAGCTGATCATACCTGACGGTATGGTAGCTCCCTTCGTATCTGCCTGGACCGTGCCTGTGCGATAGGAACAGCGGTGCCAGTTAGACCAGTCAAGCCAAGACCAAAATGGTTCTCTCTCTCTCTCTCTCTCTCTCTCTCTCTCTCTCTCCCATCAAGAGAGTGGGGAGCGGATCGCGAGCTAGACACCCGTATTAGGCGTCAATGAGTCTCTAGTGGGTGGAAGGCTCATGCGTTTCGTCGAGGTTTGGCGAGGTGTGACGTCAAACAGTCTGGTTCTGGGATGGTTATCCTAGGGGTACATGCCAGAGTGGTGGGATTTTCCACCACAAAATCTGTCTTTGGCACCTGTCTGGACACCCGTACCAAGGGACCAGACAAGTTAGAAGCCATTCAAAACGAAGTGTCAGGTTTGCTTCTGAAGGGAGCAATAAAACCAGCAAACCAGAACACTCCAGGCTTCTATTCAAACATGTTCCTTGTCCCCAAGAGCGCAGGGGTGTGGAGACCCGTACTCAATCTCAGGCCATTGAATTGGTTCATCCATACGCCTCGGTTTCAGATGGAAACTCCGAGGTCAGTAATGGCAGGATTGAGGAAAGGAATGTGGTGTGTGTCAATCGATCTGAAAGATGCATATTTCCGATGTTCCAATGAACAGGAGTTGTCACAGGTTTCTGAGATTCGCGTTTCAGAATCATGTATGAGAGTTTGTAGTCCTCCCATTCAGTCTGTCGACAGCGCCACGGGTTTTCACCAGAGTGGTCTTTGCAGTGATAGCATTTCTCAGAAGAGAGAACGTGGCGCTTCACACCCACATAGACGATTGGCGGACACGCCGGCCAGGTTAGAAGTGGATACTGCTCTGACTCTGAAGTTACTTTCAGATCTAGGCTGGATAGTCAACAAGGAGAAATCCGAATTGACACCCACTCAACATTTCGTTTATTTGGGTATGCGATTCGATCTCGAGGAGGGCAGGGTTTACCCGTCAGAGCCCAAAGTGGTGTCTCTGTTAGCCATCCTCAAGAGTTTTCGATTGGGAAACCACATTCAGGGGAGATGGTTTCTTCAGATGCTGCGCATGATGGTCTCCATGGAGCAGGTAATCCCGTACGCTGATCTGATGCGAAGACCTATCCAGTTGTATCTGATGTCTCTGTGGAAACAGAGAACAGAACCCCTGTCAAAGCTGGTGACAGTTTTGGAGCCAATAATGTCGCATCTTGTATGGTGGAAAAAGCGTCAGAATCTCGTAGTATGAGTTTCGCTGCACCTACCCCGACCCCAGCTGTCCGTGTACACGGATGCATCGCTGGAGGGGTGGGGGGCCTGCCTGGGAAAACACCAGGTCTCAGGCACATGGACTTTCCAAGAGAGCTAGCTGCATATCAATCTGTTCGAAATGATTGGCAGTGGAACTGGCGTTGGAAAAGCTTCTTCAAAAAGTCAGGGGCTAGATGATATTGATGTGGTCGGACAACTCGACAGTAGTATCATACATAAATCGCCAAGGCGGGACCAAGTCACCCACACTGTGTATGAAGGTGTGGCACTTGATTCAATGGTGCAGGAATTACTCAATTGTTTTGGAAGCAGCTCGCATTCTTGGGCGATTGAGCATTCTGGTGGATGTTTTGTCTCGCAGACAGAGGATTCTGCCAACAGAATGGTCTCTCAACCCTCCAGTTCGTCACAGGATCTTCGAGAATTGGGGCAAACCCAACGTGGAGTTGTTCACCACAAAGGAAAATGCTCAAATCATGACTTATGTCACGCCGATTCCAGATCCAAATGCCGTCGATACAGATGCTCTGGCGATAAGCTTGAAGGGATGCACGCTTACGCGTATCCGCCCACCATTCTTCTGCCGAAGACTTCGGTGAAGATCAATGAGGAACCATGCCTGGTCCTGCTAATAGCACCATTTTGACCCAGCATGGCGCAGTTCACGGATCCTCTGGATCTGCTGGTGGACAATCCAGTGCCATTACCCGAGGTTCCGAACATAATCTCCCAGGCCAAGGGACGCTTCCTACACGAGCGTCCTGAAATGTTCAAATTGACTGTTATCAAACAACATTCCACGTCAGAAGGTTTTTCTCGACAAGCTGCGAAATTCATCGCAGCTGTGAGAAGGAGATCAACCTTCAAGTCATATAACTACAAGGTTAACAAATTTGCAGACTGGTGTGAAGGAAAGGGTATTGATACCTTTCAATCCACTATTCAGCAAATAGCAAATAGCAGACTTTCTCTGTGAGCTATTCTATTCAGGATTAGCTCCTGTTACAATTGCTGGATACAAGTCAGCTTTGGTATCAGTTATCACTTGTCTAGCCAACTGGAATAGTCCAGAGGTGGCCTAGTTAAATGTGATGGTGAAGGGAATGAGTAATCTTCGACCGAGACAACCGGTAGTCATTCCGGCCTGGAGTCTATCTTTAGTGCTTAATGTACTGGCCAAGCACCCTTTCGAACCCTTGGGCTCGGCTAGTCTAAAGCGTTTGACTCTAAAGGTGGTCTTTCTATTTGGCAGTTTCCTCAGCGAGAAGGCGCAGTGAGATCCACTGAGAGGGACCGATTTATTGTCTCTGGAGAGGGTCTGAGTCTACTGCCAAGAGCAGAGTTTATGTCAAAGAATCAATCTTTGAAATATCCCGGCAAACTGATCATTATACCGCGTTGACAAAGTACAAAAAATGGACAGACTCGTTATGGTCGAATGATAGACATCTGTGGATCTGCCATAAGAAGCCATATGATGCCGCATCCATGGATTCTCTCTCTCTTTGGGTAGTGGAATGCATCCAAACTACCCATGAGATTGCGACTGGGCACCAGGTGCAATGCGCAAGGATACACGATGTCAGAGGAATAGCCGCCTCGACCACCCTTTACAATGGTGTTCCGTTAGAGGACGTCATGGCTGTCGCACAATGGCACTGTGAGTCCTCTTTCATGGATTACTAATTACGGGATGTGTCAGACTCCGCCAATCCACTCGCTTCAGCTGTTTTGAAACGATAGTTAAACGGCCACACTGTTTTTCTCCCTTTTGGTACTTGAAAAAGCAAGAGTTAAGGAACAGACATGGTCAGGTGAGAAGATTACAACCAATTTGTGTCACGGATGGTCGAACAAGTGCTTGGTTGAAGGCTCCACGTCTGAAATCCAATGATCATAAGGTAATTCAAGTTTGAGAGTTTTTTGTATTATGTTTATATATCATGATCACTCATATTATATATTGATGCTCATTCCCAGGCTAATATATGCAAAGAGCAGTTCACCCTATTAGCATATTCGTGTTTCAGCCGATATGCATGTTCGGGAGTTCTCTCCCTTTTTCTTAGGAGAAAAAAGGGGGGCCGGTGATGCGAATGTGATTCGGTCCCTAAACTTGATGTTCCTTTTAGGTCTCCGTGTGTCAAGTTTAAGTCTAAGATCTTTCTCCAGGGGCAAAAGAAGCAATTGATGGCTTGGCCCTTCCCACCAGATTACTGTTTAAATCTGGTGTTATCAGAAGTAATAGAATGGTAAGTATTGATCGAAGGAGAATGAAGGAAATTTCAATTCCCCTTTCTCCGAGATCTAACAATATTTACCATTTTATTACGGACCCTGCCTCCCAGCCCCACGGAGGCAAGCCATAGGTATTCTCTTGTTTGGTAGCTATGCAAACAATATGAGCCTTACTGGCAGAAGGGTACCCGTTTATCGGGGCCGGGTACCCAGTTCCAGGAGCCGGTAAAGCTTACTAAGTCTAGATTCCTAGAGCCAGCTATCAGGATAGCTTGTTATCAGAAGTAATAGAATGGTAAGTATTGTTAGATCTCGGAGAAAGGGAAATTGAAATTTCTTTCATTTCATGGCATGGTTTAATAATAGCTTATCTCTAGTATCTGGGCTATCTGTGTGTAAAAGATGCATTTAAATCGCAGCAGACGAGAATTGAGGAATCCAGTTTCTCAGTCAATCATATGACGTCATAATCAACTACATCACATGTATGATGACACAATAATCAATTAAGTCTTGAATGAGTAATTTAGTCCATCATAAACACTTAATAGTTCAAGAATTTACGAATTGTATGTCTTTTCTATTTAATAAACATTCTGTTGAATATTTTGAAATTAATTTAACTGGGTGCTGTTGCTGTCCTAGGCAGTAACAACACCCAGTCAAATTAGTTTCAAAATATTCAACAGCTTATATGCATAGTTTTCTGGAAAGTGAGATTCAGACAGTCCAGGATCGGTGGAGCTGGGTTGTGCTTAGTTAGAGATGGGTGGGGTATAGCTAATGCAGTATTCCTCCATCATGAAGATATTGCTGTGCTTCAGAATGATTTTCTGTTTTAGTTCAGCGAGCATAGCAAGATATTCGCTATCTCTGTCACTCCTTTCTTTCGTTGGCGCATAGACACGAATTTTTAGTGGAGCGACAAATTGCACGCTCGCTTCTGTCGTTTAACTTGATAATTACATCATCAATGGCATGCTCCCAGCCTACGCTAACGCCGTCATGACCACGTAGTAGTTGGAATGGTGATAAAGGCAACTGTTCATCACAGTTACTTAGGAAATTCTTGTACTTTGTTAATAGCTGTTCTTGAGACGCTGACTTTGGTGGTATCCATTGATCTTGTTCAATATGTACTGCACTGCTGTGTCTGATTGGTGCGACTGTGGAATTTGATAATATTGATTACGTCTGGATTGTTGTCGACGTTGATTATGTTGTATTGGTTCTTGTTCTTGTTGATCTTGACCCTGTGGCACATGCCGCGTTGCTGTTAGATTGCCACATGCTGCCTGCTGATGATTTTGAGTGCGGATAGCTGCTGGTTGCTGAACTTCCGCATAATAGAGTCCTGCAGGTATTTCACGTCTATACACCCTATGGTCAAAGGGGGTTTCCCTGCTTCGTGATGTTATCTTTGTTGTGGATTGAGGTGTAGATGAATTGGAGTCTGTTCGTGAAAGCGTGCCTAGGCTAGAGGCAATTAATGATGAGGACTGTCATATTATGGCTATCTTATCTCTGGCTGGATAACAATCTGATGTAACAAGAGAGGACTCGGCCTGCCATATGCTGGTGGTTGAATAGACCTTCTCGTACCAGGTGTATATCCACATCGATTGTTTATCTGCAACACTAGCTGGCGTAGCATTTTCTTAAGTGCAGTTCAGGTTTCTTTCTTCGAGTCGGCTAAAACTGTTTTATTACGGTTGCAATCAATTTGTTGGACTTAAGTTAAGCCCACATGCACATACAGTGTCAGTTGTTGTTAGTGTATTTGGTGCAGTGCGGCATCGGAGTCGTGGTAAGGAGTTGCATGCGTCTGGTTAATGGCTTCAGATCGTGATGTAATGCTATTTCTGATCTCGTCTTCTAACGTATTTATCATTGAAGCGGCAGAATTTAGAAGCATGGGAGCACAATCAGTGTATTCATTCTGTCGGCGTTATTATAATCTAGGTCATTGTTTCTTTTGGATAGAGGCTTATGTTTTCTGTAGTAGCTACCTCACTGTCTTCTGTAATTATTATTTTACCCGCTAACACGATACCATTCAATTGCATTAGTGATGGTATACCATCTAGCGAGTTATTACATATCTCGGAATGACTTTATGGTGGATTAGTAATCATTGGTCATGCCGCAGTGATAATTTGACATTTACAATGTCATATCTTGTCTTTGTAGGAAGTGCAATAATTCAAACGATCAACATAGGTATAGAGGTCATTAGATTCATGACTGAATCACCCTGTATTCCATCTTCAGTAACGTGATGAACGGCGGCGATTTGAGGACATCATGGCCTGTGTTGGGCTACATTTCATGCCAGCAAACACTTGGGAATTCACAACATTAGACGTCGTCCAGCGGTCAATAATCCTATCCGTTTACTCGCCAAGTTGGCATGGCGAGTACTTCAGTTGTATTGTTGACAAATGTTAGTTTACCGGACATGAGATCGTCTTTGAAATGTTGTCATTAGAATGATATGCTTGATTACCGAGCCAGTCGTTTCGCCGGTCAATTTTCAAAGTTGGTATCCTGGCGTACAGATGGACAAGTAACAGCATACATTGTTTGATTGTCTTGACAAATCTTGACAAACAAATATGTTTACGCACTAGCGTCTCCGTGGCACTATCCTCTGAATTCAAAATCGAATGATGACACATTTTCGTAATAGTAGTAACAAGCCAATGCTTGAAATTTCGCACACGTGTATTATATACGATTGCGATAAATCCCCGCGATAGAAACACTTCGACAACCCCACGCGGTGCCAGATGGCATCACTTTGTGACTGAGGTCCCTTATTTCGCTTGTAGATTAGACAAAATGTCCCTAAATTTTGATATAGCTGCAATTTTTTCAATGTGCTGTCAGCTTATATTTACTTACTTTACTTTAGCCCTTCGCTTCTCCTGGATCATAGGCCATCAACAACGGTCCGCCAGCATCCAATGTCCTAGGCAATCATCTCCAGCTGCTACCTGTGTCCTGTCTTTCTGGTGTCGGCCTCAAGGTAACGCCCGCCCAGGATTGTACTTTTCCTCAATGGTTCGCCGTGATGAAGTGGATCGTCATTTTCTGCGTCCATGCTTTGTAGATAGGTATATGTACTATGGGAACTATGTTTTGGATTCATTCATAAAGAGATTCTCAATTTTGCTTGCAGCTATTGGGAGAAATTCGGCAATGAGTTTCTTTCCTCGTCGATGAAGTCCACATCGTCGGAATATTCCATCTCTAGTGGTATACCCAGTTTCGGGACTGGGATGGGGATGGGGGTGGGGTGGAGTTTGTTTGGTTTACTCTTGTGGAATTTTCCCCGCACGGATTTCAATGCAGCAGTAAGGTAACAGGTGGAAAGCACAGGGGATAGACCATCTCCCTGTGGGGAGGAGCCGATTGATGTCTCAAACTCTACAGGCTTCACCGAGGTGACTAGCACTCTCAGCTTGATGTCTGCAAGCAGTAGTCTCACTAGTTGTAGGTCATCTTCATTGCAACTGGCCTGGCGTAGTACATCTAGGATTTTTGAGCGCTTAATTGTGTCGAAGGCTCGTGACATGTCAATGCCCATTTTGTGGAAATTCCAATGTTTAGACATGACAACCAATACGAGCATGCGTTGAGCCCATGCAATATCTGCGCAGCTGTGTCCACGTTTGAAGCCACTTTGACATGAGGCGGTGAAGTCATCGATCTTGTTTCGACTGCGGCATAGAGTATAACATTGGATAGGATTTTCTGTACGCTGCTGAGGAGTACAACGGTCCGCAGATTGGCTGGGGCCCATGTGTATTTTGGGCGTGGGTAGCACAATAAGGATGCCTTGGCCTACAGCGTCGAATTGAAGAACGAGTGGCAAATTGGCAATACAAGCTGAATTGATATTCTCATATAGCTCATATATATGTATGAACACGATGTGGTACATTACATAATCATGCAGGTAGCTTTGATGATCGCACGACCGCCTTTTGTTGATTATGAGCTCTGTGTTCAGTGTGGCCCATACCCGTCAGCCACGTCCTACCAATATAGAGCTGTAGATACAGGAGTGTCATTCACGAACAATAGACGAAGCAAATCTGCCACTCAAGTATAGGATGCCATCATCAATTACGTCACAAATAGGCTGACGTCACTATCATAATTGACAGGAATACTCCGTCATAAACTTGGAATAGTCCGTCAAGTGTACGAATCGTATGTCTTTGACGCATTTTCTGTTTAATACACATTCTGTTGACTATTCTGAAACAAATTTGACTGAGCGCTGTTGCTCAACATCGCCCAGTCAAATTAGTTTCAAAATATTCACCGTTCAAGGTATTCAAGGTTCTACCAACCCTAACACGGGCAAAGCGTGGGAGGACTTTGGCTAGAAATGGGCGGGGCAGAGCTAAAGTTGATTCATCCATTTGTTTGCATCCACGCATGGCCACCTTTGATTAGTAATATGTTTTCTATGCACGTTGAAGGGTACTTTAGTGGGAGCAGGATGTGATTGATACATGATTCTGTATTTTCTTGTGAAAGAAACTGAGTGACAATTCACTCCACCAGGAATATTGTCGCTGGCCAGTTCAATAACTGACTGTCTCCGCAAATACAGACACAGTATCGCATCCAGTGACTGGAAATTGATAGCTAGGGCATTCGGTGATCGATCAATCCCAACACGGCGAGGTGTGGGTGGAGCTTAGCTAGTGATGGGCGGGGCATAGCTAAAAATGGAAAGGTCCATTGCGTCACCTATAAGCTGACTTAACGATCAAGATGCGCATTGAATAACGTATCTAGCTCCATCATGAACATTTAAAAGTCAGTCAAGAGTACGAATTGTATGTCATTGGTGGATTTGGGCCTACCTTACCATTTAATAAACATTATGTTGAATATTTTAAATCTAATTTGGCTGGACGCCGTTGCCTACACACACACACGCACGCACGCACGCACGCACGCACGCACGCACGCACGCACGCACGCACGCACGCACGCACGCACGCACGCACGTACGCACGCACGCACGCACGCACGCACGCACGCACGCACGCACGCACACACATTTAATTATATGCATCCTCACGCCGCATAGCGCATTAGGGTGTGAAGTAGTAGTCCACTTCGATGAATAGTGACTGCGCTTTAATTATCCGCATGTATTATTCTATATCTGATCCATGTTTGTGACAATCGCCACCCCGCCTCCTGAGTATTAATCTAAGTTTGCGATATCAGAGTAGCCTATATCGCAGTATTCTGGTGGGGTAGCTATACGATTTCACTTCAAAGAGAATGTGACAGAGGTAGATGAACAAGAGCAGAAGCTATAAGAAGCTATATAAATGTTCCATGAACAGTCGTATTAGAACTATGCCTTGTGAACAGCTAAGATTGAGATGTGATATAGTAGAAATGGGATGATAACAAGGACGAGCCAACGGCAACAACACGAATATTAAAACAATGGGCAAGAAATCATAGGCCCTTACAAGATATGAGAAAGGAATATATAAATATTTATTTTAAACATTGTACACACGACCATGATAAAAATGTTGCATAATGTGGATTCACACTTTGTAAAGAGATGTAGAGAGTACAGGTGTTTTACTCCTCTGAGAGAACACAAATACCAAAGATGTCACTGGCAAGCTTCACATTCCAATTTCCATTACAAACAGACATCTGCTATTAAATGCAAATTGTGATAGTCTGATGAACGAGAGAGAGAGAGAGAGAGAGAGAGAGAGAGAGAGAGAGAGAGAGAGAGAGAGAGAGAGAGAGAGAGAGAGAGAGAGAGAGAGAGAGAGAGTACTTAGATTCCGAATCGTCCGCTTCTAACGTCTGTATAACTAAGAGTTTCCAAAGAATATGAGTTCAAATACCACGAACTGAAACATAGATCTGTATGATGCACATGAGCACCGTGAAGCCAATCACACCCAATGGTCCTTTGTCTATATAGAAGCCTAAATTCAGATTAGACAAACAGCAACAATCGCCTAAGCCTAGTGGACGAATCCAATCTTTTAAGTATATGATGAATTATATAATTGAATAATGAATTACGTCACGTGTAGGCAGACGTCACAATCAAAATGAGTAATGAATGATGTGGCTAAGTCTGTCATGAACTTTTAAAAGTCCTTCACATTGTACGAATTGTATGTCTTTAGTATTTAATAAATATTCTGTTGAATATTTTGAAACTAATTTGACTGGGCGCTGATGCTGCCATAGGCCTACCCTGTCAAATTTGTTTCATGATATTGAACATATTAGCTGTAGAGTTACCACGAATTTGGAATTATGGGATTTCAAGGTTCAAAGTATATAAAGCGATCCCACCACGCGCAACGCATGGGCGGAGCTTAGTTAGATATGGGCGGGGAATAGCTAAAAATAGATTCATCCATTCAGATTTCATAAAAACTGACCACATTTTACTATTGGGTGGTTTCAAATAGACATTTGAATAGTCTGGAATAGTTGTCAATAGACTGCTATTTATTATTCACAGTGAGCGTATATTACACCTTTGAACCAGACCCTCAATTTCATGATATTCATGCAGGTAACATATTGAATATTTTAAAACTAATATATATATATATATATATATATATATGACAGCGGGTTTGGCGCGACAATCGATATAACGCGCGAGATTGCAGATGCCCACTAGGACTAATACGTGTTCGTTAAATATCCTCAAACCGGCGTGCTGTCATACACGGAATAGGGAGATCAGTATTACCGATTCTGCCGAATCCAGAATAACGCAAATTCTCCTCGGTGAGTAATTTCCAGGCCCGGTTATTAAATAAATTATTTCCCGAAAATAAATATTATATTGAATATTTTGAAAATTAATCTGACTGGCGCGCAATTTGGCAAGGTTTAGTTAGAGGAATGTCACGGGACAGGAAATTATCTTGCTAGAACTGCTGGCTATGGCTAGATCCAAATGACAATGGACCTTTCCATTTTTAGCTATGCCCCGCCCATCACTAGCTAAGCTCCACCCACACCTCGCCGTGTTTGGATTGATCAATCCCCGAATGCCCTAGCTATCAATTTTCTGAAAACTATACAGGGAAGCTGTTGAATATTTTGTAACTAATTAGACTGGGTGCTGTTGCTGCCATAGGCAGCAACAGCGCCCAGTCAAATTAGTTTCAAAATATTCACCAGAATATTTATTAAATAGTAAAAGCAAACAATTTGTACAACAGCCCATAGACCGTCATCAAATATGCGTTCGTGACGTACTTATCGACGCCATTCATGACGTCATTCATTATGATGTCATTGTACACGCCACGCAGTTCATTATGACGTCATATGATGGGTGTGTACTCTGGAAAGGTGAATTGGAATGACATATTGATATTTGACATGCGTCTCACTTGTGCCAACGTATAGCATTTAATGTATGTTTCTATAGTTAACCCTTTAACACATAAGATGCCCAAATACAACTCCTGCAATGGTCTTGTGAAATGCCCATTTACAGAAAAAGAGAAGATTGTTTTTGAAAATTTACCATTGGAATGACTGGGTCAATAACCGAGCCGGTCATTCCAGTTGTACGGTTTCAAAAATACTCATCTTGTTCTGCAATTAAACATTTTCTATTAAGAAACTTAAATACCAATTACAATATATCTGATGGTTGAAACGAGCTGATTATTATTCCTACTTATCGTAATAACTATTAATTTGTCTTAATGTGGTGTTGTTAAAAGATGACCTCATAACAGGGCATACACTGAATGCGAACAACAATGCGTTCTGGACTACTCCCCACGACTGTCATTATATTCATCGTGATGTCAAACACAGTCTCCAGTTTTGAACCACGTGATGAGGGGCAGTGCTATAAGAGGACTCGGCTAGCCTCCACACAGACGTCTCAAAGGTAACAATAGCATTCTTTTTCTCAGATGTTTATTTATTTCAGCTATGCAGCATCAGTGCTACACAGGTCGGGTTATACGTACGTATGTTCTTGACCAGAAGGATCCTTGACCCGCGGATCCGCAGTTTCCAAAACAATTGTGCCCAAGGCCGTAATTGCAGGAACTACGAAGCAGGGAGCAAACGCATTTTCTCTTCATCGGTTCTCGTCACGATCCAAGATATCCCTATGCCATTCGTGCCCGGTATTATATTACCAGTCTACGTGAGCGTTTATAACGGGGGATCACAGTCCCATATCTTCTCAGAAAAATCCGTCACCGTATCGAATACAAGAATGTCTCCCGGCCAAACTATCGGCTCGAATCTGTCATGAGATAGAAGTGATCACCAGAAAGTTGTGCTACAGCATACATTGTGGCAGAGTCTTCATCCTCAATGCAGCTAAGACTGAAGTGCGGTGAAGTAGTTGATGCCATTACCCCCAGTGTGTATACTACCACAGACTGACACTGTTTATATCATAGTCATGCACACACACATATATTTCGTCCACGCAATAATGTCCGCTTAAAGCATTGACTGCCGACATAAGTATCTTCTTTCAACTGGCAATACGTGTGCCTCTGGTCATATTCTGTTATGCGTGCCTCCAGTCCTATTCTTCAAGAATCTCTCGCTTTCAGCACATTGAAATAGCCCATATGTGCGGGTGGATCAACCAACTTCACATGCTGTTCTGCCTGTGTGCCTGCCTGCCTGCCCGGCTGCATGCATGCCTACTTGCCTGCCTGTCGCCTGCCTGCCTACATGTATGCTTGCCTTTCCTGCCTAACTGCACGCTTGCCTGCCTGTGTGTATGTAGTTGCACGAATTTTCCATCTGATCGTCCATCCGACCGTCTGTCCATCCTTTCATCAATCCGTCCATCCGCCCGTCTATCCGTCCGCCTGTCTATCTTTATGCGTGTTCAGCGCTATGGGCCATGTCCTGCAGGAGCGGATCAACCTTGGATGGAAATTTGCCCTTTAAGTCATGTAGAACTGTTTTAATTTTGGGATCAAAAGATTAATCGGCAAAAAATAAACAGCAAGGTCATCGAAAAAGGGCTTTGCGATAACTCATGTTCTATTGAAATGATCTTCACCAGCGGTGTGTGGGAGATTGCCATTGCGGTGCTAAAGAAGCTATTTAATGCTAGGGTCAAAAGGTCAAAAATCCATAGATCAACGGTCAAGAACATCGAAAATGCTAAGTAGCCGAGACTCAGAAGTCTCTGAAATGCTATTTAAAATCAGACAGAACGGCCATTTTGCCGAAGAAGATCCGTCTCACACTAATTTGTCACCTTGTATTTAGTGGTCTGTCATAGACAAGCGACACCGGCAACATCAGGATATCGTGTGTGTATTTGTGGCCATAAGATGTGATTTCTTGCTTAAGTGGAGCACAGATAATAGATGAATCCATGTATGCCCATCCTCCACCCATTTCTAGCCAAGCTCAGCCCACACTGTGCGCGTGTTGAAATCAATGTATATACCGTGAACCCTGAATTACCAAAATCCCAATTTCAAGGTAACTATATAGGGTAGCTGTTGAATATTTTAATAACTAATTTCATTGGGATCTGTTGCTGCCTTAAAATATTCAACAAACTGCTTATTAAATAGCATAGACACACAATTCGTGCACGTGGCGGGCATTTCAATGTTTATGACTGAGCTAGATACCTCACAATGTATTATGACGTCAGCCTACATATTGAATTATGACGTCAAATACTTGATTGACAGATGGGATCCCGCCATTACTCACACGTGGCATCTTAATACAGATTGATTTTAAAGAACGGCCATCTGTTTGCTCAGAATTGCGGTAGCCATCTCAACAGGCATGGAATTTTATCCCTTTACTGACCAAATTTGGTCAAGAAAATCTAAATATTTCCTTATTGAATGTCCATTCGCAGGCCAAGAGAAGACTATTTTTGAAGATTTAACACTGGAAAGGCTGGATCGATTACCCAGCCAGTCATTCTAGTCGTAAATTTCCGAAAGCATGCTTCTGTAGGCCTGCAAATATGCATTCCTCAAGACCTCTGAAGAGGCCGGGTCTGGTCTGCTCGTCATAAAAGGAAGTAGGTGTTATCCTATAAAATACAGGTGATCGCTAGAGTATATACATATTATATAATTTCTTACTAGAGTGTCTCCGGTTTTGGAGTCGTGGGAGACATATCTATTGCTGCTAGTCGGGTTCTGTGGATTCTCTGTATTGTTGGCCCTGTTATACAACGGGGTGAGGAGCCGCATCTTCAAAGACACAAACAACTTAGATATCAGCTTTGATGCCGGAGGACGAGTGACACTGAGTCTGACTGCTGTAACGGTAGCAACCCAGTTGTTATGGCCTGCAGACTTTCTACAGAGTGCAACCATTGCTACGGCGGTATAAAGATTAAGAATAATAATAATAATAATAATAATAATAATAATAATAATAATAATATTAATAATAAAATAATAATAATAATAATAATAATAATAATAATAATAATAATAATACTGACGTGACTGTAAATCTGCGATGTATGGCCATGAAAGATCATCTAATATCATCTAATATTCCCAATGGACATGCCTAATTAAGGGAAATCAATTTCTGCAAAAAGACAAAAACTGGCAACATTGATGCCTAAGGGGTGATATTGACATTGAGCTCGGATCACTTCGAAACCATCGCCATTGGATTAGGCTTACGTGATATACGTCTGGTAAGGTTTTCATAAAAATCCAGGAAAAACCCTGAAGTGTCAAATAACCGAGAATTTGCAAAGGTTTGGTGGCTTCTTTGGATTCAAAATATAATTTTCCTTTCAATCTAAATCAGCTTGTATGGATAAATGGAGGTAATATATGCCTAAAACGACAACTGGTATCTTGCGACTCTAATGGTTTACCTTAATTGATGTCGGTCCACTTCAAAATCACCACCATTTGGATCCGGCATCCGTGATATACCGTCAGTAAAGTTTTGATGAAAGTCAATGAAAAAGCCCAGAAGTGTCAAATAACCGACAAATTGCAAAGGTTTGGGTGGGTCCTTGAATTCAAAATATAACATTTCATTCAATCTTAAACTCTTAATCAGCTTGTATGCGTAAAGTGAGGTAATGTATGCCAAAAACGAAAACTAGTATCTTGCGACTCTACTGGGTGACCTTGACCTTGAGGTCGGATCACTCCGAAACCATCAACATTGGATCCATCATATATCATATTCCTCTGCTAAAGTTTTCATAAAAATCAAAATGATCAAATAATCAAGAAATGTGCAAAGATAGGTACGTGGTCCTAAAACCTAACATTTCACTCAGTCTAACGATCTCAATCAGCTTGTTTGAGTAAAGGGAGGTAATCTATTCCAAAAACGAAAACTGGTAGTTAGCGAATCTAACGGGTGACCTTAACCTTGAGGTCGAATCACTCTTAAAACATTACCATTGGATCCGGCATATGTGATATATCTATGGTAAAGTGTTCATGAAAATCAAGGACAGGTTCCTGAGGTGTCAAATTTCGAAGATATGTTGGTGGTCCTAAAACCTAACATTTCACTCAATCTAATAATCTCAATCAGCGTGTATGGGTAAAGGGAGGTAATCTATGCTAAAAACTAAACCTTATAATTTTTATGCCCAAGGTGTGTTGTACCACCTAGGTCCGTAACCCCGAGGTGCCGAAACATGAAAGGACGGCACCGGGTACCGCCTATTGCGGCCATTGACCTTCTCTGATGACGAGCAGTTCATTTCTGCCAAAAACAAAAACTGGGAATTGTGTTGCCCATGGTGTACCCTTCTACTTGGGCGGGAACCTGCAGATCAATTAACACATTCAGGACTACAAGGCTAACATCCTTATCAAGAAGTGTGGTGATCCGATCAAAATTCTAGTGGTAGTCACTGTTCAAATATCCATCCTGAAAATCCCCATTCATTCCTAATATGCTCATATTCAATGCAATGTAGGTCAAACAAATAAGATCAACGTCACGTTTTAGGCGGACAGGCATCTTCAAAACTTCAGGGGTTACATCCTACCCATGTATGGTGGTGATCCGATCAAAACTACAGGTGTAGTAGCACTTCAAAGATCAATACTGAAAATCCCCATACATTCCCCTACCTCGTGTTCGAGTGATATAAAATGACAACTAAATTCCGATCACATTAATCAGTTTGTCTAGAGCCTTTTTCAGTAGCAATTCCTGTTTACTAGCCAGTAGTAAACAGATATGGAACTACAATTAAATGTCACATTAATCATTTTGACTAGTGCCGCTAGCAATCTCAGTTTACTTACTGCTTAATAAAGACGAAAATTAGAATCTAAATATTTTGGACATTTATTCGCGAATCATCTTGTCAGGCACCCTGCAGACTGCGAACATGGAACCACGTTTGTTGATCTAGACCTAGTGGTTCGGGAGAAGCAACCAGCAGAGCCTTTGAAAAATAATGCAAGATGGCCGCCAAACTAATCACCGTTTCATTCCCAACAATCGGAGGGCAAATTTTCCAGATAAGCTATTTTCCTCTAGTTCGTACTTTCGCCGTCTCGCTGCCATTTTCCCCGTAGCTGACCATTTGACAGTGAACAACGCAAACAAGCGAATCTTCGCACTTTCAGCGGTATCCTTTGTTTCCCGCCATACTGTCAAATCCGCCCGATAGTTGGTGTCTATCAGTTCTACCCATTGAAATAAAGCATACATTGCTACCACGACTAGGCCTATACTACTTGTAGTCTAGTCGTAGGAGCCAGTTTTGTGACTCAACCTAGACACAATTCCTTTTTGTGTCATTCGATTTGTAAGGTGACCATGAATCACATACTAAAAATTCCCATCGATCCCTTTTGGGCGGAATTTTTGGCGAGGGTTTGAATTTGAGCATGTTTTTATTTTGTTCTCAAACCGCTTTTATAGATATCTTAAATCTATGTTCACGATCTTCTTTAAAATCATATCTAACATCTCATTTGTCGTATTACCTTTACTAATACATTGTTAAGGTGTCTCATGATAGATTTAACTTGTATTTGAATTTGAATATGTGGTTGTTTATAATTTTACTAATATTTGTTTCAGGGTAAATTTAGAAATCTCGTTATCAAGTAAATCAAACGTCATTTCTGCGAAGTCATAATTATATAGAGTGTGCATAATGGCTTGATTTCATTCTTCCTCTTGAAACAATATAAAATACACGTGTGCTATTCAAATGTGCTATGGCAATCTGCATGGCTCCTAAGAAGATAAAATGACCCGACGCCAAATTGGTCCGGCTTCATGCAACATATCGTCACACCACCTGACGGAGAGACTGTGGACAGGTCAGAGGTACTAATACTGCCAATGATCGACCTGAATCCAAATGATGAGACATGCATCCACTCCACGCTGTTGTACATCCATGAACAGGCAAGCCGCCTCAACTTGCTAACAACCTGTGTAGCATTCGATCAAGCACTTTGGCTAAAGGCAATGGAGATAAAGGTTGCCAAAGGTCTTGACAAAATAGTCTTGCGTCTCGGAGGGTTCCATCTGCTAATGAGCTCATGTAGTAGTATCTTTCATATAATGAAAGGATCTGGAATAGAAGAGGCATTAGCTGAAGTGTATGGTCAGAATGCAGTGACCCATATGATGAGTGTCAAAAGCTATTGCTCGGGCTCTGTGTGGTTTCTACCTAATAGAGGCAGCACTAACTACAAAATTGCTAGCTTCTCTACTCCCTCAGAATTCCAGCGACAGTGAAATGGAATGTGGAGAGAAAGATACAGATTTTGAATCAAATAAGTCTTTCTTTGTTGAGCCAAGTTCAAGCTGTGCTGATGAACGCATGGATATGGATAGGCCAACTAATATAATAGCAGAAAAAGTCAAAGAACTTGAAAAGCTACTGAATGGTGTTCTTGACCTTAGCATTAATCCGGACAGGCTTGCTGACTACAAATAACTCATCACACTGGATGAAGAAATGGAAAATATAAAGACACCATTGAGTGCTCAATCTAAGACTGGCAAATTATGGATACAGTTTCTAGAATACATCAAAGACATAAAGGACTTTATCAGCTTTGAGAGGCTCGGTATGTGGGAAAATAATCTTGTTGCTGTAAGCAAGTTTCTCAACCTCT
The DNA here is from genome assembly GCA_034401795.1 of Chaetoderma sp. LZ-2023a. Taxonomy (NCBI): domain Eukaryota; kingdom Metazoa; phylum Mollusca; class Caudofoveata; order Chaetodermatida; family Chaetodermatidae; genus Chaetoderma; species Chaetoderma sp. LZ-2023a. The sequence continues at coordinate 89,847,208 of CM067366.1, read as the reverse complement.
TTGCAGCAACTGGGCATATACACTGTGCTAAGAGTACGCGTCTGTATCTTCAGGAGATGCGAAACTACCTACTTCTCACCCATGGATGTATAGAAAATTCGTGGAGGAAGGCTACCATATGTTACGAAGAAGTGGTCGTGTATAGTCTGGACGGCGGGCTGATCCGTTATAGAACTGGTTCTGATGAGGTCACTGAAAAGCTGTGGTGGACTGACTCGAGGAAGGGACATGACAGAAAGCATGAGGCATCAGTGGGTTTACACAATGCACGCATGTGCTATTGTGCATGATGCCATGTCAAGTCTGATTGGGAAGCGACACCTTGCGAGTGATCAACATGTGGACATGGGAAGAACTAGACGTGAGCACGATTTGCAAGGCGTGAGGAAAATTATGGAGCGGTTTCAAGCATGACCCCTTTGATGCCAATATCTCACAACTGAGATCGCTAGGCAGTGGTCTGAGTGACGGGAAGAGGATGGCACCAACTGTGATGAGACCGAGAAAGTTGGTAAAGTGTTACAAGACAGCATGGATAGTAAATTTGTAAATGAAGCATCCATGAAGAGGTTTCAGATGGTATGCACACTAGATGACCTTAAACCTTAAGATTGATAAACAAATTGTGTGAATTGATCCATCGGTTTTGTTCATGCGATGTACTTGCGCAAAGAGAAGTTGAAGATAGTCTTCCTTACTTTAAACACGAAATGACTGCAGTCCCTAACTCGTTATTCAAAGATTTTTCCATGCGGAAGGTGGATAAATCAGATCTAGCAAGAAAAATACAGATTCATCTGACAAACATCATCGAAACTAAGTCCCCATTACCAAAGCATAGCATGCCTGTGATAGATGGGGGCTGGCTTCTACATTATATAAGATGGCCACAAATACCACATATGCTCAGGTGCTTGAACAGTACAGTTCATATCTTGAACACACGTACAAGATGAGTTGCACTGTGTTTGATGTATATGAGGATGTTCTTTCAACCAAGGATCATGAACAAGGTCGACGGCAAATAGGCCAGATCTCTGCTGATATATTGGTGAACGTCACAGCGAAGGCTTATGCTGACCAGGAGGTATTCCTCGCGAATAAACGAAACAAGACCCAGTTAATTAGCCTTCTGTCAGGTCATCTTCAATCGATCGGCCATGCTACGAAGGTAAATATGGGAGATGCAGATACACTGATAGTAGCAACGGCACTTGACTATGCTAGAGATGGTCAGCCAGTCCTCGGTATTGCAGAGGATACTGACATCTTCACAAGGTTACTGTATCACTGGGACGATAGATTGGCAGACATTTTCTTGAAGAAGGAAGTGAAACGCTCAAAACTTCGGCAATTGTACAGTCTCATTGAAGCTGCTGATGTCGCCCCAGCAAAGATACGAAAGCGTATTCTTATAATTCATGCCTGGAGTGGGTGCGATACAACTTCTGCCACGTTTGGCCATGGTCAGACGAATCTTCTGACGGTAATGTCTAAGTCCAAAGGGGTACAGCATTTTTCTAATACAATCTGGAGTTGTGACACATGACAGGAACACGTTGGCAGTGCAGAAATTAGTCTATTCCGTTGCCTGTATGGTGGCACTTCGTCTTCTTCTTCTTTTCGATCGCTGGTATCACACTTGGAGAGCCGTTCTCAAGATGAAATCTGTGGTTTTCTGCAGTTCTTCCACAGGCCCATACAGCTTTTCAAGAAAAGAGGTTGACAAAGGCCAGATCTCTTCTCTCAGCAGCCGATACGTACTGCAACATTGAAGTATGTGCTCTGTGGTCTGTTCTGCTTCTCCACAAGGACAAGCGGGCGATGTCGTAAGGTGGAACCGCATGTACATGTGTTGGTTTAGTCTGTTGTGTCCAGTTCTGAGACGAAAAATGGTCACTTGCTCTAGCCTCGAGAGATGATGGTAGGCATCTTCTGATTAAGGTATTCTATAGAATGACTTGATGATAGTCTTCATCTCTGTATGGGTAACCATGTTTTCTGTCAGATTCTCTTCTGCACCCACCTTTGCCAGTGGTGGCACTGAGAAGGGCAGGCTTACGTCTCTGAGATATGCCCGATATATGCAGATGGTTGTGAAGGGAAGTAAGATAGAGCCACGACTGCCACCAACTGCGCGTGGAGCTTACTTCCACAACCTCTGCGTTCACCTCCATGTTGTTAGATGGCTAACTCTTAGTACCGATGAACTGGACCACAATGATTGGAGATGGAAAGAGGAAAATGGGTCTTTATGCCCGATAGTGACGAATCTTGAAGCTGCTCCGTCGAAGGTGCTCAGTTTCATTTGTTGCAAATGCAAAGTAGCAACAAAGATTCAGTGTGGCACCATGCAATGCTTATGCAACAAAAACGGATTGAAATGTGTAATCGTATGTGCATGGTGCCGAGGTCAAATTTGCAGCAACATTGGCCATCTGGTAATTATTAATAAAGAAAATGATGGACACATCCCGACCCCAAAGCGTATGTTAATGAGCATCTCTATTCTATCCTCAGTGATAAACCTGTTTCTTTTTTCGCTGACACTTGTGCATCTCAGCTGTTGAGTGACATGGAATATATTTTATTTTTTCACATTTGTATTATTTCAGGTTGTTGATTGTGGCATTTTGTTGGAAAATAGCAAAGGAGGAAATGGAAGAAATTACCAACTGGTTTGCAATTAACAAATTATCACTAAATGTTGACAAAACAAATTATATGCTATTTACAAAGTTAAAATTAAAGAAAGAGGCCACTACAAAGATCTATATAAATAAAAAAGAAATTGAGGAAGCCCCCATTTGTAAAAAATTTGGGAGTCTACTTAGACAAACATCTGACCTCTGCTAAACAAATTGAGATAGTAACAGCAAAATTAGCAAGGGGCATCGATGTCATACAAAGACTAAAACCATATATGACACCAAATACTATTAAAACGCTATACTGCACCCTTGTTCTCCCACATCTCACTTACTGCAACACTATCTGGACAAATACGCACAAGAGCAATCTAACAAAGCTTAAAAGCCTTCAATAAAAAGGAGTACAACTTTGTTCAAAACCAGCAGGCAATATATTGAAATCCGAAATTTTTTTAAAACTCACTGACATAGGCACACTACAGATGTACACCATTGTTAAAGATTATCACCACAAAATATTGCCACAATCCATCGGCTGCAACTTCACACTCAACACAGATATCCATAAACACAAAACCAGGACCAAACATACTCTACACACCAAATTTATGAGAACAGAAACAGGAAAACGACGAATCACAATAGCAGCCACTAAACTATGGAACAGCACCCAGTACAAAAACACGCGAAAAGATCCTAAATCAGAAATCCTTTAAAAAAGTTGCCAGAGAATCCAAATTGGACAGGTATTAAATCAATACACGTTTTGCCCCTGATTGATACAGATTATCTGTTAATTTGTAATATTTAATACAAACATGAGACAAATCACACTCTGCAATCACCGCCATTATAACTACTACTACTACTACTACTACTACTACTACTACTACTACTACTACTACTACTACTACTACTACTACTACTACTACTACTACTACTACTACTACTACTACTACTACCACTACTACCACGACTGCTGCTGCTGCTGCTGCTGCTGTTGCTGCTGTTGCTGCTACTACTACTACTACTACTACTACTACTACTACTACTACTACTACTACTACGACGACGACGACGACGACGACGACGACGACGACGACGACTACGACTACGACTACGACTACGACTACTACTACGACTACTACTACTACTACTACTACTACTACTACTACTACTACTACTACTACCACGACTGCTGCTGCTGCTGCTGCTGCTGCTGCTGCTGCTGCTGCTGCTGCTGCTGCTGCTGCTGCTACTACTACAACAATCTGCAATCACCGCCATTAGTACTACTTTTTTTTAAACTTTTTTTGAAAGTCCGACGCTGACGCAGTCGGATACACTTCATGGAGGAACTTCTTTAAAAACGCTTGCAAACCCCCATAAAAAATCGGTTAAAATAGCAGGCTTTATTAATAGAATAGCAATACAAACCTAACATGTCAAAACAGTGCAAGCTAAAATACTCTATTATCATATACCACAACCGTGGCATAACTACATAGAAAACATAATTAATAAAGAGCTGATAAAATAACATAATTCAACAAAGACATTGCTATTTGCACACCGTGTAGTAGTAGGCCCAAATGGCGAGCATAGCTAACCAACAAGTGGTAAAGCGACTCATCAATAATTAGCAGTAAGCTACTGCTAATCATTGATGCCATTGAGCCGATTCATGACCGGCAGGTTAAGTAGATCATATGTAGTTTAACGTAGCACACCGTGTAGTAGTAGGGCCAAATGGCGAGTGCAGCTCGCCAACAAGTGGCGAGGTGACTCGTCAATAAGTAACAAAAGGTCACTCATTGACGCCAGTTAGCCGATTCTTAAATGCCCAACGGACGTAGTAGCCTTTATATAATATAATGCACAAAGCAAAAGTATACAAACTATGACTACTTAGATGGCGCTTTGGGTTCACATTCTAAATTTACTTCATTGTAAGTTTTTGCCCTGGAACAAATACACCTACAGTAAATATTTACAACAGGAAGCTAATTGTAAGATATCACACTCTGTTAACTTGAAAATCGGATCACCTCCAGAATATTGACATAATGCTCATTTGATATTTAAATATACTGATCTCACGGTTAGGATATTCGTCAAGATTCGAGTCTCCTAAGGCATTAAAATTTTAAAATAAAGGCAATTAAATAAAATAGCATTTATCAATATACAGCAAGCAGCGAGTGTGCTAACTTATACAAGAGCCGCTTCTGATATTTTTAGATATCCGTATTCAATTGATACTAGGCCAGTTCTGCACCATAGGTCTTTAAATCTACTTTCTCTCCCATGTTCTACTAGCCTGTAAAATTCACAATGAATGCAGTTTATCAACAATGATCGAAATATAGCTTGTATGGCTCTCTGATGGTTGTTGCCGGTTTTATCGCTGGCCTCTGAACACCGATGCTTCCAGATGGCCCACACTCATACAGATAACAGGGTTATTAACAATTCCTTCTCCTTGCTATTAATGATTCGTCCGATAGTTGAGCAATCTTTGAACAAAATTGTTTCAGCCAATAAATTCACATATTTGGTTCCAAATTTAGCAAGGAGCATATTGATATATACCCAAAAGCCTGTAGTTATGCGACACTGAGTAAATAGATGATCTATCGTTTCCTCCTCAGTAATACATAATAAGCACCGGTCTGTACATGTTATTTTACACATATAAGTAGGATGGCCGACCCATAGCCTTCGATGGAGTAATCCCCATGCCAGATCCCGTGCATTTCCTGGTAGACAAGGTAGATGCTTTCCAGGCATTTTTCCAGTTCTTTGGCGTGCATCCTCAATTGTTCCAATGCCTAACCACAATAGGAGTCTGTCTCCGACTTTGCATTAGAATTCTATACCAGTCTCTAGATGCCATGTTGTATTTTATATGTTCTGACAAAAATACTAATGTTGGTTGCAACATATCAATGTTGCCACGTGCTTTCTGCAATTTGAACCATACAGCAGGTATTGCATTCTTTATTCTAACAAATAAGCGCTGAGGATCAATATGTCTCATTGATGTTATTCTTGCTACATCTTGCATCGCAATCCATTTACGAGATTTCGGATTTGCCAAGTCACGTAAATATTGAATACCATTTTTGGCCATAGAGGGAAAATATAATACATCATCATTATCACGAATCAACTCGTTGCCCCCAAAGACGTTGCTCTAAGGCATCTTCGCAACAATTGGGTTGTGGCATTGATCGTGTAAATATTCTTAAGGCTTCGAGCTGTTCTTTATATACATTTGGAATCTTTTGATGATTAGGTGGCAGTTTATTGCACATAAATAAACATTCTACTGGAAATGAGTCAACGTACCTTTGGAGAAGTGCCCTTGAAACACTTGACCAAGATGAGTTTGAAGTAAGTAACTTATTCAAGAATTTCAATTTTAAAGAAGCACACTTTGCTGAAACATTAACCAAATTCAAGCCTCCGGCATGCTTTTCATTGGTGAGGATTGAGTGTGATACTAAATGGGCTTTGTCCTCCCATAAGAAGGACAAAGTAACGTGTTGATCTTTGACTCTACTGATTTGGGCATATGAACTACAGAAGCGGTATACCACAGTCCAGATAAAATTAAATTATTAAGGACAAATGTCCTGCCAAAGACAGTTAGGCGACGTCGTTTCCAATTTAGTAATGCACACTTTAGCTTGGATATCTTTTCTTCCCAGTTTAGTAATACATTTTGTTCTCTACAAAAGTAAATTCCCAGAATTTTTATGACATCATTTGAGCAGTTAATATCCATCACATTATCAGTTCTGCCCTTCCAATCGCCCAAAAATAATCCCTTAGATTTACCTTTATTGACTTTAAGCCCTGATGCCTTTTGAAAATCTGTTAATACTCCATTTAAAATTCTAAAATCCGTATTTTTACCCGCAAACACAGTCGTATCATCTGCATATTGAGAAACCTTTAGTGGCCTTTCTACGCCACGTATACAAATTCCTTGAAAGTCATTGCGTTGCCTCAATGTGGCCCCCAACGATTCCATAGCTATGACGAATAGAAGCGGGGACAGTGAGAAACCCTGTCTGACAGCAACTTAGAGAGATTAGTAGAGAGAGTTGTCTATAATTCTGTATTTTATTTCTGTCACCCCTCATGTATATAAGCCGAACATATGCTGGGCCATCGATGTAGGGAGATGCCCTTGCTTAATGCTGGTTGCTATTTCTTCTAATACTGGCCCAAATATGTGCCAGAATCTTTGATAAAATTCAACTGGAAGTCCGTCACATCCAGGAGACCTTTCTAACTTCACACCTTTGAGGGATTTTGTCAAATCATCAATTGTTATTGATTGGTCACAGCTTTCGCGACAAGAATCTGGAAGTCTTTTCGTTATATTGGCTAAAACATCTCTAGTTGCAGTTTAATCGCTTCCCTCAGATTTACACAATGATTTGTAAAATTCGGATACTGTTTCCATCATTTCTGCATTTGAGCACACTGATACTCCATCATTAGTCTTCAGTGAGCGCATTAATTTCTCTATACCGCTTGCTTTTTCCAAGTTACAAAAGTAACGTCTAGGCTTTTCACCCATCGGTGTGCATTTGTGCTCTTGACCTTATTTTGGCGCCATCAAACTGATATTGCTCTATTTCATTTAGTCTACCTTTTAATTTAACTAATAGTTCGTAATAATTATATTCCCCATCATTAATTTTCTTATTAATTTTACACAACGACCTCTGAAGCGCCTTTTTACGCTTTCGTATTTCACGTGCTTTCCTAATGGAATACTGCCTTGAAATATATTTCAGGTCTGATTTAGCGTCTTCCCACCAGTCTGTTATACATTCATACGAACCTCTTCTTTCATCCCAATGCCTCCAACAACTTTCCACACATTTGCGATAGCAACTATCTCGTAGCAATGCTACATTAAGTTTCCAAAATCCATCTCCTCGTTTGGCCCAGTCAGCATTGTCTAATGTGATGGAAAACATATTGTGATCAGAGAAAGTTACTGGTTTTATGTTAGTTTTACACATGGAACCTTTCAATGAACGTTCTACATAGATCCTGTCTAACCTTGAAGCTAACCTTCCATCGGTTGAAAACCAAGTAAATTCCTGGCCTTCTGGATTTTCAATCCGATAAGTGTCTAACAAGCTTTTATTTTCACAAATGTGTTTCAAAATATTATGCGATGTGTCATTAAAATTAGACCTAGAGTTTCTGTCTTTAGCCTCGTCTAATATGCAATTAAAGTCACCGCCCATAATTAAGTTTTCAGGCGTTCTGTCTTGAATTATTGTGGAAACATCATTTAGAAATTCACGGCCCAATTGATGAGAGGTAGGTGCATAAAGGCACATCAAATTTAAATTTGTGTTTAGTACATCAATTGATACCCAAATCCATCGTCCATTTGTATCTGATGACGACGATATAACGTCAACATAGTTGAGACAGCGGGGCAGGATAAGAATGGCCACTCCCGCACTATTATCTTGTGATAAAGGAACAAAATCTGCCCTTTTGAATTATCTTTGAGAGATTCATTCACTTCAGTTTTTTTAATTTTGGTCTCTTGTAGAAAAGCAATATCAACTCTCTCATTTGCTAATTCTTCAAGCAAGTGGCGCTGCTTGAATTCGGTATTTAATCCTCTGCAATTGATGGTGCAGATAATCATAATTTGTAAAATGATGTTTACAACCGTCATCATTAGATTAACTTGATTTGGTTTTTTAGCTCGTTTCTTAGACCAGTTACCTAATTTTCCTGCGAATTCAATATTTCCTAGTTCTACCACAGACAAATATTCATATTTGGAAATATCAGAATCATGGCACAGTATACGATATTTCACGCCTCTCGCAGTTACATATGGCACTAACACTTCACCCCCTTCTGATCGGTACATTACCATTTCATCTTTCATCTGGGAACTCTGTGTTTGAATGGACACATCTGATTCTGCAACTGACATTGTATCATCATCCATATCATTTATTTCAATCTCAGATTCTGAGCTATTGTCTTCTTTGTGACGCTTATTGCTACTTAAGTAACATTTGGCAGGAGCATCATTTACCGTATTTTCAAGCTGACTTAAATCAAGTGGGCTTAGCGGAAAATCGACTGAACTTTCTGTCTTCTGAGTCCTAAACTTATCCTGTCCTAATTTTAATTCATCTTCTAAGGAATTGTAAACTAGCTCTTCTGTAAGATCATCATTTTCATGCGTGTCTTTTACAGCAACGTTTGACTCCACTGCATTTTGATTATTTAGTGACTTAAGGTTATACCCTCCTCTAATTTCATCAACTGTAGTTACGTTAACAGGATTTGATGATTTGTTTGTGTCATTTACAGTGGCATGAACCACAACAACAGCTTCCGTAGCGGTTGCTTCAGAAGCATTTGACTCAGTTGCATCCTTTAATGGGCAATTATCTCCTGATACTGAGGGCTTGTTTTGATTTTTTGGACAGTGCCGTTTAAAATGGTCAGCTGAACCACAGAGCAAACATTTGTTTCGATTGGGACAATCTGTTGCCAAATGGTCAGTACTTAGGCAGATACGGCATTCTTTAATTTGCCCTCTATACCATAAGGGCAGGACAAAGCTGCCATCAAGCATCAATCTGCTTGGTAAAGGGCTATCCACTTTATCAAACCAGATACGTCTTACACCGTTTTCTAGCGTTCTGTCAAAGGGATACGCTTCCCGTTCAATCTTTTGCACTTTGCCATACTTCTTGAGTTCACTCATGATTCTGTAATCTGGAATTTCTAGTGGAACTTTCATCTTCACTAGCAACCTATCTGACTCTATTTCCTCTACGTTACAAACTTCACCTTTTACAATAAGAACATCTTCCAGAAGCTTTTCCTTGACCGCCTCACTGTTACATTCCATACAGTTTTAGTAACATTGATAAGCCCCTGCAAAGTAGCAGGTCCCGCGCCAACGACGTCCTTTAACCCATGATACACGTCGATAGCAGTCACACCCCACCCCTTCGTTGTTATTTTAAGGCTTAGGGTACGCTTATAGGTTGCCATGGTGGTTTATTAAAGGAGGAATCCCATACTACTATAATATATAATATAAATATACACTTATATAACACCAGGACGTCAGGGAAAGAGCTAAACACTAGAAAAATAGTGTCCCCATTTGAAACCCTGACGTCTACCAAGAAATATACGAATAGAGAGTACAGTCGTATATTTGTTAGTTTGAACCACTTTCTAAGTGGTTCACTAACACCTAGTCGATTAAAGTATACTAACAAATATATGAATAGATAGTACAGTCATATATTTGTTATTTGACCGGGGACAGCCAACTGACTATAGGGATTTATGTAATTAAAGAACTAGGCTTGTGCTTACAAATGACAAAGGAATTAAATCCACCCATTCAAGCGATCTTGCCAAATATAATGCGCTAGTCTACGAACTATAGAAATAGCAGACTGGCGCGGGGAGAAATGTATTGCATTGACCACAGTAAGAGGAGCCCTATTAAATGGCGGAAACCGCCAGCTAAGAGGAATGCCTTTAGAAAATGGAGACACAAAATGCGCTCCAACCAAGACAAGAATTTACAACTTAAACATAAAGTTTGAAAGGAAATACTAATACGAAATATATGTATAAAATTTATCCACAAAATCGCGCTAGAAACTAGCAAATTCGGGCAGCAATTGCAGAGCTAAATAAACGCGTGCGTTCACTTCGACTACTACTACTACTACTACTACTACTACTACTACTACTACTACTACTACTACTACTACTACTACTACTACTACTACTACTACCAACTACTACTACTACTACTACTACTACTACTACTACTACTACTACTACTACTACTACTACTACTACTATTACCACGACTGCTGCTGCTGCTGCTACTACTACTACTACTAAAACAACTACTACTACTACTTTTTTTTTCTTTTTTTTTGAAAAACCGACCCTGACTCAGTCGGACAAACTTCACGGAGGAACGCCTTTAAAAAGGCTTGCAATCCCCCAGGAAAAAAACTGGTGAACTAGTAAGCCTGATTAATATTACACCAAAACAAAAGATAAATAATGAGCATTAATACAATCTATAAAAATATATGGCTTAAAAATTATAGATACAAAACGATAGGCTGATAAAGATCCGATAGCAAAACAAAACTTAACAAAGGCATTACTATTCAACCCAGGTGTAGTAGTAGACCCGTGTGGCGAGTGCTGCAACTATCCAACACATGAAAAGTGCCGCGTCCATCAATGACAAATAGGTCAATCATTGACGCCAGTGGGCTGATTCTTTAAAGATCAGCGGGCGTAGTAGCATTTGGGTAGTATAATACATATAGTCGGCAGAAAAATTACATAAAAATAGATAGCGCTCTTGTTTACATTTTCAATTTACTTTATTGTAAGGTTTTGTAAATTACCATTCAATCCATGTGTGGTAGTAGGCCCATGTGGCGAGTGCAACTATTCAACAAATGAAAAATGACTCGTCAATCAATGACAAATAAGTCAATCATTGATGCCAGTGGGCTGATTCTTTAAAGATCAGCGGGCGTAGTAACATTTGGGTAACATAACATATATAGTCAGCAGGCAAATTACAGAAAAATAGATGGAAATAGATGGCGCTCTTGTTTACATTTTTGATTTACTTTGTTGTAAGGTTTTCTAAATTACCCGGGAACAAATAACCCTATAAAACCTGTGCAAGTTTCTAAAATTATGCGGGACGATTTTATAATTCAATGGCAACTTACTTTATCGATTGATTATTAAATTACCCCAGTCTGTTTATGTGTTACCATGAATTATTAAACATAACAATATCAAAGTGCAGACTAAAATGAATTACAGGACACAGATTAATTAAAAGACACAGATAACTCAGATGTAGTAATTAAATGATTTAAGCTAGTGCAGGCTCATTTATTTTTACAGTTCCCAACTCTATTGAAACTATGTTTGTTTTGCACCATATGTCCTTGAATACTTTTTCTTTACCATGCTGCTTTAATCTAAAATATTCGCAAGGAATATGATTCAGCAGCAATGAACGAAATATTGCCTTTATTGCTCTATTGTGATTGCCCATAGATGGATTTTTCATCTGTGCACACCAATGTTTCCAAATGGCCCAAACACCTATGGTTAGCATTGTTATTAAAACAGTCCTTTCAGACTTTATGATATTTACACCGCTTGATCCAAATTCTCTAAATAAGACTACATGTGTTTCTAGAACAATGGGCTTCACTCCAAATTGTGCCAAGATTTGGCTGATATAGTCCCAAAATTGTGACGATATTGGACATTCCGCAAATAAATGCTCGATTGTTTCCTCGTCTGTTTGACATAAGTAACACCTATCAGAAGTCGTAATATTGCACGTGTATGTCAAGTGTCCCACCCATAGCCGTCGATGTAGGAATCGCCACAATTAACCACGAGCCATATTTGGTATGTATGGGGAATGTAAGATTTTCCATACATTTTTCCAACTGGATGGTTTATAGCTTGAGTCATCCCATCTCCTAATTGCTATGGGAGATGTTACTTGTTTTCGTCTCATAATGTTGTACCATTCCTTGGATCTCATCTTGTATTTTAACATCTCATCATCAAGAACTAATGCAGGTTGTAGAGTCAAACTATTATTATTTACATTTGGCAGACGAAACCATTCAATTGGTACAGCATGTTTTATTTTATTTAGCAACCGCTGGACATCTATATGCCTCATATGTGTTTTTCTAGCTACTTCTTGCATTGAAATCCATATACGTGTTTGAGGGTGTATCATATCAGATAAATGTTGAATGCCATATTTTGCAAAGGATGGTAGATAATGTACTGCATTGTTATAACATATATTACTATTGACCCACAATTGCTGTTCTAGTACTTAATAATAATAATAATAATAATAATAATAATAATAATAATAATAATAATAATAATAATAAGTGAATTTATAACGCGCCAAACTCCACGCAAGCATGCTCGTAGCGCAAGACAATGAAATGATAATATAAACATTAATTTAAATTCTGGTACGCTTGTTTAAAGAGATGAGTTTTAAGATTTGATTTGAATGTTGTAAGATTTTTTGACAATTTTAGATGAATAGGGAGGTTGTTCCATTCAGTGGCGGCCGAGAAAGAAAATGTTCTAAAGCCGTATGAATTCATTTTGTATTTTGGGATTTTGAGCATTTGCTTGTTTAGGGATCTAAGTGACCGGGTTGGTTGGTATGGCTCGACTAATGCAGAAAGGTATGTAGGTGCAGTTCCTGAGACACACTGGTAAGCTAGACAGAGGATTTTAAATTGGATACGTTGAGCAATTGGCAACCAGTGAAGCTTATGGAGAATCGGAGTGATGTGTGCATCTTTTGCCTGGCGTGAGATTATTCGTGCTGCTGTATTCTGAATAGTTTGGAGCTTGTGGATGTTTTCTTTTGCCATGCCAATACAGAGACTATTGCAGTAGTCCAACCTAGACATTACCGTCATGATCACTAATTTTGTGGTAGCCTCTGTGGTAAGATAATTCCTGATGTGTGCAATGTTCCGCAGCTGCAAAAAGCACACTCTGCGCAGATAGTTTATATGTTTATCCATGCACAACTCGCTATCCAGTATCACGCCGAGGTCTTTAACCGTGTTGGAGATCGGAATTATATTTGTACCAATGACTAGACTACTTAGTTCTGTTTTGTCTCGTCTGATAGATGGACCCACCAACATACATTCAGTCCTTCCAGCATGTAGGTGGAGGCATGTATCTGTCAAATATTTCTAACTCCTTAACTTGATCTTTAAACACATCTGGTATCATTTGGCTATTCGGAGGTGGATTCTTTGAGGTAAAAACATGCTCCGCCAGAAATGGTTCGACAATTCTCTCCATGAGAGCTCGTGAAACACATGCCCTCGTCTCATCTGATGTAATAAGATCATTCAAAAAGGTTAACCTTAAAGAAACACATTTCACTTTGATATCAATTAAATCAAGTCCTCCATCTAACTTGGCATTATTGAGAACATGATGGGAAACTAAATGATTCTTTTCTTCCCATATGAATAACAATATCAACTCATTAACCTCATTTTCTACATGTTTTGGCATGTGTACAACAGATGATGTATACCATAGCCCAGATAATGCCAAGTTGCTGACAACGAACACTCTACCAAAAATTGAAAGATGACGACGCTTCCAATTTGTTACTATTCTCTTAAGCTTAGATACTCGTTCATTCCAATTTTGCATCTTCATCAATTCCCTCTGACTTGTACAATGACTCATAGTAATTGCATACAATAGTACTCAATTCATTGTTGGTAAAGACGGTTGAACCATCCGGCATGTTTAATGAGCACATCACCTTATCTATTGCCCAGGCTTTTTCTAATGTGCAGAAATATCGGGTTGGCTTTTTCCCTTCTGCGTGCATCTGGGCTCTTGCTCTAATCTATGCACCCGCAAACTCATATTGTTCTATATCTCTTATTTTACTTTTAATTTTAACCAGTAATTCATAATAATTATCTTCACCATTATTTACTTTAGCATTAATTTTCATCAGTGATTGATGAAGTGTTTTCTTCCGTTTGCGTATTTCCCGTGCTTTTCTAATAGCATACTTTCGGGGAAACATACTTTAAATCCAGTTTTACATCCTCCCCCCATTGCAATGTGCTCTTATATGATGCTTTCCTATTAATCCAATATTGCCAACAACTCTCTATATTATTCTTATAAAATTCTTCTCCCAACAGTGTTGTGTTTAATTTCCAAAACCCAACCCCTTTTGTTACCCAATCATCATTGGCAAAGGTTACACAAACCATGTTATGATCGGAGAACTGGCTTAATATTAATATCTCTCCAGTACCCAGTCAACAAACTATTCACATAAATTCTGTCGATCCTTGAACCAACTTTACCATCTGCCGAAACCCATGTAAGATTTTTACCATGAGGTTTTGATATTCTATAGGTGTCAACTAAATTTTCATTATCACATATTTCTTTTAAGAGTCTATGTGATGTATCAGTATAAGTTGAAGTTGCATTCCTGTCATTTTCTTCGTCTACGACACAATTAAAGTCACCACCCATTACTAGGTTTTCAGTGATGTTATCTAGTGCTGTTGTAGACATCTCATTAAAAAATTACGACGTAGTTGATGAGATGCAGGTGCATATATACACAGCAACGTAAAACGTGTTTGTTGTGTATCTAGCGTGACTCTCACACAGCGACCATTTGCACCTGATACTGAAGAGATTACATTTACGTAGGCTGAACAACGAGGGAGTATAACAATTGCTACGCCTGCACTATTATCTTGAGATAACGAATAGAATATTCTGGATCCAGAAATCTTTCTAAATTATCGTATGATTCTGACTTCTGAATTTTTGTTTCCTGTATCAAAGCAATGTCAATCTGCTCATTTTTCAGAGTCTCTAGTAAGTGACGTTGCTATATGTCACTATTTAAGCCTCTACAATTGAGTGTGCAAATTAGCATAAAAAGTTGTAAAATGATGTGTATAACCGCCATTAGTAAGCTAACTAGATTTTGGTTTTTTTCGACCCTCTCTTAGACCATTTACCTATTTTACTCGCAAACGCTGCACTACTTAGCTCAACTTTTTCCAAATGCTTATATTTTAATATATCTGAATCATGACGCAGATGCCTATATTTAACCCCTTTTCCCGTCACATATGGAACTAACACCTCTCCTGCCTCTGACCTCTACATGACCATTTCATCGGGTGATTTAGAACTCTGTGTTTGAATGGATGTATCGGATTCAGCAACTGACATATTTTCATCTTCTACATCACTGTCCTCTATTTCTGATTCAGAACTCAATCCATCTTTCTGTCGCTTTGTTCCACTCAATCGATCCGAGACACCAACTACTTTCTCTATATTATTTAAATCGTCTAGATTGAATGTACTCAGTGGAAAATCAAAGTTAGTTTCAGTATCTTGCGACATAAATTTGACGTGTTCTAAATTAAAACTCTCTTCCAGAGGGTATTGATCATCATCTTCAACTTGTGTGGAATTAGCCTCTCTGACATCAGACTTGGATTGACTTGTTACTGGAGTAAGACTTAGCCCTTCATCTAGCACCTCTATTTCATCGCCTGCAACTACAGCGATTGGATTCTTAGTTTTTTCACCATGCTTCTCATTAACATGGACTTCAGCTACAATCTCAGCAACTACTGGTTCGATGACATTTACTTTAGTAACGTGCTTTCCATTAACATGGATTTCAGCTACAATCTCAGCAGCTACCGGTTTCATGACATTCTCTTTAGAGACAACTTGCTCTGCACTTTTATCAGCACCCTTTTTTACATATTTGTTCTGCGGGCATCGCCACTTAAAATGATCAGATGATCCACAAACTAGACATTTGTTTTTATTAGGGCAATCTGTTGCAAGATGTTCTGTGCTTAAGCAGATTCTACACTCTTTGATTTGCCACCTGTTCCATAATGGCAAGATAAATCGACCATCTATCATGACCTTACTTGGGAGAGGTTGTTCGACCTTTTCGAACCAAATTCTTCTGATGTCATTTTCTAAAGTTCGATCAAATGGATAGGTCTCGTGTTCTAGTTTGTCCATTTTGCCATACTTGACCAATTCATTAATAACCCGTTCATCTGGGATCCCTAATGGAACCTTCATCTTGAGTAATAGACGATCAGAATCTATTTCCTCCACATTACACACCTCACCCTTCACGACAAGGACCTCGTCGAGCAACTTTTCCTTCACACTTTCATTAACTACGGTGACATTCCATACAGATTTGGAAACGTTAATGAGACCTTGAAGGACCCGTGGCCCTGCCCCAACTACATCCTTCAACCCATGATACACCTCAATTGCCGAAATCCTCCAAGCTTTTGTCATGATTTTAAGACTCAGGGTACTCTTATAGGAGATTGTCATGGTGTTCTAATAAAAGAGGAAACCCATGCTACTACAATATATAAGGGCTAATACAAATATATAATACCAAGACGTCAATAATTATTATTATTATTATTATTATTATTATTATTATTATTATTATTATTATTATTATTATTATTATATTCAGACATGTCGGGTGAACCAACATACACCAATATAACAATCTAACATAAACTGTAAGAACCTTTTCATTCAAATTCTCTATCTGCCGTGATGAGTTTTCCCCTTCCATCCCCATCCCACTCTCCGTACTATATCAATAGTAAATCATTTAAACCAAAATGGAATACCACAATGATGTATTGTATATATATGCGTGCGTGCGTGCGTGCGTGCGTGCGTGCGTGCGTGCGTGCGTGCGTGCGTGCGTGCGTGCGTGCGTGCGTGCGTGCGTACGTACGTACGTACGTACGTACGTACGTACGTACGTGCGTGAGTGCGTGCGTGCGTGTCATGTACACTGTCTCGTATTGTATGGTAGGGGGTCCATCGATTCATAGGCTGTGCCGTTTGACGGATTGTCCATTTTCTATTTACTTATATGTAAAATATGTTATGAAATAAACAACTTTGAACTTTGTTTTCTGCTACCATGGCACATTATCAGATTTCACACATGATGTAAAAATGGTCCTCAAATTAAAACCCATGCAAAAAATTCCACCCAAATGAGATCAATGGGGATTTTTAGTATGAGATTCAGGAGTAATGTCTGCTTCGAATGACACCACAAAACTTTAGGTGGGAATTTTGTTACGGTTCACACCCCTCAACGATTAGGCTATTGTATCGCTACCTTCGCGTGATAAAACGCTGTTTTGTCATCTCAGCTCTGTCACTTTGGCATTTCCTATAATATATCGTCTTTTCCGAAAACGGGACTATACCCTGAAATCTAAATTTCAAAATAAACGCTAGAAAACCGTTGAATATTTTTAAAGTAATTTGACAGGAAACTGCTCCAGCCTGCTCTATTCTAATTAACCCTTAAAGCTGGTCCGACCTAAACATATTTTTAACCATAGCGCGGCAGCACGCTAGTCTCGCGCTACAGGTAACGCATACATGTATTTACATCACACAGTTATATAACGCTGATTCATGAGTATTATAATGATGATTAATGATAATGATCGATGATGATAATTGATGATGTTGGTTGATGACGATTGGTAACGCGCATGTTATGTTACAACATTAGGCCTACATGATGATTGTGGTGATGATGCATTCACAACAATGAGCTACACCAGCTCTACCAAGTGTACCGTAACGCCATACATTATTTTCACACCTTTCCAGTTTGGGGCGACTTCCTGTGTCGCCAGTGCTAGCTATGGCAACCGTGTATTAGTAGGTCTGCGATCTGGTCTAGGACGATAAACGTCTAACCATTTTCAACCTTGATATCTCAGTATCTCATTTTGGGGTAACAAGTGAAATATTTTAAATTCAATTCTACTATAAGTTCGTACTTTCACGGTAATCGGCAGCTTTAAAACAAATTAGAATCAAAATTTTCAGCAACTAAATTCCTACATAGTAAATAGTGTAAAGTGGGATAAAGGGGTTAGTTCTTTTCTCTTCTTTTCCATTCAACCATGCCAACTAAGAATCATTCGTGTTCTAACATGGAAAGACATTTTCTGTATTAGCTAACTTATATTACGAAATCACTGGTAAGATCAAATGTAAAAGCAATAAGGGTTACCCTATTCACGCCCTCCTCACCACTTAATGATGTAGATACCCCTGTCCCTCGTATTACGTATACGGTAGAAACTGTTTATAATCGACCCACTTTAGAGGCCACACGGTGGTAGCGCTTTAAGATAGGTGGTCATAAGACCACGTATTTTAAGAAATATGCGATCTTGTGAACACCAAAACATTCACTGCGAAAAGTAATTGTTTATTATGCCACACGGTGTCCTTAATGAACTCTCTTTTATGATCCATAATTTTCCCGTTACGGCTAATGACAGGCAAAATTAGGCATCGATTTTCACCACGTCCCAACTCATTGATAAACGGCTTTGTTACCAGCAAATTTGTGATGTCGGACACTAAACTATGATATTACGTCAACATGACTTACCGTTTTATCCATCCATTCGTCTGCCCGTCTTCCTTTCTTTCCGTTCGTTCGTTCGTTCGTTCGTTCGTTCGTTCGTTCGTTCGTTCGTTCGTTCGTTCGTTCGTTCGTTCGTTCGTTCGTTCGTTCGTTCGTTCGTTCGTTCGTTCGTTCGTTCGTTCGTTCGTTCGTTCGTTCGATCGATCGATCGATCGATCGATTGCTCGTCCGTCCGTCCGTTCGTTCGTCCGTTCGCTTGTCCGTCCGTCGATCCATCCATCCATCCATCCATCCATCCATCCATCCATCCATCCATCCATCCATCCATCCATCCATCCATCCATCCATACATACATACATCCACCCACCCACCCACCCACCCACCCACCCACCCAGCCAGCCAGCCAGCCAGCCAGCCAGCCAGCCAGCCAGCCAGCCAGCCAGCCATCCACCCACCCACCCACCCATCCACCCATCCATCCACCCATCCACCCATCCATCCATCCATCCACCCATCCACTCACCCACCCATCCATCCATCCATCCATTCATCCATTCATTCATTCATTCATTCATTCATTCATTCATTCATTCATTCATTCATTCATTCATTCATTCATTCATTCATTCATTTGCTGCTTTATATATATATATTTCGACCACTCCACCAAACACGTTCATCATCTCCCAATCCAAACACTGGTGGGTCAGAGTGTCATAAGGCCTGTGAATCAGTGGCGACTTTAATTGTCAGTGTGGTAAAGAAATCACCACAGCGTGACGCCCTTTCGCACCTGTCTACTAGATTGCTGTTTTCAACACATATCTTTGATTTGAACATCATTTCAAACATTCAAATGCTAAAAGGAAGTAACAAAGAATTATCACAAAAATATAATCTTTACAGATTCGTAATCGTGGATATCCATACTCTCTGATACATAGTGTTATTACTTTTAGAGCTTTTGTTAAAGGTTATAAATTCATGTTCAAAGTAGAAAGATGCTCACATTTTCCTAGAATATTTGTGGATTTACCATATATTCCTATGGGAGGGAATATCATCTGCATATAACATAAAAAGGAAGTAACGTCTAACTTATGTAGATTATTATAATGTACATCAATAGATAGCTAATAAAATGTCCGTTCCTGGCATATGTGTTATTTTACAAACACGATATAAATAGAAGTGGAAAATAAGGATTCTATGAACATCTCCTCTTTGTTATGTAGTAAATCTCTGACCAAAATAGCCGAGATATCCTGCGCATGCGTACTTGACTTCCGCCGTCATTGGTTGTCATGTTTAAAAGTCGCAAATTTGAATTTAGAATCCCGAGGTGCATATTTATAGCAGTTTTCGCTATCAAGATACATCAAGTGAAAAAGGTCAAAATAGCCACTCAAATGCTCAATTTCGATTGGTTCAAGGCTGCCATTTTTTTTAAAGATATCAACTTCCTGTTATCTTCACCCAGCCACATTGGCTAATAATATTCACCGAATTTGAGCTTGATCGAATTAGTAGTTCCAGAGGAGAATATGATTTTGTGATTTATGACGTCATTAAGGTGACTGCCGATCCCATAAGCTAATCAATCATGTTCTCTTTAGCTATTTTGATTCTACTGGCGATCAAGAACATTTCCCTGAGTTTCGGCTCAAGTTACATACTCGTTTCGGAGAGGCAAAATTTTGAAATCTGGTGGAATAATAATAATAATAATAATAATAATAATAATAATAATAAACAGAACAATCAGTCTAGTCTTCCAGTTCTTCGCTCTTGGAAGCCTAAAAATAATAATAACTAGATCTGTTCCATGAACAGATATATGGCTTCCAAGAGTTCGAGGATCTGCCAGTGAACTAAACCGTCTTTTCTTGTATTTCATGTACAATCCAGTTCTCTCATGAAATTCCGTTTCTCCAACTGCTCTAGAAAACATTTCTTTTCTTTCTGACTAACAAGTTAGGTGGCTTTGGACAGGATCTATATAAGGACAAAACGTATCACTAAAATCAGCCAGATGATTTGGCATGTGATTAAAGAATAAAACATTAAAACCTGAAACTATAACACCTTCATTCCTGATAGAACCTTACCATACTGATCATACAACGTTTATTGCAGAATGGGGTCGCTGGTCCATTCTGGTACGCAGTTGGAGTTGTGATAAATATACTTATATTTCCCACACTGTCTCTGTATTTTAAGACAAGAGCGCCAGGTGCTAAAACTTATTTACAGGTAAGATAATAAAATAAAATTCTTTTAAAAAGTAATTTGACTGAATGTTGATACCGCATAAAATTGCATTCAACTTAGTCCATAGCAGGTGTCACTGTCACTGTAGTTATTCCCTGCTGATTATTTTGAGAATGGCGTTCTTCGTGAAAGCCGCCTGTAGCATTTTACGTATCGTCTTCACTACTATAGTCGAATATTGCTGTGTCTTGTTAGCCATTCTTCACACATCGTATCGTCTGGCTTTCCGTTCGTATGCATGGTGACTGTCGAATCGTTCTCTCCTCTTCGCTGGCAAAATGCTGGTGTGAGTTTATAAAAAGTTTGCATTGCACAATTCCGGCAACGCATTATTAATTCATCACAGTCTCCCAGAGAGTCTATAAGTAAATTTTCAAATGTTCGCCTTCTCGTAAGGCTTAGCTAATTGATATTTCCAGTTTTTGCTAAGCCCCGCCACCTCTATCTAAGCTCCACCCACACCTCGCTCGTATTGGGATGGATCGATCTCTAAAGTTCCTGACTATTAATTTCCAGAAAACTATACGAGTAAGCTGTTGAATATTTTGTAACTAATTTGACTGGGTGCTGTTACTGCCTATTCAACAATATAATTCGTACAACAACACATAGTCCGTCTTCAAATAAGCGTTTGTGACGTACTTACCTACGTCATTGAATATTTATAAACTAATGTGAGTAGGCGCTGTTGCTGCCATAGGCCAGAGGCAACAACAGTCAAATTAGTTTCAGAATATTTAACAGCTTACGCGTATAGTTTTCTGGAAATTGATAGTCATTGGAGTTCAGAGATCGATCGATCCCCACTTGGACGTGGTGTGGTTGGAGCTTAGATTGAGATGGGCTGGGCTTAGCAAAAACTGGAAAGGTCCATTTTCAGTCAACATGTTACCGTATACAAATACTTAGCATTTGGCGTTACCTGGAATAGGTTTATACTGAGCCATGCGCAACGGCAAAGAGCAAGAGTATCACTAAAAACAGTAGCTACATATATTCAACTAAAATGGCGGCTTCGAAGAAGACTATCATCATTGGATTTTCGTTACGATTTCCTTCTACGTTTATTGCGTCAAGATAAATTTAAGATCGTAGCTGTTACGTCGAATGGCCAGCACAAGCTACTTATTACACTCGTCCAGTTAAGGGGAAGAAGGTATTGCATTCCGCGTGCGTGCGTGCGTGCGTGCGTGCGTGCGTGCGTGGATGCGTGCGTGCGTGCGTGCGTGCGTGCGTGCGTGCGTGCGTGCGTGCGTGCGTGCGTACGTGCGTGCGTGCGTACGTGCGTACGTACGTGCGTGCGTACGTACGTACGTGCGTGCGTGCGTGTGCACGTGTGTGTGTGTGTGTGTGCGCGCGTGCAAGCGTGTGTGTGCGCGTGCGTGTGCACGTGTGTGTGCGTGCGTGCGCGCGTGCGTGTGCGTGCGTACGGGTGCGTGTGTGTGCGTGTGTGTGTGCGTGCGTGCGTGTGTGTGCACGTGTGCACGCGCATGTATGAATGCGTGTGCGTGCACGTGTGCGTGTGCGTGCGCGTGCGCGCGCGTGTATGATCCGGATCGGATTAAATTCTGAATCTATGGATATCACGGAAAGTACAGATCCGATTTGGCTCACATCTTAACACAACATAAAGTGTGAAGGTATATTAGTATTTCACAACCTCGACCGTAATCCGAAAGATCCTGAAAAATCCCGAAAAATCATAAATACCCTTCAACGTGACAAAACCGGAATGTCGACGGTTCGCAATCTCGGATTGCTCCTGCTACATTTGCTTAGACCACCCCCTCAACCGCCATCGACACCGACACCGCGACTACCACCACCACCAGCACCACCACCACGACCACCACCACCACCAGCAGAAACAGCATCACCACCCCAACCACCACCTCCACAACTGGCACTACCACCAGCACAACCCCTGCCACAGCCACCGCCACCGCCACCACCGCCACCGCCACCGCCACCGCCACCGCCGCCGCCACCGCCACCGCCACCGCCACCGCCACCGCCACCGCCACCGCCACCATCCCGAAAAATCATAAATACCCTTCAACGTGACAAAACCGGAATGTCGACGGTTCGCAATCTCGGATTGCTCCTGCTACATTTGCTTAGACCACCCCCTCAACCGCCATCGACACCGACACCGCGATTACCACCACCACCAGCACCACCACCACGACCACCACCACCACCAGCAGAAACAGCATCACCACCCCAACCACCACCTCCACAACTGCCACTACCACCAGCACAACCCCTGCCACAGCCACCGCCACCGCCACCACCGCCACCGCCACCGCCGCCGCCGCCGCCACCGCCACCGCCACCGCCACCGCCACCGCCACCGCCACCGCCACCACCGCCACCACCACCACCACCACCACCACCAGCGACGATGACGACGGTGGATGGAGGGAACTCGAAATTCATATTGCGCATTAAATCTTTCAAATACACTTGAATCCTATTAGTTTAAATTTTATAGACAATTATTTAATTGTTGGAAATTTAAAAATGTTCTTTCCTAAATTCGACTTCAAAAAACAAAGTCCAACAACACCTTTTGAAATATAGTTCACTGTTCAAATGATTAATGACCGTTGTGTGATCCCTTTGATCAATCAACAGACTGATACTAGAACCTCGTTCAGAAAGGGATATCTTCTGGACAAACAGAATCGATCTCACTGGGTTAATATGCATGGCTTGATCTCTTTGATCAACCGCCACTCATTCATGAGAGTATTACTGGAAGCCCACTCAGAAACATTAGAACTCAATCAACGTCAATGGATTTAGACAATAGTTTTTAAACACCTGTGGCAGTCCAAATCTTTAATGTGAATAAAATTTAAAATTTTCAAATTACAATTGAACACTAATCTAAGCCACATCCATAAGGCCATCAACTCTAATAAATAGACAGATTTTTTGTGGACAGGCAAATTTGTTCTGTGGCCTGAAGCTGACAAACCTTGTCGAAACCGGTCGCCCACTTCACGACGGTGCATAAGATTATTGGTAATATACACAATTATCCTTTCTTCTTCTTTTCGTTCGCTGATCATACCGCCAGTCCTGTAAGTGACTATCGACATGATCATAAGCAATTATCCTTTGATAGCTTATATTAATTATTTAAATATTAACATGCTTAATCATAACCTTCTTTTTTTCAGCGGTAGATTTCTGATACGCTTGTAGATTTCGTTAGGCTTGTAATTCGATAGACTTCCCTTGGTTCACGATTCCATTAGGTCCCCTCAACTTTTTAGTATTCTTGTAGATTTTAGTGGCAGAAACATTGAATTATCTAACTAGTAACATTATGGCTGGAGTTAGCAAGAGTAGAAGACGGGATGACAGGAGGTCTAACGACAGTCGCCCGCCATCTGCCCAGGCTGCACTAACCAAGTGTTACTACATGATTATACAATGCTTTCACCACCTTGGCATCTTGAATGCTCATGTACGTAGGGGCAGTTTGCCTCCTGGATTGAGCTGGAAAGTGTCAGAGTTAGAGAGACAGAATTTCTTCTGTAAACCAGCGATGCCAAACGCCGAGGTCCGTAAGGACATCTTAGCAGCAAATTTGAAATGGGCCATATCTTTACTTCAGGTTAACATTAGTCACTATAATTTCCAGCTTGGTCGTCTTATGTCGCTCCTCATCGAAACTCAGTCCAAACCAAATTTAGAATTAGGTAGAGTGAAGACCACAGCAATAAATTGAGCCCGAAATAACTATGGCAGGAAGTTTCATTCTTCATCAATTGATCAGTTTTATGATTTCATCAGACCTTTTGATCCGCATTTTAGAACCTGCCATAGTACAACACCCCCTGTAGGGTCATCTGTGACCTTACCAGGAACATCAACTGCAGGGCCCTCTGTGGCCCTACCAGGCACACCGACCTCAAGGTCAGCATTGACCTTACCAGTCATCCCACAATCAAATCGGAAACGGAATAGGTCACCACTGAGAGTCCCCCAGTAGTTAAGCGGGTGAATAACTAGTGCTCACCAGTGTTCCCCCTGCAGTCTCCTGTGGTGGATCCGCTCCTGATTCCACTGCCAGAATGGTCACCGTCAGTGTCTGCTCATGTGGATCCTAGTCAGATCCCTCTTCCGGTCTCGCCACTGTCCCCAGTCGAGTTTCCTCCCCTTCCACAGAGAGAAGCTACTGACCGACCTGGTCAAAAGACCAGATCGTCGACGCCGAGGTCCAAGCCACCACAACCTAAATTTATGCGCACACCTAAGCCCAAACCTACGCCTATGGATACACCCAAAGAGCATAGGTTTTTCTACAAGTTTCGGTTCGTGGTGGATAACAAGAATGAATGGCGCCTGCCTACTCTGAATAAGAAGATTCTGCTGATTGGGTCTTCAAATTTAGCTCGTATCAATCAAACACCTTATCCAGATATGCAGGTAGCAATCTATCCAGGTGCTAAGATAAGCCACATTAGGAATATGGTTAGAAAATACAATGAGGTCTTCCAACCTCAGCGTATCATCCTTAACATCGGGATTAATGATAAGGACGAACTTCAGCAAGCCACCTCCCAAAGAATTGAGAATCTGTTTAGTATCATGCGGTCAAAATTTCCAAAGGCTAAAGGTCACTTGGCCAAACTAAATTATTCGAAGCACCTGACTACAACCCAGAAACGAAACATACAATTCGTTAACAGCCGTGTAGAGGCCTTAAGGGCCAAGGTCCCTATCCTGCCCAGCCTCCCCATGTCTGAATTTCAGGTGGTTGAGGACAACATCCACTGGACTGAGTGCACTGCAAATAGGATGTATAATAGTTGGTTATCGCACCTTAATTTAAACTAACTACGGGTCAGGGTACTAACCACCCAGAAATTGGCCTGGGTGGTAATATCGTTAACCTAACTGGTTCTACATTATCTGAAGCAGAAAGATCTTTGCTAAATCTCGGTCTAACATATGTACCAACACCACGACCCAAAGTCGACATAGATGCCCTTTTAGATAATGGCTTATGGGAAATTCAAGAATTTTCTCACCGTGTAAAATTAGCAGACTTTTTTCGAAATTCCAAGAAAAACAACTTTCTACCTTTCGTTGAAAAAACTGGCTGGGCACCTAACTCGAAGTTGGTTGACCCTGCGATCCCTGATAGTATAAAAGCTATCAAGGAGCGTGTTGAAAATTGAGAATTTCCTAAAAATCATCAAAATTTGTCATATCAAGAACGTTTAGCCTTAACAGGTTTGCGTAAAAACAATGACATCGTTATAAAGCCTGCTGACAAGGGATCTGCTACTGTAATAAAGCGTAAGGATAATTATATTCGTGAAGCGCATCGGCAACTCAGTAATCTGAAACACTACCGCAAATTAGACGAACTACTCTGGCAAAATAATTGTGATAAATTTAATGGAATCCTTCAAGAAATGGCTGACAACAAGGCCATAACGAAAAAGCAGTTTAAATACCTTACTGCTAAACGAGATTCAAATCCACGTACGTTTTACCTTTTGCCAAAAATTCATAAACCTATTGAGTCATGGTCCGACCCTATGATACCACCGGGTCGACCTATTATCTCTGACTGCGGCTCTGAATCTTATCGAGTTAGTGAAATTATTGATTACCACCTACAACCAATTGCGAATAGACATTTCAGCTTTTTGAACGACACTGAGGATTTCCTATCCGAGGTCTCCACAATTTCTGTTCCTCCAAACTCACTCTTGATAACCCTCGACATCGATTCTATGTACACAAACATTGACATCAAAAGGGGTTTGACTTCTGTTCGCAGAGTATTTGATAAATATCCTGATAACAATAGGCCCACTAGCGAAATATTAGCTCTCCTGGAGCTGAGTTTAAAGGGCAATGATTTCGAATTCGCTGGCGAAATCTACCAACAAATCTGTGGATGCGCTATGGGTAAACGTTTTAGTCCTAGTTTTGCCAACATCTATGTAGCTGAGTGGGAAGAAGATGCGCTTAACAAATTCCCTAAGCAGCCCTTATTTTACCGCCGGTACCTCGATGATATTTTTGTGATCTGGAATCATTCGAGAGAAGAGTTTGCTGAATTTTTCACTATTTTGAACAATCACGATCCTAACATCAAACTTAAAGCCAACATTGACCAGTCGTCCGTAGACTTTTTGGACGTTACTCTCTACAAAGGTGTAACTTATAACACGAGTAGGTTTCTTGATTACAAAGTATTCTTTAAGCCCACCGATTCCCATCAACTACTGCATAAGAAATCTTTCCATCCACCTCATACTTTTAAAGGTATTGTCAAATCACAGATTATCCGATTTCACCGAAATTCTAGTGATAGAAAGAATTTTGAATCTGCGTGTTCCACCTTATTTAAAGCCCTCAAACCGAGGGGATATTCAACACGATTTTTGCGCAAAATGAAGTCCGAAACTTTACATGATTTGGAAACTATTACTGATAAGGCTGCCGATCAAAAGCCTACCAAAATTCGTCACACTCGTCCGATTATAGGCGTAGGACAATCTCAGAAATGTGGAAAGAAGAGGTGTAAATTAGACCTCCATCTACCTAATCAGAAAACATTTGTCAGTTATCAGAACAAAAGCAAATTCCAACTTCAGTCTAATTTAGATTGCGATTCTAAAAATGTTATCTATTTAATATCTTGCAAATTATGTCAAAAGCAGTATGTCGGTGAAACAAAATGCCCTTTAAGATGGCGAGCAACTAGACACCTTTGCGATATTAGACACCACGAGGACACCAACGTAGCTCAACATTTCAATCTTCCTGGTCATTCTGTCGATAGACACTTTGAAATTATGCCTATTGAGCAACTGCCTCTTTCTGCTACGGCCGAAGAAACTGATAAGCAAAGAAAACTTCGAGAATCATTTTGGATTAAGCAACTGAAAATAAAATGGCCGAGAGGCATAAATGTGGACCCTGGTCTTGCTGATCAACGTGAAATTATTCCATTCAGTTTAACATACAATCGAAAAAATGTTGAAATTTCTGAAATTTTGAAAGATGAATATCACAAATTGCAGGATAAAATGAAAGAACCTCTCAATTTGCGTCCAGTGATAGCCTTTAAGAAAAACTCCAATCTACGTGACATCTTGGTTAAATCGAAAGTAACTCTTCAAAAACCTTCAGAATGAATGATATATATTATTCATATTTTATAGGCCATACCGCCTCTATCAAACAAACATAACAAATCTCAGACAATAAAATAAAAAATATCTCCCAACCTTGGGAGATCCTGAGCCAGTGCGTTTAATCATATAACCACCACCACTCCACCACCACTATCACCGCCGCCGCCACCACCACCACCAACAACACCAACACCAACACCAACACCAACACCACCGCCACCACCAACACCAACACCAACACCAGCAACGATGACGACGGTGACGACGACGACGACATTAAGCAATAGTTAGGACAAGATTCGAAAACACTCTATCGATAATAGTCCTCATTAACATTTAATATTAAACCAGGCAGCTGCTGCCGCTGCCGCCGCCACCGACGACGACGACGCCGCGTCAACGACGACGGTGACGACAATAACGACGATGATGACGACGACGACCATGAGCACGACCACGACCACGACGAGCACGGCGATAATGATGATGATCTTTTCACAGGTTATTTATGCTCGTTTCGGGCCACGTGTGCACAAAGTATATTGCGGGTTTGCTCTTTTAACCAATCTGGTGGTTACAACGTGCCTCATCTTAGCTGGTCGAAGTACGGTCGTAGCAATAACTGGTAATGCGTCCGACGAAATGGTGGTCATCCTACTTGCCCTCATATTCGGATCATATGCGTTCATCGGGGGACTCGGTACTACATTTTATGTATCTTATTTTAATGGATGTATTATTTTTATCATGATTATCGCAATGACTACACAGATGTACTATATAGATAGAGATTTTGGAGAATTTAATAGTACTATCGGAACAGTTGATAAACTCTACGATGCGTTGGTCTGCCTGCAGCATACTGGAAACCAGATGCCCAATTTCGATAGTAGTTATGTCACCTTCCGCTCTACTGACGCGTTCATCTTTGGAGTCATAGGAACGTTTGTGGCCTCTTCTGTGACGTTCTGTGATCAAGCTTCCTGGCAGATTCGCATAGCAGCAAAGCCTACGCAAGGAGTGATTGGCTTTCTAATTGCAGGTTTTGTCTGGTACGCTATGCCGTCCACTCTTACCACGACGACAGGATTGGCGTACCTGGCTCTTAGTTCTGCGAACAATCATACTCATCTCCTCAGTGATGCGGACATCAGTGCGGGTAAACCACGCGCACGCAGGCACACACGCGCGCGCGCTCACGCACGCGTCACCAATACTGAACAAGTCTACTGATAATACGATTTTAGTCTACGTCGATATAAGTCTACACCATATATAAGCAGATGGTACATCACTCAGACTTTTCAGTCTCCGTGTTACGAGCCTGTTCCCTTGCTAAGAAATAACATGCCCATTACCCCTGTAGGATGATTAACATGTATTTTTGTCTGTTTTCGTTGAGAATGGAATCGTTTGTGACGACTCAATCAATCTTGGTGGTCATTAGTAATATTCAAGCGTCCATCATATATTACATTTTAGTCCCAGCTTCCTCTGTTATTGTGAGAATAGATAACTTAGTGGTAATCCTACAAAGTGGTACAGATTTAGTAAGGCACCCAGAGATCAACAAGAATGTGTTGTGTTATCAAAAATGAATATGTGATTGACCTGCAGATAGATAAGTGTCCAAGATGGTTCCGTGGCCGCGGAAATCAGTTCAATCATATCCAAATGGTGTCAGTAAGACGTGGACTTTATGACCCCACCACATACCGCACACACGCACACACTCACTCACGTACGCGCGCACACATTCACGCACGCACACACGTTTTTGAACGCACGATTATCTTTTTGCGAATAGCTTGACTTATTTCTCTTTCATGTTTCAAGACGGCAACTGCAGGGATTGGTTTTGAATATGAAATCACATCAGTTCCCAATTTTAATTATGCTATTCTGCTACACGACATTCTTGAAGAATGTATCTTTAATATCCATTGACCCTTTAAGGGCCTAAGTATTTTCACTGGGGGCCAAACTTTTTCTATAGCCTTTCATAAACCTGACATATTTTAACAAAATAAATAGTTACTTTCCAATGACTATTTATGCTTAAAACAGCGTGCGCACTCAGGACTGCAGCGGCCACAACCGATCCATGCATTAGTAATAGGATTTCCTATAATGGCGGTGGTGTCGTAATTTATTTTTAGTTGTAGTAGTTTCAAATCATCCTGCAGCTGCAATCAGTCCTTCTTCGTCTTCAACTGTTTCCAAAAGGATTGGAAGGCCATGTTTCCCGTGAAGCAACGTGCAGTGGTGTCAAAGGAGCTGCACATTAAATAGCGAACCCAAGGAGTGTTCTCTTCCTCCATTCCCCTCCGCCTTTGGCACTGACCTGGGTAAACTCTGTCTTGGCTTCATTCAGGAAGGGATTCACATTCTTCAGTTGTTCTGCATCTATAAGGAGATTGTTGTCGAGAGGCGTCTTTTCCTCATCTTTGAAGTCTGCATCTTCTGTGTACTCCTTCTGTAGTAGGAGGTCCGGTGGATGGGTGGATTCGGTTTTGTGGAGTGGTCTCGCACAAATGAGAGGACGGCGGCAAGGTAGCATTAAACAGTTCCGGTGAGAGATCATCTGCTTGTGTAGAACCAATGGCGGTCTCAACGCCCACATTTTTTACTCGTACTTTCAACTTAGTATTTGCCAAAAGGCGTGTGACTAGTCGCAGCTTATAGTCATTAAAGCGTGTTGGCATGTTGTGACATATCGACGCCCGTCTTGTGAACGTCCCAGTGCTTGGACATGACTACTAACACGAGCATTCTCTGCGCCTATACTATGTCGGCACAGATGGGTCCTCGTTCAATGCCGCACTGAAACTGTCAGTCATTTCTAGGATGCAGCAGAGATCTTGCAGATGCCATTGAGGAGCACTATCGCTTGTGGGTTTGCTGGTGGTCCAAAACGCTTCTTGAGTTTAGACAGCATGATAAGGTACCTTGGTCAAAGCCTTAATGGGAACATTTTTTATGTGCGTTCCTCACCTCAATTGTTTCGATTGGTGTTTGTTGTGGCCTCGGACAGCATACAAATCGATGCAATGGCTGATGGCCTGGATCCGTGAACTGGTTCTTAAAAGATTCTCCGATTGCATCTCCTTTTCCCTGGTCGGGACTGACGAAGTTGCCTTCAGTGCCATGCACGGAAAGCAATGGTGGTGGATCAGCAACTCTCAGAGCCCGGGCCCCCTTAAACATTTTATGAAAATCATCTGTGTCAGATAATGCTATAGACCTACACTCTGCCGCAAAATTTTGCGAGCAATATTATTTTTAAGTGGGGCCAACCTCGGCGTAGACCTAAATGAACGTTGGACAGGCTTGCTTCAGCTGGCGCAGTCCTGAATAAACAGGCTATTCACTCAAAACAGGCTCGCCTCGGCCAGTGTAGTCCGCATAACAGTTAAGATTATTGATGAATTAAATTACCGGTGCAGTTAGCTCTTTCATAAGATCCTCTTTAAATCGTTGTTTCCAAATTGCGATACAGATTACTATCAATAGTAAGTATTAGTAACTATCACATATGTTGTTGCATTAACTCGAGACGCTGTGTTAACGTCATTAGACTCTACCTGTAGATTAACGGTCTGCTTATTACCATAATTGCAGGTTTTGTAACACCGTTTATCGCGCAGTTGTTACTGGGCAAATATGGCGGCATTATGATCTTGTCAATGGTATCCATGGCGCTCATGTCAACTGGATCTGGAGAAGTGATGGCCATATCGTCTATCATCATCTATGACATATATCAGAAATACATCGACCCATTCCGGTAGAGTAATCAAATATGCAATTTACGTAGAATCAACAGATAAGTGATCATCTCTTTATGCCTGCCTGCCTGCCTGCCTGCCTTCCTGCCTGCCTGCCTGCCCGCCTGCCTGCCTGCCTGCCTGCCTGCCCGCATATATGTCTGTCTGTCTGTCTGTCTGTCTGTCTGTCTGTCTGTCTGTCTGTCTGTCTGTCTGTCTGTCTGTCTGTCTGTCTGTCTGTCTGTCTGTCTGTCTGTCTGTCTGTCTGTCTGTCTGTCTGTCTGTCTGTCTGTCTGTCTGTCTGTCTGTCTGTCTGTCTGTCTGTCTGTCTGTCTGTCTGTCTGTCTGTCTGTCTGTCTGTCTGTCTGTCTGTCTGTCTGTCTGTCTGTCTGTCTGTCTGTCTGTCTGTCTGTCTGTCTGTCTGTCTGTCTGTCTGTCTGTCTGTCTGTCTGTCTGTCTGTCTGTCTGTCTGTCTGTCTGTCGTGAGACTTCGGAAAATTGTAACGTTCACTGCAATTGTCCTAACAACAGCAGCACGACCACGTCGTCGACGACGAAGACGACGACAACTGCTACTGCTCCTCCTCCTCCTCCTCCTCCTCCTCCTCCTCCTCCTCCTCCTACTACTACTACTACTCTCATCATACTCCTTCTCCTCCTCCTTTTCCTCCTCCTCCTCCTCCTCCTCCTCCTCCTCCTACTACTACTACTACTACTACTACTACTACTACTACTACTACTACTACTACTACTACTACTACTACTACTACTTCTACTACTACTACTACTACTACTACTACTACTACTACTACTACTACTGCTACTGCTACTACTACTACTACTACTACTACTACTACTACTACTACTACTACCACTACTACGATACGACTACGATTACGGCGACGACGACGACAATAATGATGGTAGCGACGGCAGTGATGGCAACGACGATGACAACGAGGACTATGATGGAAAGTATGATTATCGACAAGACTTACAATAATGGACCAGTGGTAACAACTCTGACGATGGTGATTAAGAGAGGAAATGGCGAATGTACAGTGGGAGCAATATGATATAATGAGATATGTCAGTAAAACAACTATCCCCACTCACATCTTGCTAGCAAACTACGGGATAAATCTTTAAATTAGTATTCTTATACTATAATGACGTCATTATATTATTGTAGGGAAAGTCTACCCAGTGCATACTGTCCTTTATGCGCAAATCTCGTGGCTAGTGCGGCCGTAGACGGAGTGGCCACATCAACAGGCGTGTGTAGATGCGTGAGCCCATCCCGGTGTATATACTGCCTTGCTACTCAGCATAAGTCAAATAGCACCGCTAAGAAGAGCACGTTTCGTTACGAGAGGACGATCTATGGTTGTCCAACGCATGGAGCGTTCAGGTACGATATCTCAGGAGCATATACTTACCTGATATCGTGACCAGACTGAGAGCCGTTCACAAGTACTGCAATAATGGGATCGGGTCTGTCACTCATGTATCTGATGTCATAGTCAATTACCTCACTAGTTAAATGGCATCACAATCTTAATGACTTATTATATCTCCGTTATGAAAATCGAAAGATCCGTTCCGCCAAGTGTGCGAATCGTATGTCTTTGATGGATTACAATTGAATAAATATATTACAGATTATTTTGAACCTAATTTGACAGTAATCGCTTCCACTCAAATTAAGTCCGAATTGATCAGCAGCAGGCCTACGTTTTATTTTGTTTTGGAA